>WEKX01001299.1:0-121613 GCA_013390025.1 Pitta sordida
TATCCACCTAGTTCTTCCTGAAACAACATCAGAAAATGTTTGTACAGAAGGTGAAGGAATCAGACCTGTGATGCTTTCTCTAATTACGTATTTTGGTTTCCACAAGATGCAAATACTTAGCGTTAGTTTCTGTTTCGCCGGATACATTTATTTTTAACAGATCTCAAAGTTACCTTAAATTTACAAGCAATGCCACTCTCATTCAAAACATTCTAGCAAAAACTTAACATTTCAGTAGATACTTTAATATATTTAGATTATTTTAGATATTTTGCTGAACTACAGGCTTCACACTCTTCAGGCTTCTTCTCTTAGTGCTCTTCCAATCCAAAAAAGCAATGACAATGATCTTGTTACCTACTTCTAAGTCAAGGCAAGCTCTGAACACTCTCATTCAGAAGATACTTCACTTAGGTTGGAAACTTGATTTGTTTTTGCCTTCAGCTCTGGATTTTCAAATTATGCCCAAACAATTTGCACATTTAGCTATCACAAAGAGAGTCTCAAAGTAACTTCAAATTTTCACGTAAAGCAAAAAAATGTTGAGTCATCAAGAATCACGAAATAGGTAACTAATCTTTTTTCTGAACATTATGTTACAAATTTGAGCTCTACACTCTGTAATACAAGCTCAGCGTACACTACTTTTTGAAAACTCGGCAGGAGCCTTGTATTTCTCTATGGAGATTTTGGGGTTTAGCGACCTTTTTCAAAGAAGAATTATGCCTTTCTAAACAGCTACATAAAGGCTAAAGCAGTTTTCCCTACATGCAATGAAGATACTTGAAATCTGAGATCAATCAAGAAACTGTGATTGAAAAAGAAAAATGCCCAGTATTGTCTAACAGAATTGTAATACCTAATGTAAAACTTTTAATCAATTAGATATTGAGGAGCTATTCCTCAGCTTAGACATCCTCCCTTTCCATTCTGCAAAGTCTGAACCAGGTAAGAATCTGGTATGGCTCCCTAAAATTGAGGGAAAGGCTCAGCTGAAGCCCCATGGATCACGTGTGGATACAGGTAACACAACCTGTCCGTCTGACAAAGCAGGAAAAATCAGAACAAGGGCTGACATCAGCCAAACAGTTACGGGCTTTGTTTTAGCACCGTGAACAATTCACAGAAACTATTCACCTCAGGAGAAGTAAATACACCTCAGGCACAGCAAGAGCACCTGAACTACCAACCAGAGAGGAACTGTTTTATTTGCAGAGCTGGGAGGAGCAGCGAGCCCCTCACACCCCAAACACCCCGGATCTGCCATTTATCTCAGCTAAACCAACACCAGTTTAAGGTGTCCTACCAAATGTCTACTTCAAATTAAATGTATTTTATCTATATTATAAAATAAAAAGTGATATGCAGTGTATGACAACCCCCCTCCCCGCACAACACACCATCTCCAGCTTCTGATAGACAGCAAATCAAAGTAATTCAAGCAACCAAATGCACTTGGTGGAAGTGACTTATTTCACTGTGTAGGCTAAATGCATTTTGAGGAAGGATTACATTTTGTTTGGCAATTTGTTTTATTGACAAAACGTATTTCATCAGATATTGCTTCACATTTTGTAGACAAATGCATGTTGTCAAATTCCCCATTTCCTTTGGTGGATGAAAAGTACTTTTTCACAGATTCTACACTTCTCTGGAGAGCACAATGAATTCCACACAACAGTAGGTTCTATGAAGGTGTTTGCATGATAAGTTCTTTTAAAGAGAGTATGATTTTTAAGAGTATACTGAGAATATATAATGAAGAAAGGCTACTGAGAATATATAATGGATAAAGGCTTTTAGTATTGATATGTGGGTGGTTGTGATCTGTCACAGCAATTAATAATCATTACAGCAAGGTAAAAGAAAAGAAAACCCACTATCTAAGTGCATTTGGGTTCTGTGATTCTAATTTATGCAATCGTTTTACTGAAAATTTACCCTCACCTCAGAATAGTTATGAGGTCTTGACAGCACTTATTGCCAAATATTAGAAGACAGCTCTATTCCACTGCTTTCTTTATGATATATTTTCTTTTATTACAAGAGTAGAGTGTCACTGTGTGATATATAGTGTCACCAAAGAACATGTTCTGACGTTGTGACCATACCTAGACCCTACTCGAGGTTATTACTTCAGATTATTTGTTAAAATTAAGAATAAACTAATCAAAATGGTTAACCCTCTACTGGCCCCCAACAAAGTACACATAAACCACAGATGAAACAGTCCTTGCAAAAATATTGATTCAACAAATTGCGTTCACGTTTTTGATGCAATTGTGACATTTCAGGAAAAAAAATACCCTTAGATATTCTGAATATTCAGTCCACTTAAAAATCACATTTAACCTCTATATTCACAAATGTGTTTCAAAAATCCTACCTTTACATGTGTAATTTCTCCCCTCTGTTACCAACGATAATTATTTCAAATTATGTCAGAACTGAACTTGAAACATGAAAAATTTTGTCTTATTCTCATTAGCATTAAACTGACTAGGGATTCATTCTCTGAATATCAAAGAAGTATTCTTCGTGAAAAGTCTGTCTTTAAAAATAACTTGTGGACAGGCATCTTGAAGAGCTGCAGAATTATCAGCAATTTTACTTTTAGGGGTAATTTACTGAGAAGGTTAAAAAGGCCCCCAATTGCTATGGGAGCATTTGAAGAGCAATAATCATTTAACACCTGTGGGAGCACTCCCATCAGGCACCAGGTCTGCTATTTCTTTTGCAGACTGCTACTTTTTACTCCACTTTAATGCTAAAAGAACGTCATTTTCTTCTAAATTCTTTCCTAAGTAAGCAAACCTATGTACAGTAACAGAGAGCTGGCATATGGAAGTTAAACACACTGAGCATGAAAGAAAACCTGAAATTTCCTCTAAAATAACCATAGGAATAACTTACATTTATTCAGAAAGTGCACCAAGACATAAGCAGTGATTTTCCAAAACCCAAGAAACACTGAGACAGTTGGTACCACAGGAAATTTTGCCTTTCAGTGAGGAGAAGCAATAACAACAAAAAAATTATTTATATCCTTTTGATATTTGGAGTTGCTGAATGGTCAGCAGAGGAGATATCAGGTAAGTGAACTTCCTGCTCTATCACGAACCAACTTACTCTTTTTCCATCTTGCAGACACAAACTTTCAGAATTCCTGGGCAGCTTGCAAGGACCATGTTGATGACTATTATTTCTCCAAGTGACAAAGTGCTTCCTCACTGCCTTATTTGCAGCTATAGTGGAATAATTGACACCATTTCCTGCTTCCCTTAAAAAAGCCTCCTACTCCAACAATACAGTTAGAAGGGGGTCAGCAGCAAACCTAGGGAGCCACATGTGAATGTTCTCATGAAATACACGACCACAGGGTTTGCATACCTGTTTTAACTATACTTACAGAAGGTGACAGTGGCAGTAAGATTTCTAGTATTTAGCTACTCTTATTTTATAGGATCAATATTTGTTTCACCTGCAATAAACTGGGTAAACTCAACACTAAGTAGGAATAATCATGGGCTTAGTGTAGCAGCCAGAACCAGTTAGACGGTGTCTCAGGAGACGCAGACACCCATCGTGGCGGCCTCTGGGCTTTGTACTGTTCCAAGACTCTCCTGTCATGTCTGCAACACTGTCTCTGCCCACAGCTGATGAAAGCCTTCCCTTCTGAGGTCCTCCTGCACATCCCTTTCTTCCTCACCCATCCACGAAGTTATAGTAGGATGAATAGACAATGGAGTCCATCTGCACTGAAACTCTCTCCCCTTCCAGCCATCCCCAAACCATGTTTTGGACCAGCCCACACTGACCTCATCCCTGAGTAGCTCTGATAGCCAGCCCCATTTTCAGCATACCACAGATACACAGAACTGGCACTTCCTGAGGAGTCAGGAATGGGTTAATATTTGTATTTTGGACTACTCTGCACATCTAACTGAAATGCAGATGGCTTCCACTAGTGCCTTAGCAAAACCTAAGGGGGAGCAGGGTCTGCTAGCTAAAACTCCCAGGGAAACAGCACTTGGGCAGCCTTCCCATGTGTGTCTGATGTGCTGGCCAGTTAAAAGGATTACAGCCGTAGTTTACTGCTCACTGCTCCACCCAGCTCATCAGCTCCTCCATGGAGGAAGTTCTCAGTGTTCTTGGCCCTCATACACACTCCAGATGGTTCTTTGGTAAAGTTTCTCCAAACCATTTTTGCCACTGACACATGCCAGAAGTGTTCTCAATTAGAATTATTATTTTCAGGGTTGGAGAGACAGAAAAACCACAAAGCATCAGGGAGAGTACAAATGTAATTAAAGGTTGTAGCATAACAGTAATATTCTTTACTTTTTCTTTCTCTACGTTTTGATGGTTCTTGGAGTAAAATTCATGTCAAAGGCTTTATTTCCTTCTCCTACTGTACACATGCAAGCAATAGGAGAATATGCCCCAAAAAGACAAAATAAAAAATCCCAAACCATTCAAAAAACCCAGAAGAAAACCCACAAAGTATAAACTCTGCAGAAGCATCCAAGAAAACGTGCATGTGGCTTTCAGCGTGAAAATCCACTCCAACTTGCTACTGAAATGTGTAAAATGACTGACTTGGCTATTCAATTCCTTGTAGAAGGTAATCAAAATGGTAAAACGCTAGTAGCCCTCCAGAAAATCTACACTATTACTTATTCTTGATATATTTGCAAGTGGATTTAAAATGTACAATCATCATCTTTCCAGGGACAGAGGTTAGGCTGGCCATCATACATAAAGAGCATAAAATTAGCCTTTTATCAGCCTGGCTGCACCTCTCCTCAAACCAAGATGGCACACAGAAAAATCTGGACTTAGACAACGCAAAACTGGCATTGGGTACTTGGTCTCTTTCTATAGTGTCCATCATTAAGTGTTCTCCCCATCTGTTAGCAGACCCATGAACACAGATTCCTTCTGCAATGAGCATACATTTCTATAAAACCCCTCCTCGCTAATCTTGCTAACTCTTGCTAGTTTAGCTCCAGTTGAGCTTAAGACTTCCCAGTTTCCCCCATCTGAGCAACTGTATCTTCCCTCAACACTGTTACTCATCTCCATGAGATAAGTAGGTTAACACCACCAAGAAAGAAGCTTCATTATTTGCACTAGTTTTCAACCACATCTGCAGGTCCATCCACATGCACTTGTCCTGAATGACTGTCATTTAAGGTAAAGGGAGCAGCAAAGTCCTTCCCTCTCCAAATTACACAAGTCAGTCTGCTTCTCTTGGCTTACAGAGACCAGTCTGTCCTGATCCTGCTGTCCCAGCTCATTTCTTTCTAAATCTCACTCACATGTGCCAATTTCTTGTGAATTACTCTTGGCTACACAGATGAAGAGTGCAGAGCAGTAAACCCTTTTGAAACCAAACAGCAGCTTTAAAATTGTGTAATCAAAATCTAGGGGAAAATATACAGTAATTTGAGAAAGAGCACCACTGTAAAACAAAGTCCATGTTTTGAATTAATTATACTGTTTCATATTGTTAACTGATGTACCAAAATACGTATTTGTAAGGCCGTGAATACTTAGTTCTTTGTCTTCAAGGCAAACTCTTCACAACTTGCTTTGAAGGAGCAAATTAATAAAACATTAGGTGCACATTTATACTACGTATCTCCTCAATAAACCACAAATAGACAAGCTCACTCTTGTCTCAGTCACAGAAAATCACACAATAAATGTACTGCAAGAGCAGATAGATTATAGTTCACCTAACCAGCACAGGTTAACTAGATAGCTATATTTCAATTAAACAAAAAAGCCAATTGTTTCATGTCTTATTATCATCCTAAACCATCTTGGCAACAATTAATAGCTACCCAATTCATAGAAATTGCTTCCATTATTCTTGAAGCAGCTTCTTTCTTTGAATGTAATGACTAAGAGAAAAGAAACATCTGTTTCTGTTGCTAAGGAGATTGAATTTAAAAAAAAGAGATAAAGCAAATATTTAGAATACTTTTTTAAAAAGAAAAATTCCTTCCACTTGGATTTAACTACGTGCTTTATAACCAGCAGCACAGCCAGCTACCGTGTAACAGAACACCAGCGTGTTTCTCTCTTTGCATTGTGAGTGTTCCACTGCAATATATTCTGCATATTTATTCGGAGAGAACATAGCCCAACAAATGAAGATGCTTAGACACATACAGCAGCATCTCAGTGTCTTGAGGAGCTGCAGATGCTCATCATCAAAAGCGGTATCTGCATAATAAGCTGATTTCTGCTCAAGTGAGGGAAACTTCAACTGTCCATGGAATGTGCCACGACAGTTATGACAAAGCTAATATCAAAAAATACCAAGATGCAATCCAGTGAAACAAGAACAAAACATATCTCTACCAGTGGGCACATAGTTTAATGCACATGTTCACAGTACTGTAATTAACCTTGTGTTGTACAAGCAGGGACCAGATTGCCAGGGGGTATAAAAAGCTGGGTCAGTAAGGATAGGGATGAAGTAAAGCTGCTTCTGTTACACATGCTCAAAAAGGCAAGGTTATACCCATCTGCCAGTAAAATAGGTGAGCAGGGGCAAGGTTAAAGAAAAATAAAAATCCAGTTATGTTGAGTTTAGAATTTTAAATTATTCTGCTGAAACCACACTTAGAAAGTGAGGCATATTTTGGTTTTCTACAGTAGCTCATGTAAGACAATAGAAGTCATATTGTTTTTCCACTTCAGGTCACTGTAAAGGTATCGACATTGTGAGACATATTTATGTAAATGCAAACTTGTATAAGGCACAGTGACACTGAGAATAAATAATAGCTTGAAGACAGGTAGCAAACCTCAACTTCAAATTTAAAAAGAGAATAAAAGTGTAGAAGAAATAATACTTGGATCATAAATCATCTTGCCCCATAGACCTCTCGGAATTGCCACACGGCTACAGTGCAGCATAATCCTGTCCTTCTCCACTGCCCTACTGGCACATTTTCCTCCTGCATCATTAGTGTCCTTGAAGGACTCCCTATTACGCAAAACTGATTTATCCTTGCAAGGTGTCCTGCTCACCCCTTGTGTCTCCTTCCCTGCAGCCAATACCAGCCATCCCCAGGATGACACCTGAGCCTTTCTTCAGGCTTATTGTCACTGATTCACGTCCCAGCTTCAGCAGCAAATATATACAGCTGTCAGACAGTACTGATGGGGTAGTGCTTCCCAATACAGAAACGTCTGCGAGCACTGAACATTTTGATTCTCACTATGATGGCAGTTTAGCTCTTACATACTTTTTCTGTTTTCTTTCTATCAAACCTGGGTTTTGAAGATCCTATCCAAGCAGATACAGCATGCTGACTAAAAGTTTACTTGTGATTTGATTTCAGAGTGATTCAGAACGGGAGAGTAAAACAGGCACTGAAAGCCTAATGAACCAGTTTGTACCTGCTACTTCTAGAAACACAAACAGCACAACGAAAAGCAAAGGAAAACCCCGAAAGAAAACATCTACTTACAAGGGTTTCCTTCCTTCTCAGAGATTTCTTTTTTTCTTTTTCTATAAATACACAAAAATAAGCTGTTCATTAGGGAAAAGGCACCAGTCTGGACAGGAATGAATTGAACCAAAATGCTGCTTTAGCCACTCGTTCCTCATATGTGCTCTACTACACCAAAAACATTTATCAGACACCTACACAGTCACACCACCTCAAACTCCAGTCACAAAGTAATTACAGAGGGTTTCTTCCAAGGAGAATGCAGACTGCAAACCTTTTCAGAAGGTAGATCTGAAATAGTTCAGTTCAGGATTCATCATCAAACATGAAGGGCTGCATCACTCTCAAGTACACAGAACTACGTTTGAAGCCCCACCAAATTTCCAGCACGACTTGCACAAAAATCTAGAATTGTCAGCACTGAGCTTTCAATACAGGAAAGAGGGATAAAAGCATAAACAAAGGACTGAGAGCACCACAGATAGGATTTTATGTTTACCCTTATTCAGTGCCTGTAGCAGGTTATACAGACTATTTCACAGAGCACCATCTGGCATGAGCTATAAACTCCTCGGGCTCTCCAAGGACAGACAGAATGCACAGAATGCCATTTCAAGAGTTTCCAAGCAAGACCTGTCCACTTCAGCCTCACTTGAAGAGGCAGGCAGATAGTTACCCTGACATTTCCACTCCAGGCCAGCCTGAGCCTCTACAGCATTTTCCCTCCACCCTTTCACCCACAGTCCCATATTCCCACTGAACTCAAACTATAAGCTTTGTTTTTAAAACTGTGATATATATTAAAAATCTGCCCTTACTTAGAAAAACCAAAGGTCAAAGATGAAATGTATTTTTTTCAGGCACAGAGCCTTTTCACACAAAAGCTCATATCCCACTGAAGTTTGTATCCACTAAAATACTTTAAGATACAGTAACCTTTTTTTTTTAAAAATCATCGTAGACTTAACTGTTCTGCTTGAATTATCCCCATCTCCTATACACCTGACAGAGGCCTGAATTTATCCCAAACACGATTCAATTTCTCATCTGCTCATGCAGGACTTGAGAAATGACAGTGTTCCATCTATTTCCTCATATCAAATCTTGTGTCTTCAAGAATGCTGCCAAATAAACTTCTCTCCAAACAGCTATATTTGCATTGCTAAGGACAATGTGTGGGCATGTCCTGATAAACTTAAAGCTTCTCCTAAAAGTTAATAGGTTAAACCCCATTAATATTCTACCAAGCTCCATAACAAAGACATGGACATATACAAGTAACACACACATAGGATACATAGATACATTTATACCAGCCTAAACAATTTTCAGGAATTTCCTATTTCTAATTATACCAAACTGGCAGAAAACTGTCACTAAACTCAGATTAGCGAAACAGTAAGAATAAATTTTAAAAACCTTCACAATCCCACTAGATTTTCTCTTTCTCAATATGAGGAATTACTGTACTGAAGCATTCCTGTTTTCCTCATTTTAGTTTTCTTACACTACGTAAATTTTGAAAATTCAAAGATTCAGGCTCTTAGAGTAATTTACTTTAGAGGTATGAAACACAGATCTTCCTGGTCTAAGACCAGAGAAATAGAGTCTTGGAGTCAGAAATTAACCTTCCAATAGAAATATGTAATAAAACCCAACTGGCCTATTGGAAATAATGCAAAATAACATGCTGATTTTCTGTGGGAGTGAAAGACTTCGCTTGGAATTTGGTGCTTGCCATACCTAAACCCCACAATTTTGCCATGCTTTAAGACAAGTGCAACAGTGTAATATAGCATATAATATTCAATCAACTTCAATTAGAAGATTTATTTTACAAAATGAAGGATCTACAAGTACCTCCCTAAGATATACTGTCACTGAATTAAATGACTTGAGTAAGAATTCTCAGGTGTATCACAAAAAGTTGGTAAAATACCAAAAATTTTTGGTAAAATACAAAAAAACTTAGCAAAATTAAAATCCACACAAGAAGAAAAAGCTCCAATTTTTTTTAAAAAACTGTTTTATTTTCTAATAGGAATCTACCAACAGAAGGTTGTTTCCTTCACTCATGAGCTGCTCCTAAGCAAGACACCCCAATCCCACTGCTGGACACAGTGGGATAAGTGTGGTACTGTATATAATTACATTAATTCCCAAAACATATGTACAACAGTAATTAAACTATAGGATGTCTTCTGAGCATTCTGACCAGCAGTTAGAGACACCACAAAAGAACGTCAAAGTTTCTTCTCTTTATCTTTTCTCTGCACAGCATACATTATGCATACACAGATTCAGAACTTTATGATATGCAGCCAATCATACAAACTAAATAGTTTTTGTTGTTTTCACAACCTGAATAAAAGGCCCATTCGAGGGAAGAAAAATTTCCTTTGATGCCAGAAGCAATCAATTCCTAACATCCTCAGTTGATCCTGAATTTGTCAGGATGGGCAACTCCTGCAAATGAACATCCAGATAGGCAGGAAAAAGGCATATTTCTCTAAGTGAAGCCTTCTGAAGTAATTCAGTTGGGCTGGAAAAGACTGAAGTAGATTGTGTAGAGGAAAGTGCTGAGACAAATTGCTTTCCTCTACAGAAACACTTTCCTGCAGAGATCTTCCTTGGCACTTTTCAAGCATAGATGGAACCACTTTGGTCGACAATATAAACACATCTGTGAGCAAAACAACACACAAAGCTGAAGTTGTGACTACTCACTCAAGGGGGACGTCGGTACTGCTGTTTCCAGTCGTTATTGGTCGTGTCTTTAGCTCATCAGGTGAGAGAGAATTCTTAGTGCCGTGGGCAGTGAAAAGCAAGAAGGATCTGTCAAATGAAAAAAGTGTAACTTTCAGAAAAAATTAAATGTAAAATAAGCAAACACTTCAACAGTATTTTACTACTTCTCTTGCTCAGTTTTTAACTACCAAAAGGGCCACACAACCCACCCAGACTGGGACGTAAGAAATTATCTTCCAGATGCGTCTTTCCTTATGCCTTTCATTTTCCCTCCTCCCTGTCCCAAATGCAGACACTCAAGCAATGAGATCACTTAGTAATTTAATATTTACACTGCTAAAACCAGCAAATACGAAGGGACCATGTCTTCTCTGCTCAATTCCTAAAGAAGGAAAGGATATGATCACCTTGAACAATCTTCCTCAAAACTTCTGAATCAAGACATTTTTTCCTCTGGGTATCTTTATTACGAAAAGTCTAATTTAAAGTACTTTTAGATGTCACCCCTTCACAGACCACTTGTTGCTTCTTTTGCCAATCCATTATTTTCTTTCTCAGTGTGCAATACTTTCCACTACCTGTTGATTCCCACATTTTCATTCTTCTCAAAACTATTTTTGGAGAAACAAATATTACCTAACATGCCCACAGCCTCAGCAACTGATTTATTCTCCACCTGGTCAATGAAATGATCCAGGTGGAGCCAAAAGTATTTGTAAGATGACTTGTTGAAAACGTGAGTTACACCTTACATTATGGAACTGAACAATAAGAACCATTGACGAAGAAGTGATTGGTCTTGCTGCCAAAGAAATTCAAACAGTGGATAGCCACCCACTTCAAAAAATAGAAAATCCCCACAGGCTGGGGGTGGGAACAGACAAGTTAACCACCAATACTAGAGCCATACGTTTCATAAATACATACAAAAACCCTACAAAGACAAGCAAATGCTTTTCACTGCCATGCATGAAACTTCTAAGCTACATTCTTTTAACGTTGAGAGTATTTAACACTGCTAGCTTTATCCATTGCTTTCAGTGAATTTAAATAAATGGTACTTATTTTTGGTTAAAAAAGAAGCTTGATGTACTAGCACTACTTAACTGCTGAGGTTTATCTCCCTGGAAATGAATAGGCATAATTGTATTTCAGGCCAACAGCTTTCCATAAAGCATCAATTATTTAAATAAGACAAAGAATTCGATACACATTGTACATTAGTATCATGTAAAATCTTTAGGGCCAGAATCCTGGCATAAAATATTCTAAGAATATGAATCAATGTGAAAAAAAAAAACCCAGTTCTTTTAATGTAAAAGCTGAAATACAGATAACCTCACTAATTAAGGGTTGGAATGTAGTCTTTACTTTCATAATCTCCTTATTTTCACTATTATGCTTACTTTCTTTTGTGCAATCCTATCAACCTATGCAAATTACACTTCTAATACATACCTCCTGCTTTGGTAATTCTGTGCCATTCATAGCATTTGCTTATAATTGTGAATTCTTTTATACCTTCCCTGATTGTACACCACAGTTTCAGGAACTGCTGAATTTGGAATAGAAACATCCTTGAGAGCAGCATCAGTTTACAGAAATACAGACACTGATAAGCTACCAAGAAAAAGAATAAGTAATTTGTGAGGGCTAAAATCTACCCCATGCAAAAACATCTTTAACCCTCAGGAAAACCCACCTTACACAGGCTTTTAAACCTGATCATGGGGAGCTGTCGATTAACACAAAGACACACGTGGCCACTCACAGCTGAAGTTGAGGAGTATTTCGGCTTTCAACACCAAAATAACTGGAGCACACGGTGCTCCTGCTCAGGGCTCAGCAGTGGCACAGTCCCTGCCCCGCCAGGAGGAGACAGGTCCTGCTGAGCCCACCCTACCAAAGCACTGTCCCCATCCCTCTCACGCTTGGCCACCCCATCGACCCCACCACCCACAGCCCACTGCTGCTGGGACAGGGACTTCCCAGGGAGCCATGTGTCGGGAAGAGACAATAGATCATGCAAAAACCACCTGAAAAAAAGTCTAAAGTATGTACAGTTTTTCAAACTCGTAGGAGATTTGAAAGCACATGATTTGCTTTCTTGTCTCACACTAAATAAGCACAGTAGAGCTACAATTCCAGTTTTCAGTTTTTCCTTTTGCCTGCTTGACATGCAAGAGGTCCAAAGAAAGATGAAGCAGTCTATCTTTAAATGAATTAAAAAATCCCCAACAAACCAAACAAAACCCCATCCTAAATCCATGTACTAAATTAATTACCAAAAAATCAAAACAGGTTTCATGTTTCATTACAGGGTTTTCAATGTGCTACTTGTTACCAAGATGACTAAAAATGCAATCTGACAAGTTCTAGTATTTTTTGCCTTGATGTGCCTTTCTTTCAGAAAGCAGGTGAGAAGTGTTTGTAAACATCTACCAGCATTTACAAATAAGCCAAACCAAGCAAGAAAAGAAGGAAAACCAGAGGGGATGAAGTTGTTCCTTTCCGACATCTCTTACAATAACATCAGATTCTTTTAAAATAATTTTGGCAGGTACTACACGACTAGCATAAAAAGAGAAGGCACATCCCATGCAGCGGCCTGACACTGATATTAAGCATTTCTGGAGTCTGAGAGACTCTGTCTCTCTATTAATTTACCAGCATCTCATGACAAGAGATTGTTATTTTCTACATAGCAGGTGGAACAGGGAATACCTTCCTAGTACCTGGGAAAGCATCTATTTACTTCACAGCCACACTGCAAGTTTATGACAAGATTGTCATCAAACAGTCAATTAATCAGTGAGGAAGATAATTGAACATTAATTTTATGTTGAAAATAAAATTTTAAAAGGGTATTTTTACCAGTTACATCCTTGTTAGTCGTACCATGTGTCAGTTCTGGGGCTGCTGTGAGGGGAGGCCAGGGCTGCCCTGAGCCCGGCACAGCCACTTCCCAATGGCTCCACAGCAGCCCCAGCACCCCAGCAGGATTTGCACGTTTCCATAATCCCTCTCCACAACAGTGCCAACGAGGCACATGTGAAGATTTAAAGACTCCACTGACATTTCAGCTATTCTGGCAGTGTTAGGAAGCACAGCAGCAGTGCACTGAGCAGCAGTACAAAGAGGGCTAAATAAATGGAAAGCAAGGTTGCAAATGACTTGGAGTGCTACTGGAATAACTGACATAAAAAACCCATAAATTTACTACAAGCTGCAAGATCTGGTCCTTTTGAGTAATCTGCCAGGACTATGAGATGGTATCTATGAGCAATCAAACACTTAAAAACTTTGAGAGAGGATTTGGCACACTTGCTGTTGCATGTCTTGCTCTCGGTAATGATTAATTAATGAGTCGCGTTTCTTAGATGAAGGTTATGGATTGCACACACAGTAACGATAGAAATGGAATATCACAGTGTCAAGCAAATAAAAGCCAGGAAACAGCAAAATCTACAGAACACAGACAATTTGTCCTGCTTGCTACATACTCTATGCTGTATATAATTACTAGTATTTTTAATTTTTCTTCTTTTTAGATCATGTACTGTAAGGTACTCACCCACAGAGCTCCACTAAATCAATCTGCTGCTCGTTTTTGACACTGCTGGCCCCAGGCCAGGCAGCCTCCCCGCCTCAGCCCCGCTGCCGCACAGCGCCAACCACTCCCCGCTCCCGAGAGGCTGCTATTCCCGTTTAATTGGCTGAGATCTTGGCACAGGAAGATTGAAGAAGTGTCTGTGAACACCATGTGCCCAATTTTCCTTGCACTCAGCATTAGACAGCACTTTGCTACAGGACAGCTCTGGGTGCCTTCAGCTGGAAGCTGAGGATGATGAGCATTTTTATGTATTAAGGTATCCAGTAAATAAGGGACAAGTAAGTCTTTACAGGTTCCATCACGGACAGTTTAAGGCAGGAATCTATCACCACAGAGGCAGATTTGGGACATAGTGATTTCAGTTTGCCTCTCTCCTCAAGGCTGCAGCCACATGAACACATCAGTAGCAGTCACACATCCACTTTGAGGCTACACTGGTACCACAGCAATTCATCCCTTACCTCAGCAACTAGCTGTCCAGTTTTGTAACATCTCGCCTGCTCTGATCCAGGACAGGAGATGATGTGGTTACTCTACCAACCTGAGTGGGTACATGACCAAAATATTCCCATTTTTTTGTCTCTTCCTCCACAGTTCTACCCTGCATCAGCTCCTTGCTCTGGCCCAGGGTAGTGCCATGGGAGCAGTGCTGGCACGCGGAGCAGGAACGAGCACAGGGCAATGTCCTCATCAGGTGCTGATACCTGATGGCAGAACTGCAGTGCAAGATCACACAAACCATCCCCCCTCCTGAACAATCGGCTTCATTGACTTCTCCCCCAAAATAAATCCACAGCAGTGATCTTACAGATCCCATCCTACCTGGCTTCACAAGACTAATTTGTTCTTCGACCATAAACCAAGGGTTCTGAAAAAAAGATCTCATCATGCAATCTCACCCAAAGCCAGGGCAAATTCAAGTTAAAGATCTGAGTTCTGGCTATTGAGTCCTTGACTTTTCTCACAGCTCCACCACCCCACCCCCCTTTTCTTTGGAAACTTGAATAATTGCAATCCAATCTAGCCCATGTTTCAACAAATAAAGATAGATGCTTGCAGAGAGATTACTTGTAAGAAAAACGGGTATTCAAAACAAAAGAAATGTAGTACTTTTCTGTCAACTCATTTTGTATGCTCAATACAACCTATAAATTCAACCATTCTCCAGAAACTTATATAAACTAATGCTTTATAAAATACCAAACATTCAAAAAAATCAAGAAACATTTAGAATTTGTGCTCATTTGCTATTTAAGATAGATGCCAATTACTTAAAGTGATAATGATCAAAACATAACACCCTTGACAAATAGGAGTAAAACTTTTAAGATGTGTTCTTACTCATCCTGACTTCAATATGTATAATGGAAATTAGGTTTAGAAGCTTTAGGACAAACTTGAAAGGAAAAAAATATTTCTTCTTCCCATTAGCCAGCAAAAGATATGAGAGTGCTAGATTAATAAATGGAAATTAACTGAATTCTGGGTAATGAATAATAATAATAAAGCTTTTAACAGCCATGAAATTATAAACACAAGGGTTTTTTTCAATGTATTACAGCTGTAGGAAAAAAAAAAGAAATGAAATTACAAAGAAGAAATAGATTTCTAAAATAAGCAAGTTTTGTGTGTCATAACTGACTTTTTTCAAATTTCTAGCTTAAAAAAATAATCATTTTTAGTTAACATTAGTAAGAATTGAAGACAGCACTTTAAATTTTCAAGGTAAATATTGCATAAATTCAACAAAAATTGGAATGCAGCATTAGACAGTAACAGAAAAAAAATAAAAGGACCACGGCAAAAATCTAATAGCACTTTTTGCAAGAGGCAGAGAACAAAAACTGCAGGTGAATCATAGCAGAAGACAAAACCCAATACACCAGTGAAGTAACTTTGCTCACATCTTATGAGACCCAGCAACCTTCATCCAAATAAAAAGAAGAGCAGTAAAAACGAAAAATATACCAGCCCTTGACATATCTACTGAAAAATGTATCCAGAAGAGCAGGAAAGATCACAGAAGCTGAAGCAAAGCAGTATGGTCATCTGAAACATGAAGGAGACAATGATTTCACAAATGCATAAATTGAAAATGCTGCAACAGAATAACAGTAAAAGTTGGTGCTTAACAAGCAACAGCTGCAGTACCACCCCTGCAGGAAGAAGCCTCTTGCAGCAGAGGAATCAGAGAGCTGACACTAATAAAGCAAAATTATGCTCAGTGAAAACCAACATCATTTACCACCAATTCTGGGTGGTTTATCCAACGTCCATATCTCATTACAAAACAGTGCTTTATATAGATTACAACCCCTGGATAGCAAACTTTAAACATTCTCTCCTGTTACAGCGTATCAGGAATTCTTAAACCTGTAGGAGGAAGAACCTGGGGAGGAAAAAAAAAAAAGACCCCCAAAATGCTGGAGGAGAAATGACTAAACCAAATATTTTCCTGTGTATTTAAAAAGGCAAATCTGAAAGGGAAGTTTATTATTTTTTTCAAGAACATCTATGGTGTGTATTTAAGATCTACAAATAATACTTTTTGTTTGCAAACAAAACAAAACTGAGGACTGGAAAAGTGTCATGTAAACAGGAAACATCTATCAATGATTTGGTGATTGAAGACCGGAACAATATTGAAATATTAATTAGTTTATCATGAGGAAGAAAAAGCTGTTGGGAGGAAAAAGCAAAAGGTCTGAGTCAGGTGCATGAACGACACAACCTGGGCTGTGCCCACCACAGCTGGTGACCCACTGAAGCCCCAATCTGTGCAACTAACTAGGAAACCACTCTCTCTTGATACTGAGGTTTGGTTTAGATTCTCCTTTTAAGTAGCTAACCAAGACATTAATCAATGTTTCTATAGCACAGACTACAGTATAAACCTGAGCAAATACTAAAAGATGCAAACTCAGGTTATATACACACCCCCACAAACACCAACACTGGCAGTCTGCCTCCACAGTCCAAGGGATTCAATGGAATGAAATAAACAAATATCCAAGTAAATAACAACTAGAGCAAATGAATCGGGAGCTTCACTTGTAAGCGTGATAATAAATATGGGACTGTATTTACCATTCCTTTACACTGAGAGCTTCTAATTAAACAGGATAAAATAAAATGGAGAAAACGACAAAGCTTGCAGTGAAAAAGCCAGAATATCATGAACATTCAGAAGTATTGTAAAGCTTCAAAGATGGGCAACTTGGTAACCAGAACCAAACAGTAAAATAAAGTCAGTTAGGGTGAAAATACAAACATCAGGTGAGGGGGAGAACACCTAACATGGATCTGCAACACTGAAGTACAAACCACTCTGCAAATCAAGCCCTGATCTTTCCTTCTTTATATTGCACTAACACAGAAACGCCCAAAGCAGCTTCAAGCAATGGGAAACGTTCTTTAGAGAGGATGAAGGAAACTGCAACCATTCACAGCAGCATCAGCACACACCACTGAAATACAAGCTAATTGAGCCTGGATATAAGCAAAGCTTAACAATCCACTAAATGAAGAACTACTCCAACAGTATTTTATGAAAAATCAATAGTAATTGCAATTCCAACCACTGTCTTTGGATAAGCATTATTATTTACAGGCTTACTGAAATAACCAGTATATTGTCTCTTTAAAAGGGATGAATAAAGTTATGCCAGTAGAGTTCCTCTCTCATTCACAGACACAACTGTGCATAAACACCCCCCCCTCCTTCTCTGTATGAAGAGCAGCTAAACTGAGCTGCTGAAGGCATGTGAATTTGAAAGCACAGGTAAGAAAATCTCTGGTTTTATGTAGTCTTGCACATGTATTTATTCTTATAAACTGCCTAGAACACCACAACACCACTATGATTCAGCCCTTTACATTAAATGGTCAAGGTCCCAGTGTGCTTTGATCACATCAGAAGAGAATGAGCAAAACATCAGCCACCACCTTCCCTCCCAAAGCCCCCAGGGCAGCACCATCTCCTCCCACCCCGGGAGAGCACTGAAAACAGCCACAGAGCAAACACAACACACTGAATTTATTTCCCTTTGACCAAATCCCACCACTCAGAAGAAAGGACACCACTGAGAAAGCTGCAAGGGGTGTTATCCTGACCTTCCTGACTCTTTTCAGAAAAGAACCAGAAGACATCAAACAGAACTAGCAGTACTCTGGTTCAAAACATATCTTTTTTTCTTTCTTCTCCCCTCCTTAAAAAAAAGGTGTTTCTTTACACAGCAAATGCACATTTGTTAGAGAATGCTGGGGAGGTCACAGGTTTACAATGACTTAAGCAAAGGCAAGAAAGATCCTCAGAGAACCCCACTGAGGTTTCCCAAGCAGCCAGGTCCGCAGCCAGCTCCAGAAGTCCCAGGACCAAAAGGGCTGCAAGGCTGGGAAAGACTAAGTGACATTTCAATTATGATTGCCTCTTGTACTGTCCCCAGGCATCCACTTACGGCCATCGATTGGACCAGTACAGCCTATCTTGTATTTCCTGTTCCTTCTATAACATCTCTCTACGTCCACACAGAGACAGAAAAGAGTGATTTGGTTTGATAACTACCAGCTCATTTTGATAATGCCTTCTGCACTGGTAAATGAAGACAAGAAGTTATATTTTCGGCATCCCCCAAGCTACTAATCCAACTCCAGAATATTATCATTGCATCAAATTCTATGTATTACCTAATTTGTTTAGACCCACAAGATAGTATGATTCAGAGACACAGAACCAAGACACAGCACTAAAACACAGGCATAATGAGATGTTAATTACCTTCAGTAAGCAGCAAATTAAAAAAAAAAAAAAAAAAACAAAACCACAACCCAAACAAATCCTGCAAAGTTCACAAT
Source organism: Pitta sordida (assembly GCA_013390025.1). Lineage (NCBI taxonomy): Eukaryota > Metazoa > Chordata > Aves > Passeriformes > Pittidae > Pitta > Pitta sordida. Next base: position 18,688 of record WEKX01001299.1, read on the forward strand.
TGCTTTTTGCCCTTTCATGATTTTATTAGATCCCCTTTCTTCAATCACAGACCGCAGACACCCTGTCACAAACGCCACATATTTTCAAGAACTATTTGACCCGTAAATGTATTCTCTGCTGCACAAAGGATTAGTCACCCATTAACAGCAACCACTGTTGAGGAGTAGTGCAACACCTTGGTGCTGATACATTGCAGCTAATGAGCATAAACTGCACTTTGCACTCAACTGGATTGTTAGGAAGTGTGGAAAACTAGAAGGGATTTTTCACTCCTCTATATTTATCCATATTCGAAATACCCCAATATGGCCTGAAACTGCCTTTACTCCTCTCTCCCTCCCACTGTAACTTGTGCTCTAACATCACCACTGGAATGAAATTTTTCCATCTTTAAGTGTAGCTCTACTCTAATAAAACAGCGACATAAAAACGCATGGTTGGTTAATTTGTGACACAAAATAAAAGGCCAACTGAGTGGCAAGCCAGAACTGTCACTGGAAATTAGGGCATATGACAGCCCTAATGTGATTTGAAATTCAGATTTATATTAGGCCTCATTAAGCAGTTTAGAGAAATTCGTAAATCTTGTTATTGAGTTTTTATGTAATTACTTTTACAGAATGATGTACATAAATAAATAAAAATAGTCTTTCAATGTCATAAAATAACATTACATTTTTCAAGTCCTATAATCTTTCAGCTACGAAAGTAGAAAAGGCAAGAGCCTTCACAGTTAATTAAAAATCCAGAACAACAAAACTATGATAAAAAAAATCAGGCATATGTATTGGATAGTCCTTCTAAAATGATTTCGAAGTAAGCAGTACCAAATATTCAGAGAATTAAGCAGGACATTTCCAGTTGTTTTAGGTAAGAATTATTTATCACAACAGTGAAGCCAACTTACTTCAATAAATTGTAAAGACATTTATTTTTCCCTGTGTTAGTTCTGTTAATTGTTGTACTTTGCTCTGACAACATCCACTCCTTAGCTTAGGGCCTTGAAAAAATACTCCAATAAAACATGCCATGTGTAAATACTTCCGGTTTATCAACAGTCCCCCATTTAGAGAAATAATTGTATTTGTTAATTAGTCCCTGAAGAGCCACATGCACATCCTGTAGTTTATTTGTTTGCAACCTTTACGGTCAGTATATTTACATGGTAACCATTACAGTCCAAAAAATTTTTATTAAAAATACTATTTAGCAAGATCATTGTTTTAGGGGTTTTTTTGTTTGCCTTTCTATTTAGTTTTTTGTTGTTGTTCTTTTTAAATACACCTTTGGGAAAGTAGCACAAAGAGAAAACTTGATATCCAGCAGGAGATTTAGTGTAATTTTTCTGCTCCACACTGAGCAAATAGGACAGTTAGAAAACCTGCAGATGTTTTCATTAAATACACATTGATAAAAAACACTCCGTGTGCTTTCATTTTTACAAACCACAGAAAAGACTCAATGCACCAAACGAGCTTAAAGGCCTCAGTTAAGAATATTGGTATTTGAATACTGGATAGCACCTAAGTGAGAGTAAATACACTTAGGTAGGATTTTCAAGTATTAAAAGCTAAGACAGTGAATCTATACATAGCCACTGAATAAAGTAGAGCTTAAAAGGACAATGATTGCTCCTGGCTTTTAGGAATATACAATAAGTTTGAACCCTTTACAATAAAAATGATCTTAAATGTCCATACATACAAGGGCATGACTACTTCTAGGGAGTAAACCTGGAAAATGTAACTAGTATCTAAATTTCAATATGCAGAATATCAGATGACCTTTCAAAAAATACTTGGTTTATAAAAGAATGTCATGAATTGCACTGAGATGGTCAGTAATCCAAAACAAATTTTGCTAATGTTAAGGAAGATGATATACAAAGTAGAAAACTTTATAAGCCTAAAGGAACATGACCCCAAAAAATTCCAACGTGGTACCTTATGTAGCAATCTGCTGGGTTTGTATATTAAAATACTTCCTACAGTATCATGCTACTTGCAAGGAATCCTCATGAAACCATCTTGAGGACAGACTGTCACCTAACTTCCATTCTCACATAGTTGTGCTCAGCTCTCGAATTTTTCCATTTTTTCCTGCTTTTACCAGAAAAGCAAATGTTCACATGTAGGCTATTATTCAGAACTGGTTTTTTCTCAAATAACAACCTTTATTCTCTGATACTTGCTCCTTAATACTGTGGTGGTCAAACTACTTTCAGGCCACATTTGTGGATTCTCCCCACTTCTGTGTACTAGAACATGTAAGGAGAGGCTGAGAGCTGCTCAGCCTGGAGGAGGGCTTGATTTGCAAAATAAGAGAGAAAGAGGAGTAGTTTAACAAAAACAAATCAAAAATAGCCTAACAAAGACCAATTACTGGAACAAAGAGAAAGAAGGAAGGAACAAAGACACACTTTTAATATCTGTTGATCCATTTCTATGAAGTTTAACAGAGAGTATCACCTTGATGACATTAAATCATCTGAAAAAAATCTGAGCTGAGAAAAAAATCTGATAATAAAGAAAGAGACTTGAACTATCATCACCTCTGAGATATCTGAGGCTAATAACTTGGCCAGCTGAGCAGCTCCTACTCAGCAGCCCAGGCAGTCAGGGCCAGGCAGAAGGGCTGCTGCTGGGGATAGGAGAAACCTGTGGAAGGTATTCTGGGAAGGTTTAAAGGATGGAAGAAAACAGGAACTGGCACTACTGCAGGGCAAGCTGAACAAGGAGAAGATCACACGAAATCCAGAGAGGAACAGTAATCCTTCTGGTGGGAGAGTTGCTGAGGGGATCAGGGATGGAGGACAGAAATTTGGAGGCAGTGAAACTTCATTAGTTCCACTAATGACAGAACAATTTGTTTTTAGGGGAGCATTTTGGTTTGTTTGTTATTTGCCTTACGAGGATGAACAGGTGTCTTAATATACTCTGCATGTGGAGTAACAGAGGAACAGCCAATACCAAGAGCACTCTGTTCAGGCTCAATTTATAAATGGAAAAGTGATTCTGCATTCAACAGGAAGGATAAAAACGGTATCCTGCTGTTCACAGTGGGAGACAGAATTTAAATATCCTGTAATATAATTTGGTACATCACCACATGTCAGGCTTGACTATCCTCATTTTCACCAGTAAGCTCTTACACAAGAATAAATCTTTTCAATCCAAGGCAGCTACTTCTGATTTACAGCAGGGCAAATGAAAGAGCATGAGGTGTTTCCTATCATAATAAAATTTGTCATTTACTGTTAAATGCATTAACGGCAGATATAATCTCACGTTAGTTTTGTATTACAAGTATCAGCGCTGGATTGAAAGGAGTCATTTACACCATCATCCACAAAAATCAGTTAATAGTTTGTAGTGTTCTCCAATTTCAGTTGCTTTTTAATTAAAAGAATAAATCAAATCAGTAGAAAGAAATTAGAAGCACAATATTGGGAAAAAGAAGTTTTTCAGGCATGGCTCTAACATACACAATTATGTTCAATTTGAGATGGGACAAGGTCACAACAAAGGTATCATTTCAGTCAAGTCACACCTTAAACTATACAGTTTAAGGTTCCCAAATTCTTCCCCTGTACAATGTTGTTTGGCCATAGATAGTTTGTAGAAGACACTGCCAACAAAACACCAATCACAATGGAAATACCCCATGCCTGAATGGTTCTCATGAACATTTAAAAAAAGTAAATTCTCATGAAAGATAGCCACTAACCTTATTCCCAAACTCAAGTGCCCTCTGCTGGCCCCACACTCTCCCAGACAAACACACTTCCAGATGCCTTTGCTCACACATTTTGTGTCACTTTTCTTAAACAGGAATCTTCATTAGAAGAGGGCATACAAACTCCTCCAAAGACACTGAATTCAATTGTAGAAAGTTATTTCCCATTTTATATCAACAAGATCTGCATAGGGGAAAATTATAAAGGGGATTTAAACTCTGCACGAAGAATTGAAACTTTGTTAGTTTTATTCAGATGCTCCAATTGTGTAGAGAGATGATAGGCAGATGAATGAAGAAGAGAATGACCAAACAGGTGGAGCAGTGCTAAGGAACACCAAATGAACAGGTAGACACAAAGATAAAATAGAAGATTAAACCTATAGGAAAAGACTGCAGAAGAGATTCAGCAAGGAGGTTCAAGAAGAGAGCATAAAAAACCCCCAAATCTATCCATGAAATAAGTAAGCCATTTTCATTTGGCTAAACTAGATTTCAGCCTGGAACTTAACTAGGATGAAGCAGTCATTTCCTGATGCAGAAATGATGTGGAGAAACGGGGATCCTTTATTTCTCCTTCTGAACCTTCTCTAAATCTACAGATACCTATATACTGGAGAGCAGCTGCCTTTGATTCCCTTAAGCTTTGCAGCAATCCAGTTCTTCAGAAGCTCAGCAGGGGTAACAGAAGACTAGTCTATCTTGGAGGAAGAAGGACAGTTTCAGACAAAGAATATTATTTATGTGAAGCAGCAATAAACTCCTGAGAGATACCTGCTGGGACCTGAGAAAGAACAAATTATGTACTCCCAAGCTGCTCCATCTTTTCCTGCTTTTGCTTTGTCATTTCAATCCTTCACGAGGAAAACACAGAGAAACACTTTTCCTTTCCATTAAAGATTACTAGCCAAAAAGGTGGTGGGTTATTTTAGGCTAAAGTGTTTCTCTAGTAGAGATCAACAACACAACTGGGGAGGTAAGAAGGATGAGTAAGAACCACAATTAAAACTTAAAATTGATCTCAGACTGCCCCTATAAATCTCTCATTTTTATCATTAGCATTAGTTAGACTTCTGTCATAAACCAAATATCATCCTTGAAAGGGGATGTCAAGATATCAGCTTTCATGCTTGTTAACTGAAAGACCTGATAAAGGATACTAAACATCAAGATGCATCCAGATCATTAATCTTTGTCTTCAAAGAATTTTCATCATTAGCCAGTTACTTTTCATAGAAATTCTGGATGCATGTTAAAAAACATTTAATTCTCTTCACCAAGTCATAAACTCCAAGCACTAGAAAAATCCAACTTTCTGTGGATGACTAAAATCTAATGTAGTTTTAGGATTACATATTAGGATCGATTTTCTAGTGCATTACATGAACTTTAATGTCATCAACTAGAACATGGGGGAGGAATATTTAGGCTTAATGGGTTTAGCCAAAATAGAGGCACTGGCATTCAACCACATGCCAATAGTTGCAAGTTTTCTGAAACAGAAACTTACCTCAATACCAATTTTTTTAAAAGCAAAGTGCAAATCATAACCACACGAAGTCAAACTTACATCTGCATAGCTAAATGACCTTGAAAAAATTAAAAGATTAATAGATACCATTAATTTTTCTGCATAATTCAGGCACAATAATAAAAATACTCATTTAGTTCTCCTTTCCTAGCAATAGGTGGCACTGTCAAATACCAGTTGCATAAGAATCTTTTGTACACCATATCATTTCTATAGTCAAGTGGAACATCTGCAGGGAAATGTGGCTGAAGTTATTTTCCTTTCTGCTTCCCCAAAACACGACAGTGATTACAACTTGCAGTTGTTTCACTTCCTATTTTAATCCGCTCAAAAACATTTTTACAACAGTTAAAAACTCACAAGAGAAATGTGTTACTTTTTTTGAAGAGTATGCTACTTCAGACAAGTGGCAAGCAGACTCACATGCTACATGCTTCAGCAATCTGTCTGATAATACTACAGTCATATCTCACTTCTTCACACTTCAGATTTCACATTTTCATTTCTTCATGGATTTTTTTCCAGTGAAAATTATTATTATTATATATATTATATATTAAAGTAGTATTATTCGGTTATTCGCGGAGCTTCCCAGTCAATGCCTTTGCAGTGACTCTTCTTCGCTGAGGGTGGCGCTGGCAGCTCCCCCATGGGGCAGGAGGGCCACGCCCTGTGGATCGCAGGGGCAGCACATCTTGCCCAACCCTGTGAGCTGCTGCCTCGTGACTTGGCTCAGCGGTGGCCTAGGCCAGGGCACTGTGACCCCAAGCACGTCCCTGTGAGCCTCTTCTGCAGGACTGCATCCAGAGGTGGCGTGGGCTCACTCTAGGACTCAGCACTGGTCCCTGCTCTGTCACTGCCCCAGGACTGTGGCCAGAGGCGGTGTGGGCTGGTGCTTGGGGTCACAGTGTCTGTCCCTGCAAGCTCGTGCCCCAGCACTGTTCCCAGAGGTGGTGCAGGCTGGCTCTAGGACTCTAGTGCCTGCTCCGCACTGCCCGGGGACTGTCCCCAGAGATGGTATGGGTCACTCTGGCCTGAGTGCCTGCCCCTCCACCCGGGCCAGCCAGGTGCTGCTGCAGCCATGCACAGGGACCTGTGTGCCATCCGGCAGCGCCGAGCGGGGCCAAGGCTGAGGGAGTGGGGGGGCAGCATCTCCCGCTAGCCATATAAAGACACATTCCTGCCTGTGAGCCCCTCTCTGGCTGGCTCCCAGCTCCTCTCCAGCCGTCTCACGGTGCTGTGGGCAGTGGTGAAGGTTTCTATCGACCGCAGCAGCGGTGGCAGAAGCCGAGAAATCGTGACTGCAGGTAAGCCTAGGGATTCCCTGGGTGAGGAGGGCTCAGAATGATTCCATTCACTTCCCTGACTCAGCCGAGGGCGCTGGGCAGTGCCAGGAATGCCCTCCAGCACTCAGCATCTGAGGGAGGCGGGGCAACAGGCATAGCTTATTTGCATATTCATGATGCACCTATCTTCATGGATTGGGCAATTCACGGGACTCCAGGAGACCTGTAATTCATGAACTTCGAGGTATGACTGTAATAACAAAATCCCCAAACCCAAACACAGTTTTAAAGTAGGGATTATCTCAACACTTCTATCTACCTTTTTTGACCCAATAAAGTCCTTCAATTTCCCTATATTCTGAGATTTGTGGATAATATACATGGTTGGCAAATGACATCTTGATTTCACACACATCAGGTGCAAAACAAGCACCTGACTACTCTCCCCCTTCAGCTTGTTGACCATCTTACCCTTTCTTCCAACTCACCAGATTCCTGCTCTGTGCAGCATTCCCTCTATGTGCTGGTATGTTTTCTCCTCCTACTCGTGCAGCACTGGCTCTGCAGTCCTGACTTCACAAAGATGCTTAACTGCAACACAGGGTCAGAATCCTGAGCTCACTGTTTATGTGGCTGATCATGTACATAATATTGTTTTTGAGACTTGCCACTTCTCCCGTGTAATTTTTTGAAGCCCCAGGTCCAATATAACATGGTCCTCACCTAAGCTGTTTGCATAAGGGATATACTTCAGAGGAAAGGAAAGCATACCAGACTAAGTCTCTTTTGGATTTTTACTTCTTTTGTTTCAAAGTAAAATGTACGGGAAGCCCAGAAACAACAACTGCTTGTCTTAAACCAAGGAAGGAATTAAACACCAGAGCTGTTTGTTTAAGCTTCTTTTGGTTATTATGGCACAGGCATTAAGTCAGTCTTAAAAACACTGCATGCCATTAGACAACCTCCTTCTCCTTCTCCACAGTCACCTCCCTGTATTTCGCAGCCCTTTGTAATGCAAAGCATGCCCAGACTCCAGTGGCAGTGCCCTGACAGGACATGTTTCACTCGGCATTGTCCACTGTCCTCGGCTGTTCATTATCTCCACTGCTGTTCCTGCAGGATAACGACACCCTCTGCCTGGGACCAACGCATTTTGCTGCAGGCCTTCTTTTAACTAAAACACACAGCACAGACCTTCTGCTTTGGAGCAGCAGCCAAACATTTGCTAAACTTATTTCCTTCCCCAACTGGTAGAAGGTGAAAAGTAAATATGTTTTTAAGCACAGAGTATGCAGCCCAAGGAAGAGAGCACCTCCCTTGCTGTACCAAACTCACTGTGATATAAGAAACACTGAAATTCCACTCTGCTAAAAAATTCCTTCTACCAAGAAATCCCCAAATATGAACAACTTCAAAAGTAGTGAAGCATATATAAAACTGCTAGAAAGTTTTCTTACCTTTTAAAGAATCTCTGCTTCATGACATGGTGCCCATGTAAGAGCTCCTCCTCTAAATATCCAGAATGGATTCTTTTAACTACCAAATGATTTACAGCTGAGGTTAGCCAAAAGCCAGCAATCAGCTCAGAACTGCAGCAGATGTTTCCCCAGCTGAAGTCACTCAGCCTAATTCTCTTGCCCAGTGACAAGGAACAGGACATCTAGAACTCAGGAACTGTCATATTTAGGTTCTCAGTGATAAGGAATTAGTACCGGGAAAGTTATCAGGCGTGGAACTGACATACATTTAAATGAGATGATAGCTCTGAAGAAAAATGTACCCCCCAAAATAGCAGCTGGTTTTGCTTTAAAAGCTTCATTAGAAAAAGCCTGAACTGAAGAAATTGTTCTGTCAGGTTTAGCTGAAGGAAGCAAAAAAACAGGCAAGACATCTCCCTACCTGGCCAACAGTGCCAATGTGTGCTGTAAAACAGCAACAGACCACTACACTATCTTGATGCACTGGGCAGGAACTGTTGGTCTAAATTAAGATAAAATTACTAACTGATATAAATCACATCAATTTTTGCTTCACTGAGTTCTCAGTTACACTGCCTGTATATTAGCAATAAATTCTACTAATACATTTTCCATTAGCATTCCAGTTCATATTTTCACATTACCACCCTGTACAAATTTAATCTGTGTATTGTAGCATATTCTAACACAGTCTGTTTCCTCTGGTCCCAGACATACCTCAAGGCAGATTTATCTAAAGCTAGAAGTAAAATAACTTTGGCATAGACATATAAATACAGAAAATCCATGACAACACTATTCACTGCAACCACCTAAGGGCCTGACCTGCAGGTGCTCAGTCTACAAGGGGGTGGAACTGACCAAAACCCGGGAACATCCAGCTCTGTGCCAAAACAGACTAGATGACCCACAAAGAGAGGTAAGCGGGTCTTGATCTCGATAAAACCTGTATGCCGTGGCAGTGACACCCATCGTGGCCTGGCTCCCTTGGAGCTCTGGAGCCCAGACATTTCAACCATCCCAGCCAGCTTGGTACAACAGAGCTCAAGCTTGTCTGACTAATATATGCAATTACCGATCGTTTCTCGTTGTTACCAGAGAGATTGCCTAACAGCTGGACATAAACACATGCTTGAAGTCTGGAAATTTCCCTGGAGTCTTGGTCTCTGAAAGCTCCCATCACAGTGACCCCCAAGTCCTCTAACAACAACAGCTACCACACCTTCTACCCCATGGAGTAACAGTACACTGTTAGAAGGAGCTGAGACTCAAAACTGAGAAAGTGATCACAGAATCATAGAATACTACGAGTTGGAAGGGACCCACAAGGATCATCTAGTCCAACTCACCATCTAACACCCGTACAGAGACCGAACGTACATCCCAGAGCGTAACACAAACCTAGTTCCCTCACAGGCTCACAGGCCACTCCGAGCCAGAAGGGACCCACAGGACCATCCAGCCCAACACCCCCCAGCTAGACCACGTCACTGAGCTCCTCATCCAGTCTTCTCTTAAACACCTCCAGGGACGGCTGGTGTCTCAGAGACGTGTACATCTCAGTGATGTCTCAGAGTAGTGTACTCTTGTTTATATTCACAGAATTCACAGAATATTCTGAGTTGGAAGGGACCCACAAGGATCATCGAGTCCAATTCTTAAACGGCACCACTGCCTCCCTGGCGGGAATCAAACCCTCGGTCTCCCACATGAGAGATGGGGACACTCACCACTGTACTAAAGTGGATTTTGATGATGAGGAACACAGTAAGTTAAGATTGAAAAGAGAGGTTTCCGCTGTGCAAGAGAGAGGAACTGTTACAGGAGGTACCAACAGGTGTGCTCTGTAATCATTTTTAAATTGTCACCTTGATTTATATAGAGGATGAGCACGTACAGAGTTTCATGTCCTGAATGATTACATTTGTTACATGTAAATCATAAAGGTTTAGATGCTAAGGGCAATAAATATTGCATTCATCACAGCAGCAAAGCGAGCTAATCCAGATATCTCCTCAAAACCCCATAATCTAAAAAGACACATATTATCTTCATTGAGCAATTAAAATGAAATGTTATTTATGACAGTTTGCGTTATTCCAATCTGCTTTAAAAAACAAGAGTAGACTGCACAACCATTAGTCTTTTAGAGGACTTTTGAAAATAAGCTACTACTAAATCTTCCCTGCATGTGGAACAGTATTAAATTTCAGCTCTGCCTCCAGCATAATTAAGTACCCACCAACAGCATAATACCTTCATTAAATTAAGGTGTTCAGAGTGAAATGTAAATTTGTCTTCAGATATGAGGTTGATATTTCAACCCCTTCACAGCCTGAATATCATTATGGGGGCCGGAGGAGGGGGAAGCACAGAAGCAGCAAAACTGAGTTACTGAGCACTCCTCTTCTCTGGGTACTGCATAATCAGTAAATAGGTATAACAATTAAATGCCCATGTCTCTGCCACCTCCCACCAAGGGAGAAAAAAAATAAAGAAACAACAAAAAAGCTAAGGATATTTTTTAACTCTTGCCTCACTAGAAACAATTACTACTTTATTAATCTTTATGACATTCAGGTGAATTTTTTTTCCCCATCAGCAGACCTCTTCATTGGAAATGAGAGCAATGCAAAAAAATTCCTTTCCAAAATAAAAAAAACAAAACCCAACAATAAATAGGCTCAATTATGTACCCACTCAAAATCTGTAGCACTTGGGTCACTGTTTCCAAGAGTGTGGACTGGCTACTAAAAGAGTGAAGTTGAGCACTGACTGCACAGGAACCATTCCTGTCACCTCCTCGATCCAGGGAGGACCATCAATATGATATTTTAATCATTTACTTGGGAGAAAAGGGGACAAGGGGCAGAGCAGAGTCATGTACAATGTCACTTCCTAATTTTTTTCCACTTTCAAGCATTTTACCAACTAATATATCTGCAGAAATCTAAGATACTGAAATGATTTGTCAGTATTCCAGTTTCGTCAAACCATTAAGATTGCAGATAGTACTTCTGGAATACACACAAAATTCAGTATTTTCTTCATACAAAACCTATGTGTCTACGTAGATTTTACAGAAAATACTTTCATAATAGGTAGCAATAATATTAGTGGTATTTGTTTTTAAGGGAAAAAACAACACAAAAACTCAGAGTACTTTAGAAGTAAAAATATTTGGCAATTTATCACGACTTCTGGAAAACTGCACACTTTCTTTGCTCAGACTGTTCAGAAATGTAACTCAAGTCTCAAATTCTCATTCAGTTTTAACATTCAGAACACTATTAGATATTTTTCTGGTCTATGTATCATATATCATGTTTGAAGCATCAAAAGATGATTTACAACAATCAGCATTTTAGAATATAAATCTTCATCTGCTGCAATCCAGAAAGTGTATACATTAAAAACAAGCTTGTACAATTAAATTGGAATAATAATTACTTTTCTGTATTTATCTTCCAATGTTACCACAGCTAAATAAGAAAAAAAACAAACATTCAAGCACTCATTTGCAGACATTCGCTTTATAATGAGAACAACAATAAAAGCTGTTAGATGGCATATAGCTAAATGAAAAAGCTTTTCCTTGAGGTCAAATATATCACTACTAGCTTGTAATAATCAAAACAGAAAGATTATTCCTTTAAAATCCTTTAATTCTTGACATCCACAGTTCTAATCCTCAAGTCATTGTTGAAGGCCACTTTAATGTTTGTGTTATACTGTTTAAATTTTGGTGTCAAGACATTTTTCCCAATATTAAACTACTCATGCTTCACTTCTGTAATTTATGTCATTTTAGAAGCCCTTAATTTAATTAAAACCTTGTAAAACTAAGGAGGTTTGACTTCATTTTCTATATGCAAAGGAAGAGAAGCACATTACTTGGATATTTTGTTTGAACAGCTCATTTCAAAATTTATTATAGGTTGCTATCATACCGAGAATAATAAAGATATATTTTTAATTACTTTTGCTCACAAGAACAAGCTAATACATATTCCATCAATATTACGATCCCCTTGGATGGAGAGAAGTTAAATGCTAACCCAAACAGATTTTAAAGCTATAATTACTTGGTAAACAAGGGAATCATACTAAATAATTATACATTGAGTTCATATTAAATTAAACCAAAGGAAGTTTTTAAGATACTCTGCATTGTATTTTTCTCTTCTGCTCCAGTCTGCTGCAGTGTCATTGAGCATATCATTATCCAAGTGACATTGCTCTCCCAAAGTGTTCCACACAAAGCAGGCAGGGCACTGCTCTGCCTCACTCCTCTCTCTGGTGATGAAGTGCAGATAAAGGCACAATAGCACTTCACGTACACCATATTAAGCAGCAAAACGCTGCTTTGATGATGCAGAGCCCAACTAGAAAGCAACAAACCAGGAGGTCACCTAGGCAAGGTCATGCAGGAAGATTATTTCTAATCTGCTTTAAAAATATTATTAGGGCTTTTTGTTACGGTGTCTGTAGAAAGGCTCTCTGGTTGGCTGAGTGATAAACACTGCTATCTGTAACTGAAAAAAAAAGGAAAAAAAAAAAGGAAAAGAAAAAAGGTTTTCCAGCTCTTTTGCCCTCTCAGCCATTTAAAAAACTTTTCATTTACGAGGACTGATGTCCTTCTCTGCCACATTTTGTATTTTACTATTAGCAAGGAAGAACCTTTTAAAAGACCATGCTAGAATAGAACACGACATACACGACACGAAGTTTCTCAGAACAATTTTTTTCAAAGGAAGATACGGGCTATAAAGACTAATAATTTCCCTAGAACACTGGGGTTTTCTCTCCACAGCATTTCTCCCCCACCCCAAAACGCACCAGCAGTGAGCTTTGCTAAATCTGCCCGTATTACTCCTCAAGGTCTTGATAACTCTGCCTTGTGTTTCAGTGAAATCGTCTGGCAATGAGGCATCATTTATCACCTCCCAGCTGCAAGAATTTACCAAGTTTCCAGAAAAGCAGAACATCCATTTGCCCTGAGCACACAGTAAAGTACACGATTAAGGGCTGCGCTTTTCGGACCCCATCCAAAACTTCCCAAGTTACTGAAAAGCCTTTCCATCAAGTCCACCGAACTTCCACACAATACTAGGGCAGCCGTGTTATCAGGGAATTTGGCCTCAGCCAAGTATGAGCATTGCAGGCCATCCCACGGGGCAGTACAGGATACTCACACTCATCCAATACTTGGGTTAAATATATACCAGATATAAATATATAAATACTAAATAAATACGCTGTTCTATGCTTTTTAAGCTGCTATGAAACTATGCAACTGTAGAATGATGATACCATTTTGTATTCCGTGGTGGTTTTTTAATCTTTAATTAGACTAGAGAATAGCAAAGATGAATCACACCTTATTAAAAAAATTTAACAGAAAAATCAAACCTTGCCATTAAAGCTCCTTTTGCATGCTTAGCACAGGGAACATTTTGTACCAAGAAAAGAAAGTACTCCAGTAGACATTGGCGTAATCCATTAAGTAGCTGTAACTTGGTCTCTGTTAAATCTGTAATTCCGATTTTAAATGAGTTTGCTTATCTAGCCCAATACCACCACCAAAACTCATCCCAGTCTCTCAGCCTCAGGACCAAATCCTAACAGAGCTCCTGACTCAGCCCAGCCCAGCACATGCAGCCAAATCTTTTCTCCAGTCACTGCATTTGGTAATTACTTTCGCAGGACAAACCTGCAGAACCTCTCCCAGCAGCGTTAGCCCAACTAAAACACACCTGACCACAGCACTGCTTCTCTCTCCATCCTTGACACACCTCTCACAGAACCCACCACCAACATCTCAAAGGGCAAACCCATCCAAAGTCATCAGGCACCTCTCGATTTACCTCTAACTAACAGGCATTTGATCAAAACAAGGGACTTATAGCAACAACTAATATCAAAAATACATTTTTTCCAAGCGGCCTTTACTCTCATAAAGTCAAAGCCCGGCAGTGTTAAAGAAGCTGCCTTCTCTCAGCTTAGTGGGCGATTTATGTCTCAACATAGTCTCTCCATGCCCTGAGAATATGCAACTAACAACCAGGTACCACTTCAAGGGAAAGCCAAATTAATAAAGTCCAAGCCAGTTAATGTTTACATGAACTAAAGCTTTTGTTTAACCCTGAAGAAAAGTTGCACTGAGGAACTGAAGATTTTTTTTTTCTGAAAATCTCACAATTTTACCTTCTGACAACAGAAGGGACAAGCTGACCAAGCTACTGAAGCACAGTCTAGCTAGACAAGTATGGGGTGAAGGGAAAAATATATTTCCAGAATATTCAGAGGGATCACAGTCCAAATGCAAGAATGCACTACGTCAAGATCTGCAGGGATGTGTGCTGGATCTAGTGCAGCAAACACCTTCACTGAGTCGTCGCAGCAAGAGGTTGGACCAAATGACCTCCCAAGGCTCTTTCCAAACTGAACTCTTCCAGTATTTTACAGACTAAAATGTGGCGTATTTAAACCTAGAAACAACATAAAGATGAGAAGACAGTGCTCTACTGGGCAGGTTTCAAATTAAAATTAAACTTGACATATGGGCAAAATGTTCTTAAAAGAAAGAATTCATGACAGCGGGAAAATGGGCAAGATTTTTCCTTTATGCAAAAATACTCAACTGCACATAAACAGATGAAAAACAAGCAATTCTGCAGTAAAAAAAAAGCTGTTGGCTGCAGCAGATCACAAGCTGCACATGAATCATCAATATCATGCTGTTCCTCACTCTCCAAATATATACTATGTTTATATTTATATAGGGCTATATAAACAAGAAAACAGACTGAAATAATCCTTCCAACTCTGCTCAGTCACAGTTCTGCAGAGTTTGCAGCACTGCACTTGAAGAATGAGGAAAGCCAGACAAGGCCTAGAAAAGCACCACAAAGATAATCAGAGAAAACATGACCTACATAAAACCAGACTGAAAAAAGTGTCAACTGTTTAGTAGAGGAAGGAGATAACTCAATTTCAACTGCACATAATGCAAAAGTAAAGAGAAAAGTAATAGCTTTATTGATATATTCATGTAATTATTAAGTCAGCAATAGAACACAATCCAACTGCACAAAGTAAAGGCTGAGATACTGAAACACTTTTTAATGACAGAGAATTACTTGTGTGGATAGAACAGAGGTTTCATAGACTGACCATCACTGGAAGCCTTGAAATATGACTTCGACAAATAGCTGATACCAGTGCCATTAAGGAGATTGTATCTTGTCCTCAGGCAAGAAACGAATCAGAGTATCTCCAGTCCTATTTTTGTATGTTCCTATCATCTCTCCTTGGCTGTATTTTGCCATGTTACCTAGCAGTGTATGATGGTTATAACTGCAAATACTACTTGATTTTGCTTGCTGTTCACTCCGTTTTCCCTTACCTCCAACAGTGGCTCTCCTGCCTTCGATGATATTCAAGCATCCCCTGAATCCAAATAAACCAGTGGCAGTCCTTATACAGAGGGGTAAAGTCCAATGTAAAACCTGCTGGGGTCACATCCTAAAGCTCAGAGCATGATATGGCTTGTAAAATGAACTATTGTGAACTTCTGGATTAGCCCTGATTTGGCAGAATAGTCATGTGCAGCATGAGGATTTTATACATCTCAAAGTGTTTGTGGCCGGGCGTTGGAAAGTTTATCAGTTACGAAGGGAATCATGCAGAGACTGAATCTTTCATAGTCTTATTAAAAATATTTCAAAAATCTGAATATTCTCCTTTTTCTTTTGATTCCTACAATGACTTGCATTCAAATGGTGGTGGCGTTGGTACTGACAAGATTCATCTCAAAACAAACCAGTTCAGTCATAAACACCTGGTTAAGAATTTAGTTTGCTCCAAAGCATCAGATTATCTCCTGTGAAGCCTGGAATTCCACAGAAATAATTTTACTCCTTTATGAAGCACTTCTTAAAAAAAGTTACCACAATCAATAAAATCTACCTATTGGTTCCCACTGACACTGATTAAGTATTTAGCTTGAATTAGTGTTTTATGTTTTATTAACTTTTTTCCAAATCATTGTAACTTTAACTCAATGGCAGTAAGTCAAAAATTCAAGTTAACTTCCCCACACCCTTGATGTGGGAACAGACGGACACAAAGACAGTTGTGCACCAGCACAAACAGGTTTGACTAGATTAGATTAGGTAACGGGTGATAGGTTGGACTTGATGATCTCTATGGTCTTTTCCAACCTTACTGATTCTGTGATTCTGTGATTCTATGATTCTCTGGTGCTCAAACACATAGTTTTGCAACAGTAAGTACAACAGCATTCGGTGTCAATTCTGTTTGTTTCTGGTTTATTTCCAGTTTTCAAGTACGTAGTCATCCTTCTGACCTTTCCCACCCAATTCTACACCTTCATTCTACAGTTGGTGTTTTGTTGTTACCAATTTCTGAGTCCCAAATTCTCCCTATTTCAAAGAAACACTCAAGTGTTTTTAAAGTCTGGGTTAATGTTAACAGGCCTCACATCATAGGACTACCAAGTGAGTCAGCATAATAACCATATGTCTGAGCCTGAATCCAGATAAAAGATCTGAAGAGCCTTATTCAATGAGAGCAGAAAATTCCTACTTGGCTCTGCTTTTTCATGGCTGAATTACAATCTCACACTACGCAACTCCAATTTTCCTGAGGGAATGTATTTTTTTGCTGTTCTTCTGAACGTAATACTAATCTCATCATGTGTTTGTCATGTCATTCCTATGGCTTCCAGTAGTTTTTTTGTACTTCATACAGAAAACAAAGCGCTTCTTATTACTGTGAACCATGTATATTTAAAGGGTACAAAGGCAATGTAGCGATATTCTACCTGTAGTTTTCAGCAGCAGGACACCTTTTCCTGTCACTGGTCTTTACAGTATATGGACACTTTTCTTTTAGATAGCAGCTCAAATCATCACATTTAATGGAAATATACTAAACATTCAAACTCACAAGAAAAACAGAACATCTCTCCGACCCTGCCACTCCCTCCTTCCACAAACACCACTATCACACACCAGTGTGCTATCTAACTAAACAGTTTTTTTGAAGGTGATTTGAAAGAACACTGCAATTTAACTTAAAAAGCAAATTAAAATTTTGGCAGGACTGGGAAACAAAAATCCAGGCCAGACTTCAAAAAGCTCACAACAAAACAAAACATGCAGAAAGGTGAATACAACAGCTTTCATTTTTTCTTTATTCAATGACTACAAAAATATTTCAAGTTGGAGATGAAATCACTTCGTCTTTGTATCTAAAAATATAACCCCTACTTTAATAGAAAACTTTTTATACTGGATGTAGTGGTAACACGTGTGAGGAGTTTAAAGGCAGACAAGCCATAGGCACTTAAACTCAATGTAACACTTCTAAAGAATATTTCCTTAACCTATATCCAAGCCTGAAACATTCTCAAAATATTTCACTATAGCAGGAAATGTAACATCTTAGCAAGTTGGCAGCTTCTTATTATGGGACAGGAATGCTTCCCTGTACTGAGCAACAGGGGGGATCATAAGCCTGAAGGACACTGGGAAAAGTAACAGGAACAGAGGGGAAAGCAGACAGATTCTCTCTCTGTGCTCTTCAGAAGGCAATTACACATTTGCACAGGCAGTGAGTGCTGCTGAGGCTGAGCCCTCCTTGCGTGGGACTCGTCAGTCCCTCAGCGGTGCTGCTGAGTCCCCACTGCTGTGAAGGCTCCACGCAGGGGCTGATGCACAGAAAGCACAAGATACAGAGAAACAGCAGGGACTGTGCAGCATATCTGCCACCGCAAAATGTGTTGAAGAGTGGCAAGAACCTCCACGTTTCCAGAACTGCCACAGCAGAATTTCAGTCCCTGTGAACGTTAGCCAGATCTTTTAAGAACATGAGCATCACCCACAGCACTGTGTCACCCTACTGATAAGTTCACAGCTGATTAGTATAAGCCTGACAACAGGTGTTCAGGTTTCAACTCTAAATCTGCTCTTAAAACATTTTGCAATAAATATTCCCACTTTCCATGTCTTCAAAGAAGTTGCATCCCTATGCCAAAAATAAGCTTCCTTCTTAGGCCAAAATGTCTTCTTATCACAAGTTACAAAAGCAGTATGAAAAACAAATCTCATTTTGGGAAGCATCATGTTCATTTAATTCGTGTACACATTTTGCCTCAAACTTGAAAGGAAAAACAAACAAAAAGTCCCTGACGTTCTAGACTAGCATGTTGTCGTGCCAGAAAAATTGACAATTTAATTTGTCTAAATTTAGTATGTGGAAAGAGGCACATTTTAGTGGAACCTAAAAATAAAGCTTCAACCTTAAATTAAAGGGACGAGTAATTTCCTATTAGATACAACAGCTTCTCCAAAGCAGTCTGTCAAACAATTTTGCAAGTCAACTTAGTACTTTTTATAGTTACAGTTCAAAGTCAAGGGGCAATTCTAGTTCATGTAGCCTGACTTCCTGTACATCAGTATGCTGTGGCATTGCATTAGATGACTCCTGGTCTGAGGTCAATAACCCATGTCAAACAAGGGCAAAACTCCTGGACTTGATGTAAAGATTCAGAGAGATGGATGGCACCATTTACTTTAGTAGTTGATCCTAACGCTTCCAGATCTGTCAATCACTCATTATTTCTCTGTCTACCCAGGTAAAGATTATTTAGTGGCATAAAATTAGGGCTGATTTGTCATTTCTGAGTCCTGAAGTTTCTCATTCTTCCATTTCCTATTAGCGTCACTTAAATTTGCCTTTTCTTCTTAGCTGGAATGCTTAGCATCTCACTGAACCAGAATACATTATGTCTGAATACAGGCAGGATCAGTACAGATAATTCTGTCTTACTCCCTGCCCTCATTATTTACCACTTTGGTAATCTTTGAGTCATTTGCAAATTTTACCACAGTTCCATGTACTTGAGATCAATGATGAAACTGTTAAATGGTGTCAGGCACAGTGCTGATCTCTATGGAGCTGCACTCTATTATTATGGCTAATTTTTTAGGTTTGTCAGTTGGCCAGTTCTTAATCCTTTTAACTTGTGCTTCACTGATACAGGGCAGTGCTATTTTTCAAACTGGAATGTCATGGAATGCAAAGAACTGTCTTTCTAAAAGGGCTGTTACAGCTACACCTTCACCTTTGTCAGCCAAACCTTTGAACTCCTTTAAATACTGAAATTAAGCTTGCTCATGATTCATTTCCTGTAAAGCTGCACATACTGAGAATTACATCCCTGTTGCTTATTTCTTTGGAAATGAGTCTTTTGAAAGACTCCCAGCATCCTTCCCAACACTGACGTCTGCATGTTCAATCTGCAGTTATTCCAAGTTTCTCCATGGCTGTCTCCAGAACAGAAGATTTCTGAACAGCAACAGAGAGACTCGGAATTAACTAGGGATTGAATATCTGATTTTACCAGGTCCTTTTCATTAACTGTTCTTACCACGTCCTCTCCCAAACAGAAACAGACACTGTAAGAAGAGTTCATGCTACAAGTGCTGATGCATTAACACAGTCAATGACATGATTTTCTTTTTTTTTTTTTAGGATATTAGGATACAGAAAAATACCTTTCAAATTTATGTCCACTGTAGACAACACAGGTTCTCTTCTCCTTCTGACCAAACAAAAGCAATGCCTGTGCAAAAGCAATGACAGGATTTTAACATCTTTAGTTACCTTTAGAAAGGATACTCTGGTAACTTGGCAACAATTTCTGCCAGAATCTGGCTGTTCCTCATTTTTCTGAACTTCAGGTGCTGCACAACATTCAAATACTGCCCTTCAGTGCCATTCACATATTTCTTGTCATTGTATTACATCCTATGGTGCTGTGACAATCTCAGTGAAAAGCATCAAAGAGAACACCGTAACTTCTGATGAAGTCCAGAACTGCTGTAAGGAAGGAAGACGTTCAGAGAACTGCCCCGGATCAAACACCTTGCCTATGGGCACTGACTATCCAAAGGGTTGTGCAGATCCCAAAACTCCAGGGACATGTCTCAAACAACATTCTGCCTTAAAAAAACCCAAGCCCAGGCACACCAGCCCCTTCAGCCCTGCTCCGTATCTCTGACCGTAGGTAGCAGCCAAGGGCAGTGGTAGTGACCCTGATGACAGCGCCTGGCTATTCCCATACTCAACCTACAAATCCAACTAGTTTGGGACAGAGCCAAGGCCATTGTGTTTCCACCTCTCCAGAGAGCTTAGCAAGAGTGCTGTTGCACAGTCTTCTGTGAAAACATTAATAAGTATGAAAAGAAAAAAGTACCACAGAGCCATCCACATTTGATTGATTGATTCTAATAGTTACAAACAAGTTTTCACTACCCAGTGCTGTTGACTTTTTAAACAAAGGCCCCAAAACATGCCAACCCTGTTAACGCTGTGTTGCACCTTCCTCCCCTATAATCAACCCTAGTGTAGACTGCAACTCAACGTGAGTGAAGGCAGCAGGCAGAGCTGTATGTAATTACCCATTTGATCTTATTAAGACACTGAATTCTAAAATTACAAGGCTGAGGACTGTGCATTGGTTCCCTGCCATATACATAGGTACTCAGGCAACTTCAGCCTCAAAAACTACCTACTTCTCTAAAACATGTAGATACATAATAATACAATTACATTTGAATAATAGGACTTTTATGCACTTCATTGCTTTTAATAAGATTAATCTAGAGAACAAGACAAAGTAAAACTTTGTAAAATAAGCAATGTAAAAATACAGTGTAAAAAACCCCAAAGTAAAATACCCAAATATAGCATATCTTTTTAATGTAATTAATGAGCACATTAATGTATGGGCATTAATTTTGCGGGAACATATAAAATACATATGTGAATTAAATCTACTTCTGTGGAGATCTAAGAACTTGATTTTTCATTAGTGAATATCAAAAACTATACATAATCATTTATAATGAAAACTATGACAGCCTAACCCATGTTACAATACTGAAGCTCAGAGAAAAATATTCAGCACCACAGAAGTGTATGATTAACTATCAGAGCAGAATTAGGCACACTGTGTTAACAGAAATAGTAAGATACTTAATTTACAATCCCAAAGATATCTGGTTATTTATCTCATCTCCTCAGGTAAAAAAAACTTCATTCTTGAAAAAGGATGTTCATGTTACCACAACTTCCAGATAAACATCACTACTTATCCTGTTATGCTCTTTTCAATAATTTCTTGCTTTACTACCTCATTAATAGATGCCGATATTCTTCCACTATTTACATACAATGCAGAATTATTAATCATAAATAATCCATTTACTTTTTTAACATTGTTTTCGTGCTAACTTCAAAATATTTGTGTAAATACAGTATTATATTAAGAATAAAAGACATGTAGATCAGTCACCAAAGACCCAGAAAACATTTCACACCAGGTCTCAAAAATCTGACTGACATTCACCCTGGCCAGCTGCCTCCAGAAGGGGAAAGAAGAGCTTGCAGCAGATTCTGATTTTGCCCTTTTGATCAAAGGACTTTCAAAGGAGTAAATCAAGGAGAAAATTAGGAGAGGGGAAGGCATTCCGTTGCCATCAGTTTGAAGTTTTATTATTAATAACAACCCCATGGCTGGAGAAAAACACAAAGAAGCAGCAATGAGGCACGTGAGATCCTGTTTCCATTACCTAGAGCTACTCCAACATTTTACTCTTTTAGATATTCTAAAATGTATGCCTTGGAAAAACACCCTCCATTAGATGCTGCCAGTAATTGAAGAATGAGCAACCACGAAAGAATAATTTTTTTACAAATTAAAAATCAAACTTTCTTGGCAACAAATGGTATTCTTGGCAACCACAGCTACCTGAACTCCAGCAGGAGCCCAGGAAGTGATACCACAGCTCAGCCTTGTGAGTAGATCTAAGAAAAACACTTTATTTTGGAGGGTGGAGAAGCAGGATGAGGCATCAGTGTCTGAACCCTGGGGGGAGAGGTTAATCTTGAGTTTAACTGTAATTAAGCAAGTTTTTTTCTTGCACAAGAAGTAAAAATTTGTAATAGTGTTAAGACAAAAAATCCACTTTAGTACAGTGGTGAGTGTCCCCGCCTGCCATGCGGGAGACCAGGGTTCGATTCCTGCCGGGGAGGCAGTGGTGTGGTTTAAGAGTTGGACTCGATGATCCTTGTGGGTCCCTTCCAACTCACAAAAATCTGTGCATCTGTGAAAGCAGAATCTTTTAAAAAATCCACTTTAGTACAGTGGTAAGTGTCCCCACCTGGTGTGTGGGAGACCCGGGTTCGATTCCCACCAGGGAGACAGTGTTAAGAGTTGGACTCGATGATCCTTGTGGGTCCCTTCCAACTCAGAATATTCTGTGATTCTGTTGAGGAAGAAATGAAGACTTAATTCTGTGACAATTGAATATCAACCTCAAATTACATTTTTGCTTCATTTGGAGATCACCTCACCTCATCTACAACTACATGAAGGGAAGTTGTAGTCAGCTGGGTGTCAGTCTCTTCTCTCTGGCTACCAGTGATAGAACAAGAGGACACAGTCTTAAACTGCGTCAGGGGAGATTTAGACTGGACATTAGAAGGAACTTTTTCACAGAGAGGGTGATCTCTCAGTGGAATGGGCTGCCCAAGGAGGTGGTGGAGTCACCGTCCCTAGAGGTGTTTAAGAAAAGGTTGGATGAAGTTCTTGGTGACATGACCTAGATATTAGGGTAGTGTGTTATAGGTAGGATGATGTGTTGGTTGTAGGATGGCAACAGGTCAGGTTAGGTAACAGGTTTGACTAGATTAGATTAGGTAATGGGTGATAGGTTGGACTTGATGATCTCTATGGTCTTTTCCAACCTTACTGATTC
This sequence comes from Pitta sordida, assembly GCA_013390025.1. Lineage (NCBI taxonomy): Eukaryota > Metazoa > Chordata > Aves > Passeriformes > Pittidae > Pitta > Pitta sordida. The sequence goes on from WEKX01001299.1 coordinate 41,571, forward strand.
TGTGATTCTGTGATTCTGTGATCTCTTGGAATACTAAGAAGAAAATGGCATTGGAAATCAAGTGTTAAAATACCTTAAATGTGAAACAGTTATTGTCTGTTAATCATAGAAATAACATTAAAAATCCATTTCTTTCCTCACAAAGCAGTATCTCAACCAATAGCAGGAAAGAGTGGAAAAACACTTGTGTCTTCAAAACAGCCCTGGAGGCACCTTTTGTTTCAGAGGTGAGGATTAAGTTCCAAGGGGTCTTTAGCACACAATGTTAGTCAGTTAGTGAGGATTTTTGGGAATGTTGTCGGACTGTCAAACTACAGCTTCAGTTAGACACAAGGTCATTGTCCGCACGAACACAGGAACCCCCAAACCCTTCTCTCATGAGCCACCCTGGAAACCAGCAATGAAGCTGCATCAGGGGTCACCCACATTCAGATCAGAACTCCAGTGCCTGCAGAACAGTAGAGTTTTATTTAAAAAAAAAAAATAAAATTAATTTTAAAAATTTTAAAACCACACACAAGGGGCAAGGACAGCATCATCACGTCAGTACAGTCAGAGTCTATTCTCCTAAAGTCAACAGAAATGCCTTGTCAGAAAAGCAGCACCTAATGTTTAACATTTTCTAGAATACATTATCTAGACTTTTTTTCACAGGATAGCCATCAACAAGGTTCCACAGATGTACACACACAAATCAACATCAAATACTTTCTACTAATTGACTTCAATTGATTTCCAGTATTTCATATTTCCAGTGTATTTATCCCTACTCACCTCATAAAGGACTTTGAATAGTGCCAGTGGATCTGTGATGCTACTGAATACAACATGACGCTATTTATGTCTGTTAACAGCTTGAACAGTTTCGAAATAGAAGATGTGAACTTACATTTTCCTGTCTTACTGGGCTAACCTAACTAGCTTTAGATATATATATATATATATTTATATGTAAAACTTTGTATAAATTGCTGCAGTGCTGCTGGAGCAAAGAAAGGATTTGTTTAAAATAAACATCAGAAGCTAAAAAAGGTGTAAAGTAAAAGCAATGTTAAAATACAAACTCATCAGTTTAGTTTGTAGAAAGGTTAACGGAGCAAGACATATTATCACCAAAAATTAAATACAAATATGTAAATATCAGCTAACATGGAATACTACCAATATTTGGTGAAAGAATATCCAAATAGTCTCGTATGCTACTACGCTATATACACAACCTTGGCAAAAACGAAGTCAAAGGAGGAGTACCTTGGTAGAATTTAAATGCTTTGATCTGACAACTAGGTCTGGAATCCAGAAACTGTAACAGGATTTATGACCCATATAACACTTCAGCACTTTTTGTACCAAGAATAATATTCATCTCTCTAGTAATGAAACAGCAGCACAGTACAATTGACAACCATAAAATTATTCAGAAAAGTATTACCAAGACTGTTAAAAGAAGGAAGAAACTTGAGAAAAATAAAGCTTTGGATATTATCCTAAACAAGTCCCCTATGTAGTACAATTAAGTCAGTAAATGACTTCCAGGCCCAACTTAGATCTGTCCTTTTTTTGTGGTGGGCAGGCAGGTATTTGTAGGGGTCATTTGCCTGGGACCAAGAATGAAGGAAATAACTTCATTAGTGTTTGTCTATAGTTGAGTGTAGCTACTCCTAACTTCAAATTATCTAAATCNGCCTGGGACCAGGAATGAAGGAAATAACTTCATTAGTGTTTGTCTATAGTTGAGTGTAGCTACTCCTAACTTCAAATTATCTAAATCCAGTATTAGTTCTTTTGGAGCACAACATCAGAGCACCCTCCTGAAAGAAATAACAGAAACTAATCCTCAGGGAGCTCTGTACTGCCCAAACCCTGCTCCCTCAACCACCATCTCAGCAGCACAAACAAGTGGATCTTAGCTCTGGCTGTACCAGCCTGGAGCAGTTGGAAGGACCCACAGTCCCAAGCCCAAGGAAGGCGGAACATACACAGCCCTATCAAGCCTCAGAAAGTCAAGTGAGATTAACTGTCAAATCCATGACAATTTTCCATCTCAAACTTGTACTTCCACATCACAGTTTTTGAAAAAGCTAATTAATACTCCACCAAATAGAGATTTTAGATGACTCAAAGCACATTCCCAACTCCATCTTATTCACCAGATCTGCCAGTCAAGCACCAAATAAAAGCCCTTTTTCACAGAACAGAACTCCAACTTCCCCACACTAACCCAGCCTGCAGCCCGGCCCTGCGGTCACTGAGCAGCCTGGCTGTTCTACAAAGTGCAGGATCCTTAAAGGATGGGCCTCCACACAAACCCCAGAACCGTGCACAGGATTCTCTCTGGTGTCTGTGTGCCCTTGCCAATGGCACATGTTCCCATCTGCCCAGCAGCCCCAAGCTGAGCAGAGCAGGGGTTGGAGTAAATCAAATGTCACAGGCAAGACAGTCACTACAAATAGCACTACACGTTCAGCAAGAAACAGAGAGTATATGGATTTCAGGGGTAAATTGAGCATCTAACTGTGGTTTGTACAGTTCTCCCTGCTTTAATGGAAAATGGAATATAGAATCTGAGCTTGATTTTATGGTGAAAGTTTATTCTATAATACTGTCTTTAAAATACTAATGTATTCACACTTTTTCTTTTTGGGCACATTTGTCTCTGACAGATACCATAATAGATAATAGTCCATTTATTGAGTCAAATGTTACTTAACATTATAATAATAGTGTACATTAATGCTGTTCTTCATCTTATTTAACAGTTTGTGATGTATAAACCAAAAGAGCCTGGGATAAAAAAATTGAAAAATTATTGAAAATAGAGGAAAGAGTAAAGCAATGTCTTAGTAGTTAATTTTATCTTCCCATTTTTGTTATGCCTGGCAGATTATGGGTTTATACTTCCTCACATCATAAAATCCTATTACAGGAATTTCTGCAGTGAACCGTAATTTCTCCTTCTCAACATTTCCCACATTGCCTTCCTAAAAGCCACAACATGAAATAATTGAAAAATTCAAAAATGTGGTCTCCTTGTTCTACTGAACTTCCATTCTGTTATGCTCCTAGAGCAGAGCTGAGATGAAGACCCACAGACCAGTGGAATGGGATGGAGTGATGACTTCACTAACCAGGGGGAAAAGATCAAGATCTGCCTTATTTTTTCCAATATGCTTTTCACCATCTGTGCTCATGACAGTTTTATTCTGGGCCAACAAATGGCCTATTTGAAATGCAAAATTAAGTTGCAGCTTGGTGATAAAGTAGACTGAAGAACAGACACTTCTTACAGAAGCATCATTTTATAGTAAGTATTCTTTTTTGGTATCATAAATCAATATAGATGGTTGTCAGAGAAGTGAAACACCAAGCAATTACAAAAAGACAGGTAGATGACCACATGGGGACACAAGTGTGGCTAAAGCATAGTATATTTTCAGCAAGAAAATTAATTTTAAAAAGAGAAAAGAAGGACTTTTGCACATAAATTCAGAGAGAAATACAAATGTACCAGTTCAGTGGAGGGGAGGAAATCATGTTATTTATCACCTCTCTGCACTAAAAGATAATCTTTTTTTTCAAAAAAGTGGACTTAAAACTCCTGAATATTTATCTACTTTGTAGTCCACAACATTTTTTTTAGCAAATGTATTTTGCTAGGCACTTATTGTTTCATTTTGTAGTTTTCTAATAATAGGAATTGTAATCATTTCCATTTTTAAGCAGCACCAAATAAACCTTCTATTGCTGTTTCCCTCTCCATCATTATAGCCTGTATAGCCCAAAACAACTATTCATGAAAAAACTATTAAATCCTTATAGAAGAAAAATTTTAAACAAAAGCCTCATATTTTCAAATGATATATTAGAATTTTTTTTTTAATGTGCAAACCAAAGCTTAGAGCGTCCTGCCTCTCCAGCAAGGAAGGGAGATTATCACTATGACTTAAATCAGCACAAGAAATACTGTTCCAGTTCTACTGAGCTGTTAGTGATGTTATCAGCTCCTACAAGAAAAAGAAAATTCAGGGTGGGGTTTGGCAGGCTTCAAAATACAGGTTTCTACACTTAAATCTTAGTGTAAAGCTTACAGACTTGATTCAATGCTGATTAATGGAGCCGACTGTGCTTCAACTCTCAGCTAAATCACAGTTAAAAGGCAGATGAGAAGATACAGTTATGCTGATGTTTCAGAAACAGAACCATTTCTGTCCAATGAATAGCTATCAAACATCTTATTCGAGTTTATCTATCAGATACAGGAAATATTTATGTGAAAGTGAAAGAAAAAAATGCAGCAGGAAGGAAAACAAGTTGAAGGATAAAACGTAACATTTCTCTAACACAGTATTGTGCAGCACTATCTTCCAGTAGTTTCATGTCATTAACACAATCTCTTTTTCATCAGAATATGAATTTTTATTATGAAAGTCTTTATGTAACACTAATCTTTCTATTATGACCTGAGGGAATATACTGTAATAATATTAGAAATCTTCATTTGTTTCTTCACTTAGCGATTCAAAGTTGATGTCCTGGTTTAAACAGAATTAAATTACTAAAAAAATTGATGGGCATTATGCTATGGCCTTTTAACTTCCCCTGCATTGACAACTCGCTTACTGGAGGAAGCCAATACCTTCTGGAACAAACTATGTCAGTACTGCAATCATTCATGAGGACGTGCTTCTTTCTAAGTGCTGGACAGCCAGTAAAAGGCTCAGGAGGAATCAGAACTGTACTAGAAATGAGAGGTGAAGGATCTGGAATTAGGCTGAGAATCTTGAATAACAACAGCCATAGCAGGGACAGATTTTCAACCTTGTAATACCTGAACCTTACCACGTAAGCACTCTTACTTCTGCTCCCTTCAAATGAAACATATAACAATCCAAAAGCACACCGGAAGATTATTCCACCCTCAGAATGAGGGTGATGCCCAAGGCTTCTGCTTAAGGACCTTTGGAAAATTAAAGGGAAAAAAGAGCAGGAATCCCTCTCCTATTTCTTGCTAAAAAGAGTGAGGAGAGGGCAATACAATGTGCTCCCTTCCCTCCAAACCATTAACCTGGTCTCTTCAAGTTTCCACTAACTCCACCTGCCATCCGTTGTGTAGTCCGATATACTCTGACCTCATTGTAAATTAGCAAGTCAATTTGCCCCTCAAAAGCTGTGTATGGGCAAGGGTTAAAAGAATGTTAAGATTTTAAGTCACACTTTCCATTGGCTAATCATTACTCAGCTTGAACTCCTGATGGTGAATTCCTTGACACTAATGAGCCCACATCTGCTCCTCTAACTCAAAATTACTTTGTTCTATGAGCTACTTTTATTAGCAGACCAATGACCATAATGAATTTTTGACAACATACTACTATTCAGCACAGATCAACTTAAGAACTTCTTCCATCCATTTTAACTGCGTTGTGTGTTAGAAGAAGCAATTGATGCTACTGAAAGCAGATTCCTTATCGTGCACAATGTAACCAAAAAGCAAACAAAACAAAACCCCAAATGCTGACTCGTGAATAGCCAGCTCTGTTACCCAGTAAACTGAAAAGAGCCCTGTGTTTCACTGGAAGGCACAAGGTCAGGTTATAAAACTTATTAAATTAAACAAAACTATAATCATGAAAGCCAACCATGAACTGCCTAATCTAAATGACCTACACACATAAAGATACTAATTGGTCCCAACTCAGATTTACTCTATGTAAGAGTGCTTATGGAAGTCCAAGTGTTGTTTCTCCCCCAAAGGGCTGAAATGATCTGTCAGTTGGCTGTAGAGGATCTACTTCCTCTGTGTGCAGCTTTTAACAGCACCAATACTCCCCTGATCAAAATGGAGAGAGTGAAGCAAAACATACTGTGCTTAAATATATATTTTGTCAGGACTTGAGAAAGCTGGTTAACTTTATGACCACTGGCTCCAAAGCTGATGCTTTCTCTCAGTTGCTTCATTCAAGTGACCAAAAATAAGACTGCAAAACTTTGTTTCTATCAGCTTCAAGATGGTTTTAACCACTTAAGTTTATAGATAGACTTTTTATGTTTTATATATTTAACAGCAAATGGAGTAACACAGGCACAGAAAAAACCCAAGCTGTATGTCTTGTTTTGTATGAAACCTGGTATTCAATATGCCCTGAGTGCCAAGGAGAAAAAAACCAACAAACTCTCCACATTCACCCGCAGCTTTCGATCTCAAAATAAAACCATCTCCTGCTCACCTTAATAACTTTAGACTCCCCTTTACACCTCAGCTGTAAAGCACAGGGTGGTTATGACACTTCAACTCCAAGGTATATATACAAATTCAGAAGCAGAACACCAGGTGAAATTTATGGGTCAGATACGTCAAAGTACTTTATGAAAAATTGTTTCATCTTACTAATAATCTCTGAAAGCTCATAGAGATTGTCACATCTTCTCTAAATTCAAATCATGATGCTGATCTGAATATTTATTTACATGTACATACATCTATACTGCACATTATATGTGCAGATGCTGAAATATGTTTGCTTAAAATGCAACTTGTAAACCCCCAAGACTCAAATACTGCTGCTGCCTGACACTTAACAACATTTAATCCAGTGAGAATAAAGCATTTCAAAATTTATTTCGAAAGCATTTCACAAGATGCCTGAATTTAAAAAGTCTCAGTTACCAAATAGGCAGCTGACAGTTATTTCTTGTTTAATGTATTTCAGAAATAACCTAACACGATCACAGTATCTCCAAACCTCACATTCTCATTAAGAAGTGAGCAGGTGGGTTTCAGAGTACATGAAAGCATCATGCTCCTAGCAGAGGTAACCTTTTTTGTCCTCATTAGGATGAGTGATGACAGCAGTGAAAAAAAGTGAAGCATTTTCTCTTTTCTTTTTCCTTCCTTTTCCCAGTATAGTAACAATAACCAGCAGAGAGGATTCTTTGCAGCAGATGAATAGATCTGCACTGGCTTCACAGTTTAGTTTATTAGCCAAGAAGTATCCCAGGTATTTCTACCTTGTGTTTGACTTAGGATGACATAAAAAGAAAATGCTGCTTGCTATTGCAGCATTTGATCCAAGATTCTTCTTTCATCTCCTTCTTCTAACTTTGCATGTTGTCTTTCCTTCCATCGTTCTTTCCAACAAACTGCAGGATACAAATCAAACAGCATTCCACCAGAAGGGCAACAACTGCATGATTAATAGAACACACCAACAGTTGTATGGCAAAAGACAGCAACTAAAGTTAGGAAAGGCACCCCCATGTGTAAAATCAGCTGGACAATTCAAAGTGAAATTGTACAGAAATCTGAAAAACCAGGTAATTAAACCAACCCCCCTGGAATTCATGGTGGCAAATTGTAGCCTTTTCCATGACAACTCATGTCATCAGAAGTAAATACCTTGACACACAAACGCACAAATGCGCCGTCCTAACCTTTCTATCTTTCTACACTAACCATCACATACAGCTGCACTAACACCCCCACCTTCCCAGAGAAGGTGGACCCTGGAAGGCACAGGCCCATGTGGCCATTGTCAGGTTTTATGAGGTCACTCTGCTCTGTCAGGGACCAAAAATATTCTCTAAAAGTCCACACAATGAGAAAGGAAAATATGTAAATCTATACTGCTCTACAGAGAAACAAAAGTCATACTTAAATCTCTCTTCAATTTTTTTCCTGTTCTGATCAATTCCCTGTACAACTCTTGGGTCTGCTTGTCAGTCCTCACCCAAATGGCAGAACAGACAGAAGGTGTCTACTGACCCATTTGCATAACAAATGCAAGGCCAGGGAAACTCAGACCCCTTCAGAGTCAGTCAGGGACAGTCATGGGCCATTCTCCATGGCCTAGGCAAGCAAACTCGAGGGGTTGTCTCCTTTGTTCCAGCTATGGACACAGCAAAGGAAAGAAGAGGGAAGAGTGTAGACTCAGGTTCACAAATCCTTCAACTAAGAACAGAGAGGAACAGCCCATTCATTTCCATCCATCATTAATTAATTCCCTCTTCCCTGACCAGTATGTGCTGCTGCAAAACTTGCAGAAATAAAGGACAGGCAGAAGCAAACTACATGAGCCCCCAAATCAGCATGAAACCAACTATGTTAGCAGCCAGCTGTACCTGATATGCAAGCCAAACTTTTGCTTAGAAAGGTCTTCAATTCACCTACTCACAAATACCACCACACCTTTGAGAGCTTGAAAGGTATGATGATAACAAGAGGTCTGAGATATGCCCCAAAACTGAGTAGATATTGCCATAGTAGAAGAGAACAAACATGGTTCAATGTCATATTATAAGCCAGGAAAAATTACAAAGTCATATTGGTTTCTTAATGCCGAAATACAGCTCCTGTTCAAAAGTTCTCATAAGACTTATTTTAGTTTTGAAAAATCAACACGTTTTGGTTTCAATTTAAATAAAAAGCCTTCATTTTGTTTACAAACAGCAGTGACAAAAGCAAATATTTGCAAAGTAACTGTGCACAGGAAAACAAAGTAGGTACTAGCATTAATTCCACCTAATACAGAATGCCAAGTAGGTTGCCTGAAATTAATTTAAAAATATTAATTACATTCAGTCACAGGACCATAAAATTAAGCAGTCTAATGTATCAACACTTGAAAAATACACTTGAACATACTTCCCTAGTGAGCAGTGGTCTAAGCTATCAGCTTCTGTAAAACTCAAACACCAACACTTCTATCCACAGAGCTTCAATGACACCACTTAGTTAATAGTTCAGGGAGTGAACAGCTCCAACATTCCTTTCCTCAATCTGTGGGCAGTTCCAGCACGTCTCCTTTAGCTCAGGATACTGATGAGTATTAGAACAAAACAACTGGCAAAGAGTGGTTTCATAGCTCTTGTTCAGAAACATGTGGGAGGTTTCACAATTTATTTTTAATGCTGCAGCTACTGTTTCAGAAAGTCACAGCGCTGAACTCAAATTTTTCCTTGAGAGAAGCAGAGAGGATGAAGAACAGAGAAAATAGGATATCTGTCTTTCAAAGCTGCCCTCACCTGTAGGTAGGAGGCTTTAAAGGAGAAGGTGAAGACACAACAGTAGTTTTGCATCCTCACAGATTTTAAGTAGGAGAGGTCCTTGTGCTTTCCTTGAACCATCACATTTCTTGAACACCCCCGTGCCTGAGGTGACCATACAGCACAAGGGATGTCCAAGGGTGTGGTATGGCAGAAACATCACAGCACTCTTGCTTCTGATGGAAGAGGTAAAAGTCTTCACAAAGTACTGCTTCTGAACTTACCTGCCATCCACTTTCACCCTGTTCCTGCCTTTCATCTATTTTTGGCTATATCAATCTTCTATCTTAATAAAGAAAGAGTATTTCATGCGTTACACAGTTACTGGAAATCAGGGTTTAACTAATACCATTTGGGTCTTGAAAAGTCAGTGATGCTCTTGATAACCTTTCCGTTTATATTTACCACATTACACAAAGTTCAAAACATTGAAGCTGAAGCTTGAAGTTCAAGGTTGCAGCCCACCTTTAATCTTCTATTAATGTTACAGGAGAGCAGTTCTGGAACATTATGATCCTTTAATTACAAAAAATTGGAGATTAGTCGCATGGCCATATTTTACACATAAGACTGTTTTTACTTCAGCAAGCAAAATCAACGGTGTTCTTGTAAAATTTGGTTTGCTAAATCCACTGGAGTGGACAAACTCGGCAATTCCCTTTTAAACTGACTTTTACAATTTCCCAGCTGTCTAGTTTTCTCTATTTGTCATCACAGACAAAGTTAAATTAAAAATTCAAAACCATTCCCCTAGGGCAAAACTTCATAGAAAGGTGTAGAGCAATATTCTTTAAAACCAGATAAAACACACTGTGATTCTTCTGTGTGCATTTACTTTCCTGCTCCTTTTTAATAGATGGGATTTTCATGACATCTAATCACAACTCCCAACGAAGAAGTGTCTCTCTAGTCTTTTTTTGAATAGTCTATTTCAATTGGTCACAACAAGGGAATCTCATATTCATTGAGGCGTGTGTTTAGGCAGAGGTCAGATGTCACATCTGTGATTGATAATGTTTGTTTAGTGCTCTGCTTTTCAATAACTCTTCACTTTAAGCAGCATTTTGCTTCTAAACAGGAGTGGGTGTGAGAACACTCAGCATAATGGAATGGGCCAGGTTTAATTCCCTTAATCACTTGGTCAGAGCAACAGAATTAACTGTCCACATCTGTTCCCTCCAAGCACACATGCTTAGTTTTCCCTCTTATGCAATAAAGGAGTGTGGGGTCATGATGCCACATCTAGCCTGCCTTTTCCTCCAAAACTGAATCCGCAGAGAACATCCACAGATCAACACAGTCTGATTTTGGACCACAAAATACTTGTGATGTGGCAAAACTAGCTTCATCTTGAGCCTCAGGAGTAACTTTTTCCATAATACACTACATGTATCCAAAGGAAAAAGAGCTCTTCTGCCAATTGTAAACAGACAGGTAAACAGAAAAACACACTAAAACCTTGACATAAAATGGTTTCTTAATGAAGATATTCTTGATAGACCACTGAAAATGGAGTGTAACTGCTCTTATAGTTGGGGTGATCTGTTCAAGATGATGCTCAATGTCATTAGTCACACTGGAGAGCTGCTCAGCAAAGGCCAGGGAGGGTCAGTGCCAAAAGAAAATTTGAAAAGGTATCATTTAAAATGGGAATTAATTCAGACCCCATGGTTTGTGTTCCTGGCTTGCCTCTGAAACCCTGTGTTTCTGTACTGCTGAAAGCCTGATGATGGAGGTCAATTGCTCCAAACCCCTGGTGTTCTCAGAATGGTTATCAGGGTTCTCAGTCTCAATCTGGAGCCACCTACGCTCACCTCCTTTTGACATTTATATCAACTATGCTTGTATAAGGATGAATAGACAGACAAACACCATGTTCAGAAAAAAACCCCTAACCAACCAAACCAAAAACAGAATTCACACTGGGAAACAAACACTGAATCACCCAGAGGGGAATGGAGGAGTCACCAACAGCAGGTAAGTACAGGGAATACAATATGAGTAACAGACAGGGAGCTTCCAGAAAGTGACAAAACCCTCTAATTTGCAGGAACAGCTGCACTGCTTTCTGGTATCAGAAATAAACTAGTTTTGGAGAGAAAGAAAACAGCTTTCTCCTTTAAGGCCAAGGACAAACAAGGATGGGCAGTAAATGCTACATTTCAGCAAGAACTTGTTCCCTGTAACAGGTGCTGTAAGACACACTGGATGCAAAACGAAGGAACACCAGGAAAATCTCCAGGTCAGTGGATAGCAGGAAGATGAGGGAGAAGTCATTTCATTTTAAAGTAATTAAGAATCCTGCTCCTCATTTACACCTTTTGTGGCAACATTCGTGTTGTTTTGTTGGAACACTATGATTACTTTCAGTTAAGATTTTGTCCTTTGCCTGACCTGAGCAAAGGGTGATTTGAAGATAAACACAAAATAATCCCCTCTCAAGGCTGTGGCAGTCTATGAAAAAGGCAGGAGGTAAGACACCTCCTAAGTCCCTAGTACAGGACATTCCTCAGGTAGATCATGAAACCAGATGCTGAGCAGGAGTCCTGTGGGCCTGGAGGGCCCTGGCATCCCTGGGAACAGGGGAGCAGGCAGTGCAGGCTGGAGAGCAGGGAAGGAGCACAGCAGCACTGGGGCACCGAGCAAAGCAGCAGGGAGCACACCTGAGCCCCAGAGACCCTCGGGAGGCTGTTCACCTCCTGCTCCTGGGGATCCACCGTATTCCTACGCATGCAGAACCCAGGACAGCAGCACTTCAAACCTGGCTGTGAATCCCTGATTTTATCACTATAGCAAATAATAAAGAAGTGCAAATGAGGATGATAATATTGCTTGTTTTACATGCAGAAGGTCAGAGAGCACGCATTAGTCACTCTCCTGTGTAGGCCACTGCTGGCTGGCTGACAGGGAAGAACAGAATACAAAGGACACGATTTCCTCTCTCCGAGTTAAGTAGAGACACGTGGTGCTGTGATTCTGCCTCATCTGGCCCATGAGCCCACTAACAGCCAAGGAATGTGTAGGAGAAAACAATCAACTACTGTCCAGAGATAAGCAACATATTATTTCTCCAGGGAGCAAGTGGGGGAACCAGGATGCAACAGCTGTTTTCAGTCCCACTATTTTTGTCTTGGACTGCTCCCACTATACACTCTGCCTTACTACAGCTTGAAAGGAGTTGCCTATATTTATAAATAGAGAGAGATAAATATCAATGTCTGAGTGCATCTGGTTGTAATGCAACAGTAAGGAGAAAATATCCTTCCCACGCACATTAATGCAAATGTAAAGAAAAAATATCCTTCCTACAGACATTTATTTTAAACTGTGTGTGCTAGCATATTTTTATTTTAGAAAACTGATTACTTCATCATTGGATTGTGTCCTTACTGCATTTAGCAGGTTTTTTTTGGGGGAAAAAAAAGTAGGTATCCAAATGTAACTCATAGGACAAACAAGTATTTATTTGAATTTTTAAACAGCTTGGCGATTTTTCTTCTCCATTTCCTACAATAATATAAAGAATGTTAAATGGAAAAATGTGGTACGAATGCAAACCCTCTGTAAGTGAAAGAGCACAGAAAAAGAATAAAGCTATTGAGCAAATGGTAAAATAATTTTTCTCCCCAGCACAACTGGAAAGCAAAGCTGCCAAACAGTAAACACACCTGCAAAACCAGATTTAGGGAACAAGTTAAATCCTCTGACCTGTATATTTTTGCCAATTGATCTGTTTTTAATCCAGTGAACACTTAAAAATAATGCATACAACAACAATTTTTCATGAGTTGAATTTTCAGAAACATTTGCTCTGATATAACACGTACCTAAAAGTGTGACATGTTTAATAGCATCAGCCATCGTATGATTACACACACTGTATACAACAACCATTTAACGATGCAGCTAAGCCAATTTAGGACAATATGCTCAGCCTCTAAGCTATTTCAGCTTAGAATTACGTTCTTATCCACTTTAAAGTTCAACTTACCATTAATTGTTTAACAGTAATAGAGTTCTGAATAAATAAAGTCAACAAATTAGAATGCTATAGTTAATTGTAATTAATGTGGCTGTGTGCAAAATCCTACTTTCATACAGAAGAAGATGGCAAAGATGATAGCTTTGTGTTTCCCTAATGAAGTTTGCATTCTTCTACTGCAAAACAACTTCTTAGCACCATCATCTCTTCCACCAAATAAAAAATGGTCAGATAAAACTTAAAAAGTAACAAAGAAGGACAAACATTTTGTAGGGAAAAAAATACTATTGTAATCATAGCAAGGATATCTGCATTGTAGGCCTTTTGACATGTCTATACACACATATACAAATATATATATATAGGAATGGCAACACATCTTTTTAAGAATCCTGATTTATATGGTTTCTAACTGCAAGGCAGTTCTTTACTGTCCTCTTTTCCCCAGTCTGTGTTCTCGTTCTTTCTCTCAAGTTCCTACATTCAACTCAAATCTGCGAGGGACAAGCGAAACAAAACAGCCCACAACAAAACGAAATCAAAGTCAAATAATACAAAGGATTTTCATCTTTATCTGTCTGCCTGTATCTTCTGGTTATATAATCCCAGCTGTAATCTCTAGAAAATGCAGACTCAATCAGTAGCACTATAATGCTGGGGGAGATCTCTCCAAGCTGTGATATGTCAGAATCTAAACCAACTGTTAGAGCTGCGGAAAGTTCCCATCAAATGACCAGATGGGGATGCAATCATCCAAATCTTCCACAACAGAAAGTGCAGCAAGACCGTGAAATGTTAGCTTCTTGATCATCTGTCTCATAAATCCCGGGAAGGAAATATGAAAGAGAAACTTTTTCTCGTGCATTTCAAAAATTTTGCCTAAGAGACTGTACCAAAAAATAGGCTCTTTGGTCAAATAACAAATACTTTTCTAAGGCAGAGCTATTTGCCACGTTTTTACATGTAGCACCAGGTGTTTAGCCATCATTTGCTAAGCATTCTTAAGACTCCCCGTCAGACTGCTCATTTCTATTCAGCAGAGCTGGAATTAAAGCTGACTTAAAAATCCAATATAGCTATCACAGCTTTTTTTTTTCCTTTTTTTTTTAAAAGTATTATAAAATACATTCTCTTTGAGAATATATTTTCTGTGAACTGTGAAAGAATGAAAGAAATCCATAGTACTTGCAGGCTGAATCACACACAGAATTCATATTTCTTGTAACTTCTTGTTTCTGAACTTCATCACCTTTAACCAAGGTGATAAACCATCCACGTTTTATTACCCAGCTCCTCTGAAATTATGTGCTTACTATGCAAATTTTAGGTGATACGTGCAAGTGGCCAGGGTAAAGAAATACCTAATTTTCTTCAGATCTATCAAGAGTTGGCTGCAAGTAAGATGATATTTTTAACTTCATTCATGGCATTTGCTACACTTACCCCATCCTTTGTGAGAGAGAAATCATGGCTAAGGGGAAGCCTGAAAATTCAGCTGTGGAAAGGTATCAGAGTACAACTACCTGGACTTCAATATTTCACTTCTAAGAACATGTAATAAATGAAAAGCCTACTCCTAGAGACTATGGCAATGAGAATTACGGAATATACCTCACTTCACTTTTCCATACAGTTTGGACAAGACCAGAATTCAAAGTGCCAGTAGACTGATGTCAGGTATGAAAGTTCATAAACCGTGCAGGAAAAACCTGCGACAACACACTTCAGTTAAAAAAGTTGACCCACAATACTTTATAGTACATCTAATTCAGAGATGCACAGGCATATCACTGTGTGTCTAGCATCACATGTACTTTATCAGCACTGGCTGCTGTCATAGACAATGTACTCACCCTTAGACAGATAGATTTGTCTGAGGCAGAAAGTCCATCAAGTTTTCCTCACGTTCTGATCACTTGTCAAAGATTACAAAATGAAAAATCTGTTCTTAAGAATTAGGCATCCACTCTTAATTTCTCATATGGGGTACCGTGCCAATACAATGATGATGGACAGCATCACTGCATCGAAGTTAAAAGAGAAAACAACTCACCCCAAGAACAAATATAAGAATCCCTATCCTTGCAAATCAGCATAATTCAGTCACTTAGTACTTCTGTTTTGGAGACTAAGTCATACGAGGAGCAGAGTTGTTCAGTCTGGAGTAAAGGAGGCTCAAGGGGGACCTCATTGCTCTCTACAACTCCCTGAACGAAGGTTGCAGCCAGGTTTGCAATTATCAACAGGACAAGAGGAAATGGCCTCGTGCACCAGGGGAGGTTCAGACTAGACATTTGGAAGAATTTCTTCATGGAAATGGTGGTGAGGCACTGGAACTGGCTGCCCAGCAAGATGGCAGAGTTCCATCCCTGGAGGTGTTCAAGGAACAACTGGACATGTCACTCAGTGCTATGGTTTAGTTGACAAGGTGGGGATCAGTCAAAGACTGAACCTGATGATCTTGGAGGACTTTTCCAACTTTAGAGATTCTCTGATTCACAATAAAGACCCATGAGAGGGCTAAATTCTCAGCATGGCAGCTTTTCTCA
This sequence comes from Pitta sordida, assembly GCA_013390025.1. NCBI lineage: Eukaryota > Metazoa > Chordata > Aves > Passeriformes > Pittidae > Pitta > Pitta sordida. The sequence continues at coordinate 57,144 of WEKX01001299.1, forward strand.
TATATAGGGCATGTATTATAAAGGCAGCAGAGATTGATGTGAATCCTGGTGTTGCAGAGAACTGACCTAAGCAGTTCTGCCAATACCCAGGCTTGGCTCACACTGCACCAGCTCCAGGTAAATATTAGATAATGACACCATGTTATGCAATTGGTTTTGACGTGCCTTGGTCATCAGGCAGCAGCGTGAACTGCTCAACAGACAAAACACGTTCTCTAGTTTTCTGCATCACAGACAAGAAAAATCACAGAGATTAGGCCCATAACCAATTCCGAGCCAGCCGGACCATTAACTCCGTGCCCTCTAACCTGCATTCCTGTCACTCTGCATGGCAAGAATCAAACGCAACTGCTACAAATTTGTACCCTTCAGCCAGCAGCTGAACAATACACAAATTTCCTGCTTTACATCTTACCTTGGAAAGCTCTACAAGCAGCACAGTGAACATATTAAGAACATAAGAGCTATTCCTCCTTAAATGAGGTACTAGATAACTTCATTACATTTTTCTCACAACATAATCAAGGATTTAACAGTCATTGCACAGAAATCATTGCTACACCGAAGATGTATGAGAAATCTGTTCAGATAGGTTTTGCCTCAAAAATGCATATTGTGAGAGTGTAACAGAGAAGCAAATTAAAGAGAGAAATGTTGTAGAAAACGAGCAAATAAATTAATAAAGCTTTAAGAAGGTTATTTTTTGTTTTAAATTCTGACAGTAAATTTATTTAAGACCTGCAGACTGCATGTATTTATTTGCCTAGTTTTGCTACAGCAGTTAAATGAAACATAATGTAGTACACACAGATATAATGTTTTTTTTCCATGGCAGTTCTAAGTTGCTTTCTTTTTAATTAAAAAAAATTCTTAAAACAATATTATGAATATATATTAAAATCAACTACTGCATTGTACTTTGTACAATATTGTGATTTTATTTTATAGGATTTGGAAATAAGGCATAACCCCCTTCTCCAATACATTGAATATATTTTTTTTCAGATCAGCCATTTGAAGCCTTTCAATACCTGATGAAGATTTAGTGTCTTTTGAAAAAAAACAAAGTACGTAACTGAATTCCTCTCCAGTTTTCAGATACCAATCTCAACCTAGGAAACAACATTTTGGTATGAAAAAGCTCAACAGACATGCTAGGAATTATTAAATTCAGTAGTAATTCTATAGTTAACACCTCCTCTTCACACAAATTTGTTTCAATGAAGATGGATGAGAAAGTCTGAACTAGTAGTCAGAAATTTCCCACACTCTTTATTTTGTTGAAGGAAATTGTGTTTATACTTACATATCCTTCCAAAAGTGAAACAAATTCATCTCAATACAGGAACAAAATAACAGCCTATATGGTGGTGTGCTTTTTCCAAAACACATTCTGAACAGCAAGGGTTTTATGGAAGATCGTCGGCCAAGGCTTGGGTCACAACAACCCCCTGGAGCTCTGCAGGCTCGGGCAGAGGGGCCCAGTGGAAAAGGACCTGGGGGTGCTGGTGACAGCGGCTGAACATGAGCCAGAGTGTGCCCAGGTGGGCAAGAAAGCACATGGCACTTGGATTGTATCAGAAATAGTGTGGCAAGGAGGACCAGGGCAGTGATCATCCCTCTGTACTCAGCGCTGGTGAGGCCAAACCTCAAATCCTGTGTTGAGGTTTGGGCCCTTCACTGAAAAAAAAAAAATTACATTGAGAGGCTGGAACGAGTCCAGAGAAGGGCAACAGAGCTGGGAAAGGGTCTGGAGCACATGTGTGACAAGGGGCAGCTGAGGGAGCTGGGGATGTTTAGCCTGGAGAAAAGGAGGCTCAGGGCTCTCTACAGCTCCCTGACAGGAGAGTGGAGCCAGGTGAGGTTTGGTCTCCTAAGCAACAAAATGAGAGGAAATGACCTCAGGTTGTGCCAGAGGGAGGTTTAGATTGGATATGAGGAAAAATTTCTGCACAGAAAGGGTGGTCAGGGAAGTGGTGGAATCACCATCCCTGAGGGTATTTAAAAGACACGTATAGGTGGCACTTGGGGACATGGCTTAGTTGTGAACACACTGGTGCTGGGTTACCAGTGTGACTCAGGGAGTCTTTTCCACCCTCAATGATTCTATAATTCTAACATAATCAGGGCCACAGTAAGAATCAGTCTGCTGTGCAAAAAAAATTATTTTGGAGATAGTTAATGGAAACTCACTCACTCCAGAAATATCACTGGCTGATGATAAACAGAAGAATGATTCACAAATGCAAATTGGGAAAAAATATTCTACAATAACACATTTGATTTTAGTCACTATTTAGAAATGTGTTTATAAGATTGTTTACAAGACAAGACACATTCCTTCCAATGCCCTTGTAAAAGTCCTTTACATGTGTAACATGAAAAGCCTCATCCATTAATCCAAATCAACAATACATTACCACTACCCCTTGCAGAACAGCAGTGCTGCAATAGAGAACAATAATGCATATAAACTTAAAAAAACACTTCTTTCATCACTAAGATACTGATTTATCCATCTACAGTGAAGACACACAGTGGAAAACTTTTGCAGTTCCATAATGAAATACATGTTCACTTGCATTTTGCCATCAGGTTGGTTGTGATGGCCATTCAACCAGTGAGTAAAATAGCACAACGAGACTTCACACAGCCCTTGTTCCACTGTCAGGTTCAATAATCCCATCTCACCCAAGAAGTCCAACAACCCAACTGGACTTTGACATCACACATCAATCTAAACAGCCTCAATTCCCTTCTTCAGGAGCCTCACAGACCAGGTCTGTACTTCCCACAAAATCACTGAGCTGTCTGTAATGATCACAGCCCCGGTCATCAGGGGTTAAAAAGCCTGCTTAACAAAACCTGAAGAAATTATTGCAAACTTAAACAGATTTTTAGAATGAACAATTCAGTAACCATTTGCTATGTGACCTTCATTAGAATTTTCTTCATTATCATGTTGCAAAATCTATTACATTACTGACTGAAGCTATTAGTCACTAGAAAGCCACTATCACGTTCCCCAAACTGGGAATCATCATTATCATTAATTTCAAAGGGAAGTATGAAAAGAGACAATATTCAATATTTTACTTGCTAATTCTGCTGTAATTTATATTAGAAAAGTATGCAGAAAGGTTATGCCAGCCTTGAAAATCGGTCATTTTTGCTGAAACATTTTGTTTTCCAGGGAAAGTCTCAAAAGTATCTAGGGCATCTGGGGATACCTCAGTGGAATTCAGGGTTCAAGGAGCCATTCTGCAGTTCTGGTACAGTGGCAGTCACAGAGGGCACCTATTTCCACATTTTAAAAGATCAGTACTGATGCAATACAGGGAAACAAGGAGAGAGGCAGGGCATTCTCTCACAAAGCAATTATAGCTTAAGTCTTTATCTCACTCTATTTCATGTATGTTCTAGGGACTGCCATGAAGACTTTGCTCTTATTATCCTCTCCTCACAGTATCTCTATATGATGTAAATCATGATCTACTTTTCTGTGTCATTATTTCTCACACTTCAGGTTCATTTACCAAATAAGGACCCTTTCATTTTCTTTACATGGTATTTGGTGAAGTCTCACTAGCTATTTGGATGCTGTTCTTTGGATCCATGATGCCAAATTAATTGTCTGGGATATACAAATACTTATTGGTGCAAAATTCCAACTCTGGAGTTAGTGCTGCAGCACATACAGAACAGCTCAGCAAAACAGCTGTCTTATGATCGTAGCCTCTTTCCATACATTAAGGGCTTGCTTAGACAGGAAGCCTGAAAAGGAGAAAAACAGTTTAATAGAAAAAACACAGTATCACACCATGGAATCACAAAGACTTTTGTATCCAAGCACATGCATGCACAGATACATATACACCTACCTATTGAATCTCAAATAGCACTAATTGCTATAAGGGTTTTCAACCATACTGTCTCAAAATTCCAGTTCAGTCACTTGAGAAATACGTTCAATTTCTAAGAAACGTACATTGAAAAAAGTTGGAGGGGATTTGGCAGACATGTTTAAATCCACCTATTTCTGTTAGGAAGTGCACTGCAGAAAAATAAAGCTGGGAGAGATGCTCACTGCAAAGTTGGCTGATCTGTCCCCAAGTGCAGGACAGTATCAATGGTAATGTTATCATCCCAGATGGATGGCTGGCCAGTCTGTACTGTAATATCTGTAATAGTGAGGATTTCATAGCCACTGCAGATATACTATGCCTTACTACTGTTATCATCTGAAAGGGGATTTGGGGTTTTGGTTTTATTTGTTTTCTCTAATTTCTAACCTCAATCTCCCTTGGAGAAAGCTTTAAGGAAGTCCTAAGGGAGAGCAAGGTTGTTCAAAGGGTAGATGAAGTAAAGTACTGTGCCAACTGTGGTAAAAAAACAAATAATCTTTATGGGCTGGAATTCCTGCCAGAAGGTGGGAAAACAGAAAGAAGAGAAGGTCTGATAAATCCTGTGGACCTGAACACTAAGATGACCAGAACTCAAAGGCTGTTGGAACGGTAGCTAGGAATTGAGTAGCCAGGTTAAGAGTTCCTTTTCTGGCTGTACTTCTATGTAGTGATAATGTCTTTACCATTATAAGTCATGGCACATAAAAGAGGACAAGAGTGTCCTGCAAATGAGCTGTAACTGAAATACACAGACACAATAAAGGGAAGGAGAAAAAAAGTGTTTCTCATGGTGAGAGAAGCTACTGTCTGCAATAAAACTGCAAATTCATCTTGCAAAGTCTTGAATAACTCACATGCAACAGACTTAGGGATGGCTATAAATAAAACACTTAAAAGCAGGCAGCTCCAAGATCTAACTTACTCAGTTTTCCCCAAAATATTTCCCATTGAGACACCATATTCCCCTGTGAGCCACTGTATTCCATTATTCACAGGGATAAGGGATTAAGGCACATGAGCAGACTGAAATAGTCCTTGCCAGGTGTATCCCAGGAGTTAAGAGAAGCTCAGCTCTTGTTTTCCAGAATTTCAGCTTTTAGTCTGCACAAAACTTCTGAGATGGCAAGGAAATGGGAAACAAGATGACAGTGGATTTCAGTACTGCCACCCAGTTTTAATTTGGGAGAAGCACAAATGCTTGTGGCACCCACCTCTATGGCACAGTCCTGGTCAGCAGTGAGGTACATCCTCTCTGCTCCACAAATATTTCATTTCTTATAGAATTTTAAAGAGAAGGGCTAAACTGGGCACTCATTATTCCACTAAACCTGTGCCTTGGTAACTGAAAGAAGACTATGGTCCCATAATGTGCTAAAAGCAGACAGTGAACAGCCCATCTACCTGCCACGAATTTCCAACATAATACAGCTGGTTTAGTTTTTTCAAAAGACTCTTGTCCATGTTCAGACTAATCACAAAGGGAGAAGATAGCCTCTATAATAAAGCTGTTTATCTGAAATTAAAAATTGGATTAATTTTTCTTTCCCTCCTACGCTACTAGAACCTCATCCAACTTCTATCATCTTCCAAAACACTTTCTAATTGAAACATTTGCAATTAAAAAGAAAAAAAATCATAACAGCTAAAGGTGTGCAATTAGCAAACCCAAAGACATAAATCTTTCCACAAAACTGACACATTTCAGGCATTAAGTCCAATTCTCAAATAAACACACTACAGGAGGGCTGGAAGGAAAGTGTCTTTCAGTGTATGAACTCAGAGGCAACAGATCCAGGCCCTTACCTGCAGGACTGCAACAGTCCTTTTTCTAAGTGGAGAATAAACTTATTTTTTAGGGCATTTGCTTATCCTGCACCACTGCTCCCCTACTCCAGGCAGGATTGTTTTCCATATTAAAAAACTATTAGAGATTTACTATGTGAACAAACTGATATGTTGAAAACTCACTAAATAGAGAAGATGAATAAATAGCTCTGTGGACTTCTAAAGTAAGCAAAATGGAAATAAACATCCATTCATAGCATTCAGCATTTAGCTATAATCGGCTAGTAATGGACACAAATAAGATTTCATACACAACAGGGGAAGTGGCACCAAGTATACATACAACTTCTGGAAATAAGATAATTAGTCAACTACAAACTTGAAAGTGTACCTGTAAAACCTTCCCCAGCAATGTCATGGCTGAGGGGAGCAGGGTAGGGAAGGGAGGAAAAGGAAGGTGGAAGGAAGAAGAAGTACCACCATCCAACCAAAGAGATTCCTTTCAGGGTCACGGCATAAATCGAATAAATTCACACCCAAACAGGTGACACAGAAAGCACTGTGGTAAAATACACAGGGATATGCATATCATGACTTCTGACACAGACAGACATATTCCTAATAAATCAATCCCAAATATTCATGAACTAAGTGAATTAAGTCAAATAACCCTTGGTCATGGAGCTTACACCCTGGAGCTTTAAATACAGCTGTGCCAGAGTTAAGTGTAGAGCAGATAAGTGACATGAGAAGGAAGACAGCAAGCAAGTTTTTAATCCATATTTTTGCTAGCTCACTACCTGGAGCCAGGAAAAGCACACTGGCCACGGCCCTTCCACCTGCCACACCTGCCAATATCCTTTTCTGCAAACAAGGTAAGGGACAGATGGGGTAACACATAGCTGCTCCTGAACACAGGAGAGTCCCTGTTTTACTTCTTGCTAGCGCTGACTAAATGGAAAGCAATCTCAAACCAAGTACTGAGTACCTTTTTCTTTAACCTCAGCAATTCTCTCTGTAATATGTGCTGCCAAGCCTCATATTTTTTTCATTTTCTTTAAAGAAAAACACTTAGGAACAAGAAGCCAGCCTCCCTACCCAGCTAAAACAGTAGCATGGATAAACAAGGTTTGATACCAAATCACTACAGTCACTGCCACAAATTCAAGATCATGTGTATGTTTGTTGTAGCTTAGTTTGAAAATAATACCTGCTAACTATAAATGGTAGGTTGTGCTGTGCCAGTATTATGGCCTACTAAGTACAAAACAACATTTCATTAGCAAAATTCAAGTGACATCCAACCATCTTTTAAGCGTCCTTCTTTCAAATGTATCAATTAAACTAAACTGAAAATGGATGACAAGAGGAAGAATATGTTCTAGCAGAGGTTACCTTAAGCAGGTGATCCTTTCTCACACACAAGCATTTGAACAACAGCAGAACAATAATGACTATTTGCAGGATTAGACCCTTGTAGTCTGTCGTGGTTTGACCCTGGCTGGATGCCAGAGACCCACCCCAACTTCTCCTGAAGGAGAGAAACTGGAGAATAAACCTGGTTACAGGCAAAAACAAGGCAAAACTATAAGTAAAGAACATAAAGAATTTATTTTCTAACTAACAAGATCAGAACTGCAAGGGAAGCATCATTTAGAAGGCAACCTTTCTCCCCCCACCCCTCCTTCTCTTACAACAGGTATAATATTCCCTTTTTCACCAGGAGACAAAGGGGGAACATAGGGCAGGGCTAAACCAGGCAAGTTGGTATTTCTGACCAGATCCAGGGTAGGAACCATCTCTCTGCCCTTCCATAAAGTTCTCTCTCTCTCTCACGAGAGGGAAAGGTCTTTCATGACCCCTCCCAAGTGAGATCTCGACCTGAGGACGACAGTTCTGAAAATTCTCTGTTGTCCAGAAGTCACAGCCAGGATTGCAGCTTTTAAGCCCACCCAAAGTACACTGATCCTATGCCAATACACCAAAAGTCTGTCCAAGGATCTCTGCCGAGCTCTCAGCTAGCTCCAGGCTTCTGTTTCTGGGCTTCAAAACCATCAGCAGTTCGTCCAGCATTACCTCTCCATCTTCAGTCATAGCTTAGATGGATTCTGCGGTCCTGGTTCTCTCTCTCTCTGGTCCATAGGTTTTCACTATGGTCGGTCCAATTCACAAACAGCAGTGGGATGCCTGGAAGAACATCTCTGCCCCTTCTCTCGTGGGCCTGGGGGCCTTCGATCTCTCAGCCTCCTGACGCAGGCCCTGAACCGGCACACTACATCTTGCTACTGAACTTTTTTTTCTTCTCTCCCAAGTATGTTATTCACAGAGACGCCTCTATCTCTATAACCTTGAAGGCCATGGCAGCACAGAGAGCTCAGGCAAAAACTGAGCTGTTAACCCCCTCGCTGTCAGAACAGCAGAAAACCCCCTAAACCATAACATAGTCAAACAATGCTAATTCAGGTTTAGCTGTCATTATATCTAAGTATTTTTGTTGTAAATTTAAAGACATTCCACAATTCATAGGGATGAAATATTTGTTTTCATGAAAACTACGTAAAGATTTTCTGAAGACCCACCAGGTTTCAGTCTCACTGGGACTAACCCAGCCTGACTACACATCAAACTTCCAACATTTCCTTCCAGGGGCCAGGAAATTTTCAATAATCAGAGACTCTCTTGTATCCAGGGCTAGATGGAAAACCTTTGGCAAATGGAAGCAGAACAAACCAGCAATCATAGCCCCTTTACAAAAGATCTAAATCCCACACCTCAGAATGCTTCTTTTCTCCAAGTGCAAAGGAATGAAAAAGGCTGTCTCCTTTGCAAGGAATCACCAGAGAAGAAGGGTTGATGTTGGGAGTATCCCACAGATGTTGGGAGTATCAACAGAATCCTAATTCTGACTTTCCCCACACAGACTGCTGAGGCGAACACAGTGTACCCAGCTGTCTATCCCAGTGCCCTGGTGCAAAGGGAAAGGGTCATCTGGAAGCTGGCCTTAAACTAACTGGGGTACAATTATGAATCTTAACCTCGTCACAAACACCAACCTCAAGATCTCTGGAACCGACAGTGTATACATTCCAAGATCCACAGTCAGTCGAGGTTATGGGCAGAGTGACAGGCATGGAGGAAATGCATAAGCTGCTCTGTAAAAGAGCAATCTATTAAGGGCTTATATTTTGGACTGAGAAACACAGGGGGAAGTGATTACTGCTCCTTTAAAGGAAAAAGAAAGGCAATTTAAGCCTGGAGGTAGCTGATACAGACTGCCAGCTGAACTAGAGGAACCTATGGAGGCCCCTGGGACTGCTGGGGAGATGGAAGAAGAGTTGCAGTTAGGTAATTAGAGTTTCAATAGAAGAATAAATACTCCACAGGCAATCCACAGGTTCTACTCACCTCTCACCACTTCTTCTCTCCAGCAGTGACAGCGGCTTGTGAAAGCCAAGGGAGAGGTCTCTCTCATTCAACTCATTAGTTAATAATCCTCACTGGTAATACAACAAGGTACTTAATACCAGGAGGAGCTGCCAGCTCTTCCCTCCAGTGCTCCAAAGCAGAATGAAGGGCTTGAGGTCTCGCAGGCACTCACCCCAGTCACAGGGATGCAGTGGGGGCATCTATGGCAGAAGCACACTTTTGAAAGAGAAAGACACACCCCAGGGCAGGTGAGGCAATATTAAGGTTACTTTTTTCCCCTGCATTTTTCTCCTGCTCTCCTTCTTCCTGCCTCAGAGGAGAAGAGATTGCTGTTTGTAGCCATGTTCCTGAAGCAAGCGACAGCCCCTTGCTAGGGGATGATCTGAAGGGAGCAGGACGAAGAGAGGGATGACAGTGATCCACTGAGGATTCACTATTTCAGTTTTTCTCTGCGATCAGTTACCAGTGGAAGGCATGTTGGTTATCCACATCCTGATCTCAAAAAGATCTCTCCCTTGCCCTGCAATGGTGAAATCAAGTACTATAAAGATATTTCCACCTTCCAGAGGACTTGCCCGACAAGGAATACTGAAATAATTGTGACTTTGTTAACCTGGAAAAAATGCTACAGCAAGTTCTGCTGCACAGTGAGCAACTTCGGCATTGGCCCTGACCACTGTCATGATTCTGAAGTGATTTGTTCTGTGCAGCTCCACTCTCATGTCATCTCTCAGCCTCAAGAAGGCTGTACAGAAGAAAGAAGGTGACAATGTTCTGGATTTCAGTCAGCATTCCTGAGCAGGTAGGAAAGCTAAAAGAAAAGACAGCTGCACAGCTTATTCTTTATTCCATAGCTCAGGCCACTGGTGTCAGCTGAGATTTGCACTGGAATACCACATACTTCACTATTGGTTAATAAAGCTGTGACTTCCAAATTTAGCACTGCACAAGAGACTCTTCCTCAGACTGCTCTGTGCCCACAGCAAGCAGCTGGAGAGAAAGGGAAAAAGGGAAGACGAGGTTAGTCTCTATGCAGGGAGACAGAGACTTCTCTGCAAAAACAAAGAATGTTTAGTTCCTTTTGTGACCAGGGCTACACACAAATCTTTGTTACTATCCTTGCTTTTTAGATTATTAATAATCTACCTGTCTACTTGTCAGAAATTTTCCTTGAGAAGACTCAACTACCCAACAGGTATATTTATTTCAAATTACTTAACTGAAATACCTGGATACAGGGTTTTTTCTCAAGGATTTTCCACAGCCAGAGATGCAAGACAAAGTCTAGAGGGACATAAAGAATTAATCTTAGAGTACAGCTAATAGAAAGTTTTGATCATCTTATAGGCACCCACTTCTCTCTAAACAGTCAACTGTTCTCTGCTGCTTCACTTCCAGTAGCATTCTGTGCATTTAGTTACCCTTAACAATGTTTTCCAGTGTTCTTTCGCTGATATTTAGGCTACGTGTTCCCAAAATGGAAGCCATTCACCACAAGAATTCCCTGTGTCTTCACTGCTATCAGACCTCTGTGTGTTGAACACGTTTACACAAATTCAGTCATGGTTTAGATAACTCTACACATGTAATAGAAACACCGCAGACAAATCACACATAAAATTACTAGAATTGCTAATCCATTTCCATGTTACTGCTGTGTTTATTTAAAGCTGTAGTGACATGGATTAAGTTTCAACTTGTTCAAATATTCTTCTATAAAGTAACATTACCCTGGTTGGGAGGGGTCTGACAAAACAATATTTTTTTTCAGCTAGACTCAATAATAATCCTTTTGAATTCAGTGCTCAGTCAGCCATGTTGAAGTAGGAAAGAAAACCATCTTCCTGTCCCATTAGGGCTTACGCTTTTGTGGAGGTTCACATTTGTACATTCTAATGCAAAACTAGCATAGCAGCCACAGCTCGCTCTCTCAAAAACCACAGATTATGTAAAATCATTTTCTCTGTGTCAAAACTATGTAGAGAGAAATTAGAATGTCCAGACAAGAAAAAAGCCCTTATGTGCCAGACTATACTCTTGACAGACCAAAAGTTTCTGAATGTCTCCAAGCACAGAACCAAAATCAAATGCACCAAGAGCCAGCACATGCACATCCAACTCTGAAACCCATGTAACTACAAACTAAGATGAAAAGTCATTTTCTTTAGATGCCTTATTATTTAGCAGTTGTCAAAGTAGGTATGTACACAGTGACAGAAGAACTACATATTAGTACCTGTATTAATTTATTTCAGAAAACTCCTTTAAAATTGCAACTTTGGGGTGCTTAACACTGCTCCCTAGGGAATGTATTTTCATGTACTATGATGCACTTAATATTTACTTCTGCTACTTTATTTCAATTGGTATAAATCAAATGCCTCATTTTTCCTCTGGAATCTGATTCAAACACAGAATTTCCTAGAACATTGGCAAGATAAGCACAGCAAGTAAAGTGAACTTTATTTTCAAGATCAAAAAGCTTGTCTGTAATGTCACTATTACATTTCAACATCTGGTATTCTGCCTCCATACATTCAACTTGTTATTGTTGAAAAAGGTGTCTACCCTTTGTTTTAGTTTGTGGTACAATGTTGGAGCACACTACTAGGATAATTCATTTCTCAACTTTTTTAAAAGAAAGATTAGAAAAGTCACTAGACAATTATAGTCACAAAAAGCTTTGGAAACATCTATTGTTTATATTTAAAAGGACTTTCTATGTTTTACTGTTTTACACGTAAGCCCTAAACTCCCCTAAACAACGGCTTCACAGCAGAAATTTTATAGTTTCCACTCACATACATTCATCTACACCTCTTAAACTTACATTTTTCTACAACAGAGTTGACATGTAGCACTGTACAGAGCCACTCAAAACAACAACAGAATCAACACTCCTTATTCAATTGTTCAGGAAAAGTGACTTTCCTAAACATTCTTTTCAGAGCTAGGAGAACACACATAAACCTCCCAGGAGGCATGTAGACTCTTACACAGCTAAGCACAGAAGTACTCACATGGAGACAGGCTCTGTTTGCCCTTGTACAGGTGCACACTGACGTAAAAAGACTTGCAATGCTGAGGTGCCACGCTGGAATTTGGCAAATCTAGACTCATAATCTCACTAAACATTTCTCTGGGTCTCTCAGACTGTGGTTCAAAGAATGTACATTAACTGCTATCACTGTGCTCACAAAAGCCTGAGCCAGGATCAGCAGGAGAGGAAAATTTTGTTCTTCTCACTTCCACTGCCTCCCCCAAACATCACCTCGGCACAAACCCATGTGCTTACAGTGCCCACCCTGCACGTACCGTCCTGGGCTTCCACTGCTCACTTCATGGAGCAACTATTTCCATACTCAAGTGTTTCACTGATATGTTCATGAAGGATTTTGACAGGCTCATACACCCCTCTGGATGAGCCCTGGGACTTTCCTTGCCTGTGGGCTGAGAAACAACAGATAGAACTAGAGAACTGAGACCAACTGAAAGCTTTAAATGATGCCACTAAAGTGAAGGCAGTCACAGTGTGCCCAACACTACTATGAAAATCCTTCAAGAGCTGCTACTTATATAATTTTATACACTTTTAACACATATTTGTAGTTCTGAAGGGTTATAGTTAACGTTTTGGCTAAATTTTTTTTAGAACAAAACTAGAATGAGGACCCCATTATCCAAAACCAAAAAGGGTGATACTGTGCTCTTGACTTCCCCATACTGCTTGACTGGCATTATAGTTAATTAAAAAAAAAAACTTTAAAAAATTACAGCTCAATGCAAACAAACACAAAACATAAAAATCTCCAAAGCTAAACCACCCTAGCAGAATAACATCTATCTTCTTTGAATCCTGTTCCTGAGTGAAAGAAAGCCTGTCTTAAACCAGTTGTTTCCCTAAGTACTACCCAGCATGTGTCTGAATACAGCCACTGGTGTAAGGCAGCACATGCATCACGTATCCATTCACAACCTGCTCAGCCAAACATAAGTTTGTAATTTACTGTGGTGCAGCTTTTTGTTAAAAATCTTTTATAATTATATCCCCATTTGGATGACTGCTAGGTTATTAATGTTCAGCAATGAAAATGAAAGTCGACAATTTATTACTATTTGCCACTGAACATCAATCAATTCAACCAAAAAGAATCTATTTTAAAAATAACAGAAAAGGAATATCTAAGCTTATCACACTTCCTGCTTGTCTGAAAAGTCTATCTGATTATATTGAGTTAGTCAGCAAGGCGGATTTAAAACAATGTATTTGAACTCCACCAGCATTATGAGATCCCAATGCAGACCAATAATTGTGAGACAAAACTAAGCTAACAGAGAATGCCCCAAAGCATCTTTTAAATCCATCTGTGGATTAGGTGAGACTGTATTGCAGGAAATATGTTACATGTTGCTGCAGCCTCTCAGAACCAGGATCAAAGCAGGGGCTCTTTGAGGCTACAGACACAACCAGGACACAAAGTTGGTCCAGCCCGTGGTGGGAACAGTCTTATTCACCCCGAGTCATTTCATACCCCACCTCTTACATAATTAAAAGCACATGGTAGAGGAGCTGTTTTGTGCAATAAGAAATCAGAAAGATGAGTCACCAGCAGTTGGCATGAAGGCTCTGGGCTGGGACACCTCCAGCCAGAAATATGGACCAGTTCTACTCATATGTATGATCAGCAAAACCATCTTTTCTGTTGTAGTACAATGAGTATCATAGAAAACTGTTTTTCCTGATAAAGGTTTTGTGAAATTGAAAGTAGAGTTAATAATAAAAAAAAAAGAGCCTGGAAAAAAACTTGCCACTTCCATTAAATATTAACCTTCTGAAAGAGCAAGTCAGGACTAAAACATCTCTTATCTTAATCAGTTTAGTAGAAATGAATTTAATTTATATTTTAAGGTTGTATTTCCTCTTACAGATCCAGGGCAGGGGAGGGCAAACTTTTTAGAACTATCCATTTATATAAAAGACTATTATTGTTTAAAGGATGAGTCCAATAAATTTTCGCTCTTATCTTTAGGCATGGACCTCGGTGGTGCTGCTCCTATGTGCATCTTTTTGCCAAAAACATTAAGGATTGAGGGATTAAATTCACAGTAAACTGCAAACAAACACAAAACAGCTTTTCAAACATTGGTATATTGACTTGAGTGGTTTAATAGAGGCTTGAGCTTTGTCTCCATCTAATTTGACCTTCAGTTCAGTTTGACCTCTCACACAAGAAAGTCTAGACACTGACCTTGATTGAACCGAACATTTTCCCTTTTCTGTGTTGTTCTCAATCGTTTTAAGCACACAATCACTATTAGAGATATCTCCATTACTTACTCTAACAGTAAAAGTGTTCACAGGAGATTTTTTTTGACTCCAGAAACAAACATGTCAGTATTTGACAGGAATATGCCAAAGCCATGTCCACAGTATATGGCAAGTTGAGATATATATAGGTATATATACACACACATATATAGCTGTTTTCCCCAGAAATAAAACTGTTCTTTAAAAAGGCAAAGAAACGTAACTCTTGGCCTCTTCAAATCAATATTAACCACTGCTAATGTCTGTGACCTAACAAGAGAAAGTGCCTCCTCTGTTTTCTCATGCAGCTTTGACTTTTAGTGTGAAATATTAAAAATGGAAATACAGTTCAATTTAATTACAGGAAAACATCACTAGTGACGTTCATATGTTAATTTTCCGCATGCCACTTAAGCAGTTGAAATCTAAAAAACACAGAAAGACCATAATTTTATTTTTTAATTGCCCCTATGAAAAATAAGCATGTACAGAACTAAAATGTTACTGTTTTCTGCAAGTACTGTCTTAGTAAGAAATGTTTTTTAAAAAGCAGAATAAAAAGTCAAACATTATCTAGACCAAAAGTTGGTTTGCTTTTTTTTAACGTGCTACAAGCATGTTAAGAAATGGATTAAAAAATACTCCTTTGAGTTCTCAGATGTTGCCAGGACACTGAGAAACCACAGCTAAAAAAGTTTTCCTCTCAAAATGAATCAAAGCTTGGATCTCACAGCTGACTTTTGAATACCACACAATCTATATCAGTGTAATATCTGACCAGCTTTTATTTATTACTCAGCGACTGGAAACCTCAGCATATGGGCCAAGCTAAATTAATCATCAACCTGGTTACTGATTTGCCAATGCACAGGAAAATGATGGCTAAATACATTATTTGTCTATATTCTAAACCTTGACAAAGCAATAAATGTCCCTTATCTTTAGGTTGTTGTGAAAATTGACTTTACCAAGCCCTTACAAAAGCCCCTTAGAAAAGTACCCGCCATCATTTATAGGGTGGTTCTCTTGAATGATAACACGAATGTCTTGAAGAAAGAACCACATCTCTCAATTCCTCTGAAGTTGGAAGAAAAACTTTGAGACTGTTCAACCAATGGTAACTATTACACAAAGTAACCATACTAACAGGTGACACTGCTTTTCAATTAACTCTGCACTTAAAGACTGCGGTTTTAAATACATCAGATTTAAATAGCATTCCATAAAGTACTCCGTGGGGATAGCAGGTAGTTACACATCCTTATTGACATATTGCATTCTGTATTGTTTCAGTAAAGCTTACGCTCTTAAACTACTACTTCTAGACTTCTTTAGGACACATGCATTTTGAATGCCTTGGATTTTACGTTACCTTTTAACTATAAAACTACATCTCATAAACAGTCTCTTTTAATTCTGGGTTCCTGCACTTCAGTTCTGTTTTCAAACACCTGTTTTCTCCACATAATATAAGGTTTGGTAAATTTAAACAAGTACAAGCCAAACATTATACACAAATATTTAAATATTTATGCACAGACATATACACACACACAAACACAGAGACAATACTTGCCATTATGCTCTGAGCTTTTTAAAGGACATCACACTCAAGTGTGGGGGGAAAAAAAGGCATAAAAAGCACATATTAAGACGTGAGTACTATTAAATCCCCTGAAATTGCTGCAAATAAATGTTTACTCAAGTATTCCTGCGCATCCAAGAAGTGTCGAAAAGGGGGTCTGGTTCCCATCTAGAGAGTTAAGAGCTCAAATCGCATCCATTAAAGAACCTGATTTAAATTTCAGTTTGGGTGTAGGCAAGAGACAAAACAGTGTCTTGTCAAGCTGCCACTCCACGTAAGGTCTGCCAGGGACGCGCTCGGGTGTCAGCACACGCCGGTACATTGTCTCAGCGCTGGATGTGAGACATCCAGCAATCCCCGCTCCCACAGCCGGGAATTTATCATTCAGAGCAATTCCGAAACAGCTCAATCACAGGGCGAAACGCGAGACACCAAAGCGCTTCTACATTTATTACCTTCGCAAACAACAAAATTATCGTCCTGTACCGCTTCCTCCTAATCTGCAGCAATGATGCAAAGCAGCATTTTTTTTTTTTTTAATTCCCTTTCAGAATACAAACGCCTGCCTTCCCGTACTGCTGCCGCTTCCTAACCGAGACGCACCGCGGACAATAGTTTCTGAATCAGCGATACCTTCCCACGCTGTTGGCAAACACCGAAGAAATAAATAACAACACTGCACTTCAACCCCGGACGCAAAGGGGGGAAAATGAAATAAACAAATTAAAAGAAGCAGCCTAAAGAACAAAGGCAACATTAAAACACCGCGAAAACATCAGAAATACCAGCGAAGAAGGCTGAGAATTAACGGGCAGAAGAGCAGCAGCGGCACTTATTGCAGAGGCGCAGAGAATCCTCCTTCCCTGGAACTCGCGCAACTCCTGACCTCTCCAAGTGCTGAATTCCAGCTCCCGGCGCGCTCCGCCCGCCTGTGCCACACGCACATCCCAACTTGTCAACTCGGCGAGCACGGCAGGGCAGGGCTGCAGGAGCCACAGACACCCGAGCGCTGCGGCTCCGGCCGCTGCTGCCGATCGCGGAGCGGAGCCCAGAGCCCCGAGCACGGCGGCAAGTGACGAGCGGGAGGCATTTACCGGGAGCGGCGGCGGCGGCAGGTTGAGCAGCCCGAGCGTCTCTGGGCGACAACTTCGCACCGGTGCGGATTCCTTCAGTGAGGAGGGACAGCCCTTCCCTTCNTCTCGATTCCTGTCCCGGTTCCCCGGGGCCGCAGGGGACAGACCCTCCCGCGGCGGCCGGCGCTGCACAGCCCGAGGAGGGGCTGCGGGGGCAACGACGGGGAAAAAAACCCACCCCCCAAAATAAACTGTTAAAAAAATTGCTTCCTTTTTTTTTTTTTTTTTTTCCACGGGTTAGGACCGTTTCAACAAACTATCATCTCTGAGGAGCGGAATTACTTTGGTTACAATCTTCCCCTTTCTACGAGCCGGCCAAGGGGGAGCCTCAGACATCGTGTTCTGTGTAAAGTTACCTCCAAATTTTGCGCGGAATACTTGAGGTTTTCTCTGAAATGCTTAAATATTGACTATTACTGAACCTTTAATTTCCCCCTCCGCATTGTTACGCATCTATAGGACCACCCATGACACCAAAACCAGGAGCATTAAAGGCGTCGATCAGGAAACAACAGGATGGGAAACCGCTAAGGCAGAAGCTGCTGTCAACCTATAAAAGTTGGAACTTAATTCTTGGCAAGGCCAGGAGGAAAGCAGCTACTGAAATGAGCCAGGAATCACAGGAAGAGCAGTGAAAAGGAACCTTGGACATGGTAACGCATGGCAGAAAGGCTAAACATGCCACTTAACAACATCATGTCCCTATTCCATAAAATAGAAAATCTCTGCAGAGAAAGGAAGTAAATTGGAGCACGTTGGATTAGCTGTAGCTGGAAAAAGTGTACTGTAAACGTCTGGTTAGACAGAAACTACAGCAGAGTTAATTTTCCAACTGCAACTCTAGTTTTGTAGCTGTCAACAAGGAGCAGGAGTTTTAAGGGGCAATCCAGGAGCCAGCAGGGAAGCATCTCTCAGCTTTTCAAGGTTAATTGAGGGAAGGGGAGAGCCGAGCACACTGGGAGAGCCTGGTAAATTATATGCAATGCTGTCGCTTGAGGACTGCATCTATTCACGGGAGTGAAGAAGGTCCACAGAACCACAACTTCTTCCCGGCCTCATCTTTTTCCGATGACATTTCACAGATTTCAAGAAGCGTACTTATCTGTAATGCTGTGGTCAAGTTTTTGATGTAATATGCATGGTGATGTCTTGATTCAGCAGAGAGACTTGTGTATAGATATACTAGACAGTCTTTTTACTGGAAATAATACCTCTGCTTGAAAATAAACTAGATTGCAAAAATGAATGCTAGAGATGTATTAAAAAGACTGTTGCAGTTAAGTAATGAGCTGACCCTATCAGGAAGAAAGACAGAATTACACTAAGATGGGAAGGAAATCTTGTCAAGCTACATTTTCGTGAATGCAAATTTCAGTGAAAAAGGTATGAATGTGGAGTGGATGTCTGTAGTAGTCCATAAAGCACATGACTTAATGCTTACGATGATTAACAGAAATTAGCAAAACCCAGAATTCATTTAGCTGGTACAATCTAAAGGTATTTATAAAACTTCATCTCATTGGAGTATTTCTAGCAGCGATTTACAGAATATTATTGTATTACAGAATACAAAGCTACTTAATAGACCAGAGATTTGAGAGAGAACAAACAAATGGCTGATTAAATGCCATGCAACAAGGATTTGTTGCTGGTCAATTATGATGGATACGGGTTAATGGCACAGGCCTTGGTAAGGTGCCCCCATTTGTTCAACAAGTCAGGGTCAGGCACCTAGTGAAAAAGAACATGGGTGACATTTCAGGTTGGAGGATTGTTTTCTGGAAGGCAGTTTACAATAAACAGCGTTAGTTTGTCCTGGTGAATAAGTGAATACATGCTCCCACTGTTCTGGGTTAGTGAAGATGACAGCTGGGAGTGGATGGGTGGCAGAGAGAGTATCCGAGCAAAAACAAACACAACTTACATGTCTAGGCAGTATTAGTAATTCCAATGTGGGAATACTGGCTTCATGTCTACGCTTAGGATTAATGTTAATTATATAAACGCTAGAATAGCTGAGACACAATAATGTAGGTTTTAGAAGGATAACTGTGTCTTGTCCCTAAAGTGAAAGCACTAATAGAAGATAGGGAACCATACTCTCTGTTCCTCTTGTTCTCTGCTTAAATTGATCTTGGATTCCTTTAGATGTGGTGATACAGCTTCAACAGAAAGCAGGTTTGTTCCCTTCCCTTTAATCTGGTGGTAAGGGTACTCTCCCGGGAGTGGGAGGTGTG
This sequence comes from Pitta sordida, assembly GCA_013390025.1. Taxonomy (NCBI): domain Eukaryota; kingdom Metazoa; phylum Chordata; class Aves; order Passeriformes; family Pittidae; genus Pitta; species Pitta sordida. Next base: position 76,523 of record WEKX01001299.1, read on the forward strand.
AGACTGAATATGCATGAGGCTGCAGAGAATGAACTTCATTTCCTGGGTTAGGTCTCTTCAGCTGCAGGATTAGTAGGTAAATGGTGACCACAGGCTGCTCCTCCTCTGGCATGTTTTAAATGCATTAGCTCTGTTTAGTTCTTCAGAGGAAAGAATGTAAGTGTCTACCTTCAAGAACAAGTTCCAGCAGAGAATCTCAAGTGAGTAAGTGTATTCCTTCAGATTTCAGTAAAGTGCCCGAGGAATGGGACTGCAGCGGGATCACTGCCCTGTTGCCTGTTGGCTACACCAGTTACTGCGGCGTGTCTGAGATGCTGAAAAGGCAGGGCTGTGATGCAGCTGCATCACAGTTATCAGCTTCATTCCCTCACATCTTTGGGGCTCCCTCAGAATCACCTTGTCACTTACAGAACCTGCTGACATGAGAGCATCTTGTCCTCTCTGAAGGGCCATGGCTCTCTCTTCTCACACTTCTTTGAAAAATTGACCTTCAGTTTGATTTGAAAGGAAAGAAGAAAAGAGACAACAAGAAAGATTAGCAGTTTGTTGGTGGTAGCTGCTGGGTGCTTGTCCCCTTGCCTTTTCAGCACACGTTTGAATTTTCTAACCTGGAACTGCTGATTTTTCAGTGTGTCCCTATACATCATTATTCCTCTATTAGTGTGTAGCTGCTCCACTGTCGGAGACCAGCTCCTAATGAGGACGTTTGAGTAGACGGACCACTGCTCTTGAGGCAAGTGGCAAAGTTTATTGCTTACATGATCATATTTATAGCAAAAGGCTTATACAAGTTCTGTTAATGATTACTTTAACATTAAACAGGTATTTAGTATAAACAATACATGATTTATCTAGCGTCCCTGGTTCCTTGTTTAATCCATGTTCTTAATCGGTTCATTTCACTGGGGTAGGTATGTTCTGCCAATAGAGTTTTTACAAGAAAGGGTCGACTTCCTTACACTCCACCACACACATTGCTATAGCTTGGTCAGAACAGGCATAATTAAAGAGTTTCTGGAAGCTGATGCTATGCAAATGCCTTGCACAATGAAGGTGAAATTTTAGTAGTGCAGCTTATTAATGATAGGAAGAACATTTTACCTGTGGAATGTGCATTCTGGTGATGCTTAGAAACAAAATAGAACAGAAAAGCTTTCTGAAAGTTACATTGCGTCTCAAACATAAGTTATGGGATTGATGGGGTGGTTACTTGGGTGAAGTTCAGGTGTTCACTGGCTGGCATCACAGAAGAAGTGATAACCAGGTGATAACCATGATTTCTCCAACCCTGTAAGCTAGAATTTGAGAAATGCAACAATCCACTGTAATGGCACACGACTCTTCAGAATAGAGACATCTTATCTTCTTGAACAATGCCTCTCAAACATTTTAACATGGTGTAGAGAGCATTATTTTAATTAATCGGTACAGTTTCCTACATTTATCATATATACTGGAATATCATTGGTTGCACATGATTTAGATGTCCTATTTTCATTCTTAATTTTATGCATGCAATTGCATAGTAAGAAATATATCCTCCAAAAAAGAAAATACACATGGGAGTTTCTATGTGTTCCAAGGAAGTAATCACATGGTGGTATGGCAGAAGTGTCTGTGTATCATGCAGTGAGCTCCCAACAGAGGAGTGGCATGATGCAGAATTTTAACACACTGGAATTACCAACTTTGGTAATTCAGTAAACATGGTGCATGTTTGACATTACAATAAGGGACTTTGTGTCATGTCTTAAGTAATGCCAGAAGCTGTGTGCAATTTGTCAAACAAAACAAAAAGAAAAGTGTTGAAATTGTTTTAGCATTTCGAGGTAGTTTCCAGTCTCTTTAGCCTTTTTGTTTTCTTTTTCTCCTTCTCTTCCAGAGCCAGCCCATCCACCTTGTAAGAATTATAGCCTGTCTTTGAAATGGCTCAAATGGAAGCACTGAGCAGGTAGAAAGCCACTTGCTATATGCTTGAATAGCTCTGAACAATTCAGTGTCATCAACAAGTTTGCAGTTCTGGAAGAAGAAGAGGGAAAAAAAAAAGATGGAAAGTCCTTGTAGGTAATACCTGCTCAGTGGAAAGTAAAGAAAAAGTGAAGGGTTTTACAGGCATGGAACACTGTTGTATTTTTGAGGTTTTGCTGCCTACAGATGAGCATGTTCAGTTTGCACAACCATCCCGAATGGAAGCCCATTCCCATGCAGAGCTCCTCACAATGCCAGCTGTATGCCATGGTGGGTGCTACAGCGTGTTCTGCACGCAGGGGACTCCGCACTTACACACCTACTCCCTTTTTCCCTACCGTGTCTTTGCTGCCCACAGATATTTCAAAGGAATTCTGAGGAATAGAGCTGCCCATCACTGGACTCGTGCCATCTGTAAGCAAATGATGAGCCTTTGCTCAGCTGGCAGAACAGGAGAAGAAACCAGTAGGCACTAAGAAGAATTTTTGTGTTCAAATTGTCCAGTTCTCAGAGAACAACACTTTGTGGGTATTAAAATTAAGCGTAACTGTTGAAGGGTCAGTGGGATGCAGTGTTTCCACAGTAGTTACTGTGCTACATGAAATGCCAATGCAAACTTCACCAACAGCATTTGTTTCTTTTAAATAAGACCATTCTGGAGATTGGGGGAGGAATTAGAGGGGGGAAAAGCTGTTTTCCTTTTTTTTTTTTTTTTAACTTAAACTCCATCTTAGGCAGCTCCAAAGAGTGAGTCTTTTAACTTTCATAGGCTCGGTTGCCATTATAAAATATAACAGAGCAATATTTTTTCATTTTCTCAGTGTACAAGAATCATCAAGAGAATAAGAAATATTAAATAATAAACCAACATAAAATTAGCAGGATTGGGGTGAGGTAGCATAATTTCTTTGTTATTGCACAGCATTTGTAATAAAATAATGAAAAACATACTAAAGACAGGTCTTTAAGTAAGCTATTAGTTAATTATACTTTTGCTTTGTTCAAACTTAATTTAGCCCCATCTTTCATGACTAATTTTTATGTTCTGTGGCTTCTTACACCCTCTTTTTTTTTTTTAATGCAAATATTTCCTTGAAAAGAAGTTCCATACAAGCACACAAAAGTAATCACTTGCTTAATTTATCTTCTGACAAAACCCAACAACTCCATTCAGGATCAGGGCCCTGTTTTTGCTGCTGACTAAAGAGGATGACACATCCTTTCTCTGTGAAGGTCATGGTTTAAGTGCCTGATTTCCTGAATGCTGTATGAAAGAGGGATGATGAACTTAGCTGTTATCAGCTACTTTGTGTGACGAAAGGTGCAAGATAAAGAGGAACTTTTCATGCCTGATCTCCTTTCATTATCTGTTGTGTTAAACTGCAGTGAGCAGTCCCTGAGAAGCCCAATATTTAATGCACTGGCTATAACAGCACCGGGCAATAGATTTATAAAGTGATATGGTACACACACTTTACTTGCTGTAAATATGTATAATTCAAAGAAACATGTCCATTTATCACTTCCACCAGTAAGAATTCCTGCAGTGCAAAAAGAAATTAAGGCATCTGTAGAAGAATGGGAAGTTTGGGCAGGAATTATGTTTTCAGAGGTGTATAATCTACAATGTCTATTTTAAGGCTACAAAAGGAATGTGCAATAACAACTGCTAATGAAATGTCTAGATCCCAAAACACGTTTTTTAGAAGATGCACAGGAAAGAATAAAACAAAACATAATAATTGTAAGGTTTACTATGTCTAGATATCTCATAAAGTAGAAATTTAAAGTGCTGGAAAAGGGAAGAGAAGGCAAGTAACCCAAGGAACAATGAGAATATTTACTCAGCTAGATTAGTTTAATGGCTGGGGGTTATTCCTGTTATTTTCTACTTGAATATACGTTTATATCCCAGTGTAAAAGATGAAGTCATGCTTGCTGTATAAAATATGTCAAATTAGTGATATACAATTTCCTTGTAGCTTTAATGTCACTTCATTTTCATTTTTCTGCATTTTCAGAAAGTGGTTTAGTTTTCTTTGCTCATTAAAGAAATAATTTCTTTGCACCCAAAGGAACTTGTAAATGCTACTTAACACACTATGACACCAAGACTTACCAAGCAAGTTATTTTATTCCTCCCATTCTCTTCCAAAGACATGTAGGTATACTTCAGTTATTTAAAATAATTTTCTCAGTGTTCTCACATAATTCCGTGTATAATATAAGGATAACAGAACTTTCACACTCATAAACACTTGCAGAACTGACATTTGTGAAACTGTATTTATATGTTCTCTGACTTCTCCTGTCCTATTAGTGTTAGAAAGGTGTGTGGGATCCTTTGTACTATTCATGTAATAAGCTATTCCCAGGGTAATTTTTGATCTCAGGAAAGAAAGGGTGTAAACTGGGTGTCAGATCCTCAGTGAGAGCACATACATGGGATATAAAGGTACTTCCAAAAGAGAACTGAAAATTCTCTCACTGTCTCCTTAGGAATGTGAAAGAGATTACTAATACCAAGATTACTTTTTCCTTTTTAATTATCACTACAGAAATAGTAAACTGAAATTGAATATATTCAATATAGAAACATGTAAAAATAAAATTCAATATGTAAAATCACCATTTTTTTACAGTCTTAATAAGATTCTGAACCTGGAATTCACTCATCATTGGGTTTATCATACACCATTTATCATAAGAATGCTGCAGTCTCTCAGGTCTGACAACCTGCTTCACTTACAGAGTGAAAACTGACTTTTCCAGAGCTCCAAATAAATATGACTCTAAATATAATTAGGAATATATGCCTCTTATGTAAGAAGACACAGTTTGTACTAATTCACTAACGTGTTCATATTCAAACCTTAACACTTGTCCAAACAATGGCCCATAAAAAACTTGGTGTCTGTCCATGACACCGATTGTTACTCCTGGCATAATTAAGCTTGTCTCTCGCAATTAATCACCTTGACTGCCAACAAATAGTATATTTATCTTCATTAGCTTCCTACATGTGAGATTTCCTTTATGCTCTGGAGCTGACATCGTGTTGGGCTGCCAGAGGGACGTGGATTCAGCTGTCCCAGGGATGGAGGGCAGCTGTGCCCCTCACTCCGGCCCCTCAGGGAGGGGGAAATGCTGGGGTGGCACTTGGCAGAGCTGCACAACTGGCAAAAACCAGCCCCCAGGAATGAATGGAGGAAACTGGAACACACCCGTTTGGGCCAGGCACTTAGCATATTCAGGATAAGTCCATAGGCACAGCAAACCCAAGGCTATCATTTGGTATTTTCAGCTTCCTCCTTCAGTATATTTTAATTAAAGACAAACAGAATTATGGACAGTACAAATTATTTTTCTCAAGTGAGAAACAAAAGAGAGGATGCCAGACTAATTTATTTGCTTTTGTTTGCATCTCTTTTTCCATGATTATTTTAACAAATGAGTTTACTTGCAGGAATGTTTGGTAAAATAATGAAGCAAATATTGTTAAATATTGTGATTATTCCTAGCAGAACCTATAAGTTATGTTTCTCCAATTGGAAAAGAAAAATATGTTCTACGACCTACGTACCCATTCAAAAAAATCTTGAATATTCAAAAAGCTCTGCTTATGAATGAATTACAGACAAAAAATTATGCATAGATATTATTCAGCAAACAGTTTGAACATATACATCAGAAAAACTAGTTTGTTTGGAAAACTTGCAAACACATAATGGAGCAAAGAAATTATTCATTATGAATTATTTGCACAGCATCTGTCTTACTTTCTCATGTTAATTGCCTCTGCTAAACCACATTTTCACCCCCTCAGTATGTAAATTTAAATGATTTTGCATATTTTTTGAATACCCAGTAAATGCATGTTTCATTACCTTACTGCTTACATTTTTTTTGTCACTCTGATTGTACTAGAGTTTATATAATTTTAAAACTTGACCTACCAGCTTCCTGTAGATTTGAAACTCTTCCTCTGGACCCTGAATATTGCCTAAAAGAAAAAAAGAAAATTAAACCCATGCACATAAATGCATTTGTGAAAGACCTTGGAAGGTCTTAATTCCCACTGTATTTATAAAAGCTAAGGTTTGATTTTAATCATAATACTTTTAATGTAATTACTATAAATCTAGGATGTGACCCACAATAGATTAGCATTAACATAGATTTTTCCTGACTTTAAAGAGCCTACAGCAACAGGGTGATGTATCACTGCATCCTTTTGTGCCTCCTCGGAGGTACCACTCTTGTATATAATTATTATTTCTACAAATACAAGCTTATACATCAAGCAGTTTGATTTCCTTTAAAAATACTTTTTATTTCTACTGAATTTTATGACATTTTGATTCTTTGACCACTGATTCTCTATGAATGATGTTGTCTCTCTGAGAAACACCACAAGAAGACAATGTGCACATTGTGTCCTGTCTTTTTCTTTGCAATGATTTCATGCCACCAACAGAAATAAGCATCTTGTCAAAAGCTGTGCTGGTCTTAGAAACGAAATGCAAGTTTAACCTTTCAGGCCTGTTACCAGAAATGCTCCCCCTGGCCAAATCTGTCCCTCTGGGTCAGTGAGAAAGCCTTGGGATGGGCTCACCTTTATCAGCACACGCACTTTGTTAGGGATCTGCAGAGAGCAGCTTGTTACAGCTTTTGGAGATGTACAAAGGTACATTTTTATAATGGTATAAACACTCTGTTTAGGATCCCATCTTCAGTGTACCACAAAATACATAATCCCTGAAATTATTTGCTTTTTTCTACTTTCAGTGAGGTTACAAAACAGTGTGTTCACATGGGCTGCATGACTGAGTGAAAACATACTTATTATTTATTTGTGCTGTGGGCAGAAGCCTGGCTGAATACTTACTTACAGCAAGTGCTTTGTGAGAGCCGTTAGTGCATTGCCAAGGCACAGGAGGCAGATCTTGCTGCCTGCACATCTGTACTAAAAACTCAAGTCTTCTAGCATTCTAGTGGATTACAACATTAGAGAACAAGAAATCAGGATATAGTGTAATGATATAGTATTTTTGGCATCAATATGAAGTTTAACTGGTTCATGCTGTACAGGTCTTCTCAGGTCATAACAGAATTTCTGCCATGAGAAGTTCCTCAATGTACCACAGAAACCCCAGTACTATTTTTTACTGCTGATCCATCCACCCATCTGTTCCATAACACACCAGGCCTGGCTGTCAGATGGCTTCTGAAATGAATAGCACAAAAAATTTTGGGCCTAATCTTCAACAAGTAATTTTTTTGTAATGTATCTTTAGGGTACTAAACACATCTATAGGTTTCTCCTCTCTACAGGATCTGTTGTCCCGTGTGCTTTAGCAGTTCAATGAGCTGAGCTGATTCAAATGAGCCTTGAAATGTTAAATACAACTTGTAATATCAAAGGTTCTCATATCAAATAATTTTCTTCCTGTGGATCCTAGGGAGATTAAGAACTTGTGTAGAGAATGAAGTGTCCACTACTTGCATCAAATATCTCAACATTGGCTATATGAATATCTGTTCTTTGAAGACATGGCTGGAAAATACAACTGCAGCACTTGTGACTTTATTTGTAAATCTGGCGTAATCACAGTATTGGGTCCATATGGCAATGAGTGAATGACAAATGTTGAGGAATTGTGTCACAGTGTGACAGAAGCCTTCGTGTACAACCTTGAGGTGGTGTTTTCTTTGCAACTGGTGTAGAAATTAATTCTGGGGCAAGACAGTAAACTAAATGCAGTATGGCTGCCTTCAGATTTTCCTTCAGTCTGCTTATGTCAAAGCCCAGAGAAAGAGGTTGTCTCTTCTTTATTGTTTTTCTGTTTTTTGTATCTTGCAGCAGTGGCTGTTTATAACTTGCTTACCTTTCTTTAATTCTGAGCTGAATTATGATGAAGTATAATCTGAATTGTGCAAAATACCAGCACCCACAACATTCCTGTGTGTTCAGAAATAGGGAATAGGAATAGTCAAGACCTTGGCTGCTGCTTTCCCACTCTTTGCTTTGCAGATGCAGAAGAGGGACTCAGAGAAGAGTCCTCCTTATCCTTGACATTCTGGATGTGCTCTGTTTATCAGAACAGCCACTGAACACTTGCTGGTGTCTGCAGGACACCCCTGCCCATGCTGAGAGGCTGAGCTGATCTACAATCCTAATTCTGACACACATTTTGTGCTATAACTACCTTTAATTATCACGCCATAAAGCAGGACTATGACTTCTAGACTTCTATCTATGCACGTCATGATAGGCTTATAAAAACCAAATATTTTGAAAGGTAATTAACAAGTAACTCCTTGTGAAAATAGGCAGGTTGTGTTTTCCAGGACTAGCATTCCAATTGTAAATTCAGTCACACACAGCTTCAAATAGTTCTGAAGGTGCTGTTTGAAAAACTCTGAGAATGACAACAGAATATAAGTGGACAGACCTCGATATTGCCAAAAATTAAAGTAATTACATTAACATAGAAAATAACCTCACATTTACTTCAGGATCCGAGTTCCAGGAGAAACTGTGGAGTCTTGATACCACTGTGAAACAACTGTTAACTGCAGGATGCCAATCACAGTGTACGGAAGTGAGTAGGGAGTACTTTAATGGAAAGCATATTGTCACTTTCCTTGCATTAAAAGTCAAAGGCAATTAAAATATAATTTAATTAGAGAGTATCTTATCAGCTGTAAAAAGTAAAATTGATTGATATGCAGTGTAGGGATAACTTGGCTGCTGCTATTTGTAAAGTGATGCTGACGCTGACAAATTAGTCACTTGTGTTTTTTTATTCGATAATTTCATGTATTTTTATATTTTCTTTCACCACTGAAAGCATTTAATTAGCTAATGTTTAATTGCTCATTGTTTGGAAATGGAAAACATTATAAATGTATTGTGTTTTTTGAAGAGTTGTTGGCATTGAGATTAAGCATCTTGCATGACTGCATCCTGCTCTCTGATTACGAAAAAATATTTATCTGATAATAGGATTTTTTTCTATGATTCCTTTTGTCTGTATTGCTGTCCAATAAGATATTTTAGTCTCCAGATTAAACATCACATGGAGCTGGAAACAGGTCAGCATAGCTCAGAGCAGCTACAAATCAGTGAGCAATGTCCTCACTTGGAAGAATCCATATCACTTGCCCACAGGCTGGATTTGGCCATGCAAGGAATAGCCAATCACAAGTGATGGATGCTGACAAAACAGCAAACATATTTCTATTTTTAAAATGTCACATAAAAAAAAAGAGAGCCAAATTTTTTTTTAATTCCTCTCACATTCATTAGATCAGAAACTTGTGCTTCATCTTTACTTCACGAAAAAGTCAAGAGGTGGCTTGAGTTAATAAACATGAACAAAATATCCAAGTGTATGTTCTTTTCTGTAAATTTTCTGGTTTTGGAAATTAAAGAGTTGATTTCATGGCTTCATAATCTTTTGGCTGTTCCTAATATTTTTGTTCCACCTAGAGGTTATCAGTAGTCTAATGTCCACATGGATTCCAAATTAATGCATTATTACCCTCAGAATGAAAACATCTACAAGAAAACCGTAGGACACTTTCAAAGGACTGGTTAATTAATTAATTAATTAAAATGATCTGCAACACCTTACTAAAATCAGATACTGGTTCTTTAGGGTAGGACACCTGAGCTTTGTTTATAATCCCTCTGTCCTTGTAGAGATTAACTACGCAAAGAAAGAGAAAATATTTTTTTCCTAGGCTAAAATTATGTCTTGAAGGATTTGGTTTTTTAAGGTTTAATATGGGTTTTTTACAGATAAAAATCCCTTCTTTTTGGGAATACCAAAATCTTTTTGGACTGCAGCAGTTGTGGTTTTTCCCTGTCAGGAAAATCTATATAAAGGCAATTTTATGAAGCCCTGTTTTCTATGTGGTCTAACTTTTTGGAAAGTGGAGACTCATAACAATTGAATATGATTAATAAGGTAGTTTGTGTTTTGCTCAAAGAAAGGAGATCAGTGTGCATGTACACCTTTTTATACTAGAACCAATTTAAGAGGATAGTTTTTTATATTAAATAGGTTATGAATAAGAATGGTCTCATTTAGTAGCAAGAAAATATACAGAATTTGGTTTTAATATTCTAACAGTCTGAGAAGAGGAAATAATTTGAAGACGTAACTCAGTAGGTCTCTGACTTCACTGTGATATGTTCTATATAAAAAACATCAAATTAAAAAAAAAAAAAAGATACCTTGATCAGTTATTTGTTTCTCAGATTGTAGGAGACAAATGCCGTCAGGGCTAGATGTCATTTCTATATTAATATATAAATTATTAATATATATATACACAAAATATAGATCATAATAATAATGCAAGTGTTTAGGAGTTGGTTGAAAGAGATTATTTAATCTGAAAAGTCACACAAAAAGCTGTAAAAAATCCAGGTACTAGAGACTCGTAAACACACTGCTAGAAATACATATTTTATAGCCTATTGTAGTTGAAGCTGTCCCTGCTCATGGCAGGGGGGTTACTGAGAGGATCTTTAAAGGTCTCTTCCCATCCAAACTATTCGGTCATTCTATGAACTAATGCCAGAGAGTAATTTGTAAATTTGTGAACAAAACCACTGAGAAAGCCTTTAGCTACGTCCAAAGGGAATGTTTCATTAAGAACAGTGCAGTTATTAGGTCAAAAGCTTAAAGAGATAAACCAGCAATTTGTTATTTCACCAATTAAAAGTAATCATCAAGTGATAGTTACACAGCCTAATAAAATATCTCTCTTTTTTGCTGCTCATTATAAACACTCTGTCCTTCAGACACTTTGTACTGTGAGTTTATTAAAAACACCTGAAAGCAGTAGGTTTGCCAAAACGTCATGATCACCTTTAAATAAGTAACAAAACAACATCTTAAAAGTGATGGCAGGCATGAGAAGTGTTCAGGAACTGTTAGCTCCCCTTCAATTAATTTTACAAGATGCTTAAAATTTATGTGCTAATCTGTGGAGATAAAACCTTCCACAGTCTGTGCGTGAAGGTTTTCTTCCTTAGTGCTGTTGAAAATATTGCACAACTGTTGAATGAGGGCATAAAGAATTTAGCAAAAGTGCCAATTCATGGAGTTGATTTTGTACTTTCCATGTATTTCAGACTGGGTACTGTCAGGATGATTGCACAAACAACTTCCACACAGGGGCTCACACCAGCGGGATCAAGGAAGGGAGGAAGAGAATAAGGCTTCTAATTTAGATGATCCAGCTGTATTTTTGAGTCCTCATTGCCTTTACTGGGAGTTTAAGCCAGCAAGATAAAAGCCTCCTCTCTCCAGTTACAAGTAGATCTACAAGAGGACTATCTGCTCTTCACTTCATTGTTTTGTGGGTTTTTTTACAGGAAAGAGAATGAATACCTTAAGGAACATATCACAGAATTTGCAGAAATAGTTTGAAGTAATTCTATACATTGATGATCCAAAATAATTTTTCTCTGGCCTAAAAGTTTGCCTGAAAAAAAACCAAAAAAGAATAATATTCTGTCATGTAGAGACATGTCTTTTAAATATCTATTAAAAACCAGTTGACTACAGACAGACAATAAATTCTGGGAATGCAAATCTCTAACTGCCTGGAGGAGATGGCTGTTCTAAACACAACACTGTGATTTCAATGAGCCAATTTATGTCTGGGAGGCTGAAGGATGATGGCAATGTCCACCTTGGGAGCAACAGCCACACAGTCCAAATGCATGCTTTCCCAAATCTCCCTTTCCTGTTTAAAAATCCTTCTCTAATCATCTGTGCTCTGATGCTAGCAGGAACACGTCAGATGGTGTTATGAATTACATACGATAAAAAAACCCCAACAAAACATTGGGAAGAAGGGTCTGCATGGTGATAGAATTTATTTTTAGTGTATAATATTTCTTTTGAAAATGGCAGAATCATTGGGTTTTTAATAACATGACCGGTTTCTTAAAAATTGGTAATACTTTCTAACAAAATCTGTAAATAAGAAACTAGGGCAGGCAGTAATATATTTGGATGCATATTTCACTCAGAAGGATCCCAAAGCCCAACACGAACACCACTGATCATGCACAACTGTAGACTCTCTTTAAAGGAACACGGCCCCACATTCCCAACACCATGTTTCTAATAGAGTAAAAGAAAACCTCAGAAGTTCCTTTAGATGATGGCAGGCCTGACAAAAATGGTAATGGATTTTTGGCCAAGAAACTCAATATAAAGGCAAATAGAGAAGAGCTGTGCAAGTCAAACATAAGTTATTGGACTCAGTACAGAGTAAATGGATGAAATGACATGATATGTTATAGAGAAGGTCAGGTTACACAATCTAATGATCCCCTTTGGCCCTCGAGCAGGTGATTCTGTGAAACCCTACTCCCGCTGGAAGTCTGTAATTCCTGTACTCCTATTGATTTATTTATAGGAGACCATACACAGTAATGATACCTGTGCATGATTACTGACGGTATTTGTCCATGAATTACGTCAGTAAAAATGTGTTTAAGTAGATTTATGACTTGCATGTTTTTAATTTCACGGTGAGATCAAGGCTCAAGGATGAGAACAGGCATATTAATTTCCTAACGGGAATGCATAAAGTGAATTTCTTTGTTCATTGTTTCCCACCATTGGTATTAACAGTGCAGCTTCTCTGTAGCAATAAAGAGAGCTGGAACAGAAATATCCCAGGTGCTGTAAGTGTAACATTCAAGAAAATGGATTTTTTTTTCAGACTTGCACCACATACTGGCATTGTGCTTTTCGTTAACATTCACATCAAAGGTCTCACTCGGGATGGACTGGTGATGTCACTGGGAATTTTTATAAGAAAAAGTCCATTAATGTGTTGATTCATAATGATTTACAGATGATACTCATGCAAGTCAAACAAACTTTTACAAATAAATCAAGCAGTGTCACAGAGTGTGACCACAATTCAGAGCTCACTGACTCCCGTATCTGTAAAATGGACATTTATTTTGTACTTCATAAAATGATTCAGTTTGCTTCTTGCTTTCAAGCAACATTAAGATAATAAGAAAATTAGTAAATTACAGCCTAAGTATCCTAGAGCACTAACTATGAAGTATTACAGCCTAGCAGAGCATACAGTTCCATGTACATACATTTTATTTTCTACATGTATATGGAAAACTGGTGTCTACAGAAACGTGTCTTATGAACTTATCAAATCTTAATTTTGGATAATAACAAAATGCAATTACAAATCCATCTGAATATGCAGAAGGGAAAGTCTTGCATTCCTATTACTTACTACATCCTTCTGCTCTTACAAATATTTTGGTGTTGTGTTTTAACAGCTTTTTGTTATTACCAACATTTTCCATTTAAAATCCTGAAAGATACCTGAAACTGTTCACCAGGACACAATTGCTATTCATAAGACATTTCCTACTTTTTCCTATTATAAGCACAGTATCATGATATTTTGTGGGGAAAAAAACCCTTCAAATCTACACAAGAAAACATACCATCCCCTTACTAAAAATCAGGAAAATTGTTTTTACTTTCTAAGTCCTTTTTATCTCCTATAACAAAGGTCCACATTTAACAATACTAATTTCACTTTTTGAGCTGGAAATATTACTGTAGTGAACAATCTGTCCAATATCTTTTCATTCCTCCTATTTGCAAACACCCCATAAAGTGGATTTTGGTTATAAAAGTGTTTGCTAAACAAATTTCACTTCTAATGTATCAGTTTATGTTTTGTTATACTTAAAAAGGTATTTGCTTTGCTTAGTCCTTGCCTATTTGCTATTCATCAGTTAAAGCAAATAACAAATTGGAGTCATGTGATAATGTCAGAGCTGGCTGACAGGATAAATAAAATTATATAACTGACCACTGAGGCATGAATTGCAAATAACTATTAAAAATAAATACACTTTTAGTGTATGAATATAGGTTACATTTGTGTCAAATCACACCAAAAGACTCACACAAAAGACTCAGTGAAATAAAAAAATAGGAATCTTAGAAGTTTACCAATACATTACCCCAACAAAACATAGTATTTTAAAATAGTTATTTTGTGTTGCCAGCCACAGCTGCTCTGGGCAACTTGTGCCAGGGCCTCACAACCCTCATAGGGAAGAAATTCTTCCTACTATCTAATCTAAACCTACTCTGCCAGTTTTAAGCCATTCCCCCTTGTCCTGTCACTCCAGGTCCTTGTACATAGTCTCCATCTTTTCTGTCAGCTCCCTTCAGGTCCTGGAAGGCCACAATAAGGTCAGCCTAGAGCTTTTCTTCTCCAGCCTGAACAATCCAAATTCTCTCAGCCTTTCCTCACAGCAGAGATGCTCAATCCCTCTGATCATCTTGGTGTCCCTCCTCTGGATTTCCTCTAACACCTCTGTGTCCTTCCTGTGCTGGATCCCAGAGCCTAAGGCAGGTCGGGTCTCACCTGAGGGGCAGAACTCCCACGCTGGGGGATCAGGGAGGCACATCCCAGAACCTCCACACACAGGGAGGTTCTGGGATGTGCCATATCCCACGTCTCCCACCAGCACCTCCAAGTCCTTCTCCCCAGGGCTGCTCCATCTGTTCATCCCCAGCCTGTATTGACGGCCTGACCCAGGTGCAGCACCAGCACTTGGTCTTGTTAAACCTCATGAGATTCCCATAGGTCACTGCTTGAGCTTTTCCATGTCCCTCTGGATGGCATCCCATCCTTCAGGTGTGTCATCTGAAAATCTGATGTGGGTGCCTCAACCCCTTTGCCTGTGTGATTAATGAAGATATTGAGTAATGCTGATCCCAATGAAGATCCAGCAGGGACACCACTTGCCACTGATATCCATTGGGACTCTGAGCCACTGACCACTACCTCTGGATGCAACCATCCAACCACTTTCTTATCCATCTAACAGTCCACTCATCAAATCTCCAATTTAGTGAGCAGGATGTTGCAGGTTGTGTCAAAGTCTTTAGAGATACTTCTGCTTCTCAGAGATAACCTTTGTAGGTAAATGAAGAGCAAGTGCAAGTGTAGGAGTAAAGTAAAAGGAAGTGTCCAACCTCTATTAAATCAGGGGCTGAATGCAGACCCTATTCTGCTCTCATGTGTACAAGTGAAAGCATAGGAGAATAACTAGAGGGAAGGGCAGAAACAAAAAACATATCTGATACCCTGAGGCATCCTTCACCAAAGGACTGCAGGATACATTGACCCTTGGTGGGTTTCATATGTTATCTCTTGTTGAAATCTACAGCCAGGAGGATTATCATTGCAATTCTTTCTGGGAATGTTATTCCAGAGGCAGGAGATACTTCACTGAATTTCATATTAATAAGGTATGATGTTAAATAAAGCACCAAAAATCTTAATCAAAGTTATGAGTATCAACAAGAAGCGAAGAAGTAGCTATTAGATTAGCTGCTGAACAAAAGTTTTCTATGATTAATTATATTAATCTACACTAATTTAGTTTCCTCGAGCTGTAACTTCAAATAGCTATACTAATTAGTTGCCAACCTATAATATAATAAATGAGATAATGAAATAAAGATGTTTTAAATACCCCTTATATGTACAACTTGCAGCATGTTAACAGACAAGATGAATTCTAGGTTTTAAAGGATATATTAGCATATCATTATGTACATGAGTGCCAAATAATCAGTTTCTCACAAGAGAAATGTTCAACTATGAAATCTATGAGCATTTGGAAATAAAAATACTGCACATCAGATGAAGGCTGGCATGGGTTAAGCCGATAGCAAACACAGAGACATCACACCTTTCTCCATCACATTTTCACCTGCTTATGTGATGCACACTCCTGCTTTGATGGAGAATTCCTTTGGGTCTTCTTGGTGTAAAGCTGTTGGTGCTTGCAGCAAAATTTGCAGAGCAAGTGGTGTTTTCATTCGGTTGCTAAAGCAGAGAAATATCCACAGCATTTTTCACAGTTCATGAAAGGGACCATCAATTTCTGTTAGCTTTGTTCAATTTGGGAGCAAGTTATAGGAGATTTTTTCCTGTCATGAATTTGGTTTGAAAAATATTTTTTTTTCCCCTGAATTTAGGGAACTGAGCTCTTGTAGTATTCCAAATTTACAGGGAAGAAATTCTCAATATTTCCCATGTAAGCTGAAGAAACTCTTAAGGAGCCTTGAACAGACTGAGGGAGTATTATTTATTTTCCTGAAAGCAGTGATGACAGTCAAAGCACGAGCAGTGTGGTTGTTTTATATATCAACCTTGCATGTTTTCCTGTCAGCTTTGCAGTTTGTCATCCACAGCTTAGCCTCCAAATAACATGAACTTTGAGGACAGCAAGCTGAAATGAAAGACTTGCTGCCTCCTAGAGAGAAGAAATAAGGCCACCAAGGAATAGCAGAATGTCTGTTTATACCACTTTATGTAGCCCAAATTGTGGAAAAATATTTCATTATTACTAGAAACATAATACAAATCTGTTAATGGTAGTATAATTTGTTGTTACTATTTGGAGTGAATCTGTGAGTAATCGAGCTGGTATAACAGATGAAATCATAAAAGAAAATACTAAATGCAAAATCTGATGTACAAAGGCAAAGAATGAGCTGGAGCAGCTGCAATAGCTTATTATGAATACTTGTCAGAATTGTTCAGCTCGGGCAGTGTTTGCCAGCTGGAGTGCAGTTGTTCCGAGAGGGAGGTGAGATATCCCTCCTCTCTGTGCGGAGAAACAACACAGCTAAGTGAGCATAAATGCACAAAATGGCAGGGTGTTTTATTGCTGGAATGATTCTCAGAGACAGAAATATGTTAGATCACTTCATGGCAGAACTGCCAGAGCAGTGCCTGGCCTGTCTGGAGCACAGAGAAAGTTTAGACTTCCATCACCGCAATCTTTCTATAAACTTTGACAGTTGTTGGGCTTTTTTTCCCTTCTTATGAGTGTCAGCTGCAGACGTGTGGTCAGTGCTACTGTCTGGGTACAACACGCAGAATTTTCTCCCAGTTCTGGCAGGGACTGAATGGCTGAGAATTGTACATGCCCTGAAAAGCTGCATTTGCAATAAGAAACATCCCAGTGGATACCATTTACAATTTACCTTGTCAGGTTATCATGGAGAACATTGGTTTGCAAGGTGATAAAGATTGTGTGAATCAGAAAAGGAGATCCAAACATCCATCAATGTTTAAAATAAGTTAAAAAGGGCTTGTTCACTAATTAAAACTGGCATACACTGAGTTTATTAGACTGAGGTTATACAGCATGTTGGTCATTATGTTATAATCAGTTTGAATATGCTGAAAACACAGCATGAGACTAAGTTCTCACAGACTTGCTGTTATACTGGTCAAACAGCACTAATCAGACTGTTTTATTTGAGATTTGCGCTAAAGCCCATGAGAGTCCAGCTGTTGCATTCAGCGAGCATGGAGTTCAACCCTTGATGAAACTGAGCACTTGATCCTCGTATAATTCAATTATTTATGGCACTTGCTGAAAATCTTTTTTCTTAGCTAATTCTTTACATGTAACCTCCAATAGGCAGAACATCCCAAAACCTCAGAACACTTATTTTTGTTGCTTTCCTCACCAACTCTTTCAAATACTATTTATTACTGTTTCCTACTTCTGCCATCACTAGCATCAAAAAAAAAAGTGGTTTTCCTGTAACAAGAAATATTTCTGATATCATTGAAAGACTTCCACATGCTCTTAGTTACAATACACCACATATCTTACCTTCATTTTAGAAATGTTATTTTAGCAACTGGTACTATATTAAATTAACCACTGCTGTGTAGCCATACATTACTGAGGATTGCAGGTAGTCAATACAGCTGTGCATGGAAAAGGTGGCACCTGCTTTTTTCATTACATTTAACCATGTCTGGTCTGTGTGACCATCATCATACACACACAGAATGGCTGAGGTTGGCACGAACATCTGGGAGTCATCTTGTCCAATCCCCCTGCTCAAGCACGTCACCTCAGAGCTTGTTGCCCAAGACCATGCATTTTTACCCAGTAACCATTTATCATAAACCACAACCCTGGTGCAGAGATATGAAAGCTGAAGGGAAGGGCTTCCCACGCCACAGTCCATGCTACGTCTGGTGCCCTTTCTCACCTGTGGAATAAGGCTTGAATTCCCTTCTGCCTCACAGCAGAACTTCATATTGATTGTGAGAGTAAGACAAGCAAAAAGACCATGAACTCAGGCTCTCCATTTCCTGGAAGAAAACCCTGATTTCTTTTTAGCAGATGAAGCAATGCCATTATTGTTGTCATGATAAAGAAAGGGTACAGGAAAAGTTTGCAGGAAAAGTTATTGTCTTTCTAAAGCTAACTTGGGCAGTGACACCAAAAACCCCCACCTTTACCAGGTCTGAAGGCTTGCTGGTAGGCTGGGCAATGACTGGTACTACTGCCATTGCCTTCCAGTGGGCTACAAATGAATACAGAGTATTCATGAAGGACAGGGATAGGAAGTGAGACAGATCAACCCCAAATCATCATTCCTTCCCCCTTTCCAAATGATTATACATCATCATCTCTAATCACCTCCAGGCCAGTGATGAGCATGCATTAAGCCCACTTATGCAGACTGTATTAAGTATGATTACACATTACACTGCAAGGTTACATGGAATATATGGATTGATGTATGGCAATGCTGCACATCAAGGCACAAACATTCTTTTGACAGTCGCAAGGATCTTTTTTTTTTCTTTTTAAATTTTTGACGTAAGGTGTAAGTTAATTATAATTGCTTACCCCCAGGGCATGTTATCCTAACAAGCCTGGGGAAATGTAACACTCTCCAAAGTGTTCTCTCCAACCCATCATAAGGGCAACGAGATACACTTCCTTGCTTTTGGTTAAAACCTGTCTCTCTGGGAAATGAGAAGATGAGCCTGCAAGTAGGGAGGATATCAAACTGCTCATCATTGCCCAGGAAAACTGCGCAGTTGGCTCAGAACTGTGGAGAACACACCTGAGCTCACACGCTCCAAGAGCTCAGCACCCAGGCACTGCTACCTTTGGTGCGCTTTGCTTTACCCACTCAGGTCTCAGGGGGTACCCAAAGGTGCAGAACCCATCCTAGAAAGCAGGAGAGAGATAAAAATGACTGACACAACCTGCAAAGTTTTGCACAGCCTGAGCATGAGTTTTCAGGAAAGCATTTTTTGATTTATATGACTATGCTTCTAAGTTCATTAGTGAATTTGGGGCTTAGATTCTATTTTTTGATATGAACAATAACTTATTTCTTAGCCAGTCTTTCTTGCAGCCAATAACTATTGTCTCTTTTGTAAACTGCAGTCCCTCTTGTTACAAGTAATTTGTGATTTGGGGAGAATGATTTAAATTACAAAATGCTTACTTGTGACAACAAAAGAAATGACACAATATAAACTAAGTTTTAATAACTAAAAAGATCTTTAATTAAAATTGCTTTCCATTCAGGGGCTACAGTTTGCTTTAACCAGCTGCCCTACAAAAGTTATTACCTAGAGTTTTCATTTTCCCAGGACACAACTGCAGAAAAGATTTTATTCTGGTGAATGAAGGGCTGTACAACAGCAAGGACAAAGCTCACTTAAACTAACAATGGAGCCATGGCAAAAGTCATAACCTTCTGCTGTCTTAGGGGAAGCACACTTTCTGAATATAATCTCTCTGATTATGCCTAGTATGCAAAATGCAGTTTTATATCTGCAGCTCAAATAGATTTCAGTATTGCCACTGAATACTAATCACTGATGCAAAAAACGTACAGCTCCCTCAAGGCATTTCAAAAATCTTGATTATTTAATCAGTGCTCTTGATTTATAAGGCGAGCTGGTTGATGACTACCAAAATGTGACACATTGGACACTCTCCAGATGGAATGCCAGTTTTCATTTGAGGTTAAAGAGGTAAAACTCTACAAGAGAGGTTTTCCAGTACCCTGGACCAGAGCTAGAGTTATATCAGATGATAAATAAAACCTGGCAGTTTGGCTTGCACATAATATTAAAACAGAAACTTCACTGAACTGTCAGTTGTAAAATGAAGTAATCAACTTTCTTTCTGCTTATTCTCCATTTCCACTATGAACTTTTTATTTATTTCATGTCTTCCATCTTAATGTCCTCTTACCTTTTCAAACAGCGCTACGTACTTTGCTTTTTTACAAATATAATGATGGTGAGTGCTGCCTTTTCATGGCACTAACTTCCTAACCAGCTGGATGCAAAATTTGAATAGTTCACTTTCTTTTCCCTATAACTACATCTATATATGTGTGTGTGTATATAAATGAATTTGAAAATATTTTGTATCTACATCTCTACATGGAAACATATGTTTAGATATATGTATATAAAAATAACTTCTACTCCTACTTTAAAATGGAATGGAGTTGCCAAAACTTTTTAAGATACAGATGCACAAATTACATTAATTTCTTAACAGGTTTACTATCTGAATTGCTTGGGTTTTGACAGTCCCATGTTCATCTTTGTCAGCAATGATATTCTGTTAAAGACGGTTTCCATATGAAATTTCCAATGGTTTTCCTATGAAGATTCTAAGGAGCAGAATGGCTTCAAGCTGAGATAGCAAAGAATTAAACCCGTATTTAGAACCTGATTTCAGGCCTAACCCCTGGAAGTTAGCTGATCGCTTGATGTGGATATAGAGGCCAAACATTTCAAACTCATTTTAAAGGTGTGCTGCTTATTAGACACAGTACCTGGCACTTAATATTCAAAGGGAAGTCATGCCCACAGGGGATTATTTTCCTCAATCAGTCCTTTGCCCCTGTTCATGCTGCACGTGGACGGCAGCAGCAGAGCACCCACAGGCCCCCAGAGCTGGCGGGAGTCCCCCGGCCGGTGCCAGCACAGCTGGGCTCCTTGCTGAGAGCTGGGGAGCCAGCCTGTGCTGCTGTGTCTTCATTATTTATATCTGAGCTATCAGGGATAAAGTGCTCCATGAGGACAGATAACCACAGCCCTGAGGAAGTGGTCAGCCCATCAACTCAGCATCGCTCAACATGTACCGACCTATAGGGGCAACCCCTGCCCAACCCACAAGCAAATCTGAAGGTTAAGAGCCACCATGGAAGGCTGATTTGGAGGTGAAAAGCACCCTCACACCTCAGTGCAATCCTCTCAAGCCTTGTAAGCCCAAAAAGATGAAAATTATAATTAAACTTTGTAAAAAGTTTTACTATAAATAAGCATTAAAAGTATGAAAAGCCATCATACCGGCAACGCTGTAAAGCTGCTAATACTCATAAAACATTGTTTTCATTCCTCATGTCAAAAAGCTTTCTAGAAAATCCATCGGTTTGTTTTCCAAAGGCACAACAAAAGGAAGCACAGAGGAGTGTATATGGTGCCTTTCCCCACCATACCCCATGTGCAGACAGACAGACAGACAGACACAGACGTGTGGTGGCTCTGCTCATGTCAGCTGGACCTCGGCAAAAGAGCCCCTCTTCCAAACTGCTCCCCAAGCTCTAACAGAGACAGTGTCCCCTCCACAGAGGCCTCACATCCAGGTTTTGGCAAAACTGCAGATTTTTATTCTGTTACGAAGCCAAAACATTTTAATAACTGCAAGGGTTCATTTATGAAATCTGTGTAGTTTGGGCTTGTGCCCTTTTTCTAATTACATCCTTGTATCTTTCTCTTTACATGTAAGTTTTTATCATCTGAAGCTTTTGAAAGAATATCTCACTTGACTGGGCTTGTGGGTAAGACAATTGTTGGGCAGTTCAAATAATCACATTATCCCATTTTCTGTCAGGAATCCAACAAATCTGCTTGAAACACAGATGGCTATTTCCCTGTCATCATCCACCTCCTCAGCTGATCTCCTCACCATTTCAACTCTGTAACAGTACCCCTGAGTAGGGAAGCTTTTGCACCTTCTTATTTCAGCGAGCAGAGCTACAAGCTGCTAAGTGAGGATGTTTTAATCATGTATATGAATTCCTGCTGCAGACCCACCACACTGCTGGGTAACACAGCTCAGGCAAGCGACAACGTCATAATACAGCACAGGTACTACCAGGCCTTCTGCCACGAGTACAGCATGAGCAAAAGAGCTTGCAGGGAGTATATCACCATGTTCCAGCCTTACATGGCCACAGCCACAGGAAAAATGCTGGAGCCAAAACTTGCCTGTGCAGGTTAATAACTACAGAGTAGGCTGCTGGTGAAATCATAACCCCAAAAGGGACGGGAATTTCTGTTTACACATAGGAAATGACACTATTGCCCCCCTACCTTCGTCATTCCCCCACATCCCACCTGGCCTCGTGTAACCATGTCAAGGGATCCAAAAGCCACGTGATTTCACAAAAGGCTCTATAGTTTTTCAACCTAAAAAAGACAGTCAAGAGTACTACTGCTACCAGGATATTGTGTACCTGCTATTTAAACTGGAGCAAAATTTTGTTTCTCCTTAGCTAGATTTAGCTAAGCAAAATTAAAGCCAGTTCTGAATGTGTGTGAACCATTAAGGATTTCCTGAATGGAAATCTGGGATTCCTCTTCTACACCTCTGGTGTAAGGCCACCAGGACATTGACTCCCACCAACTTCTCCATGTCCTGGTACACATGTGAAATCATATAGCATTTAGTTTTAACCTTTCTACCTCCCTCTTCATTCCTATAGATACACATCTCTACCTTCTCAAACAATTTGTTTTGGTTTGTTTGTTTGTTTTTAAATAAAAAGCCTAAAATAGTCTTGGCAAAGCACCTCATAAGAATCATCTAGTGGATGGGGCTTGTGGTTAAGAGAACATCACACAACAAGGACAAGAAAATTATCCGAGTAGTTCCATGTGCTTGACACCAGCAACAGAATGTAGCTGCATTAGGTCAGGACAGAGAGGTAATGCATTTCAAGAAAACGATTGGGCTGCTACTTTTAGTGTGAGAGTGGGTGCACATGAAAGCTGAAAACATCACTATTCCTAAATAGTGATGCTTAATAGGTCTAATTGACATGAAACCAACGACAATAGAAAAACCGGTGGGTTTTGCTGCAACCTACAATGCTGCCCCTGAAACAAGAGATTTAGGGAACTTGGGGCTTTTTTCAGTTGACGATGCAGCTACGAGAGGAAAGTTCATACAGAATTTCTGTTCTTCAGAGAGGCTGGATTTAAATGTGTGCTCAGCATTTCTAACTCTGAACAAAGACTTTGTTACAGAATTAAGAAGCAATATCCTAATATTCTGCTTCACAAAAATGACTAACAGTAACACCAATATGGATAGAAGTTGTACCTGAAGCATTATACACATGTAGGATTAATAGTGGAAACAATACTAAATTCCTATTTTCAGCAGTTGATTCCAATCTGTGCCTTACACGTGTCAGGTATGCTATTTGAATAAAAGCAGTAGGAGAACAGACTGCTCCTTTCCAGGATTTGTATATGAACCCTATATCATTAAAAATAGAAAGTAGCAATAAATTGACTTTATTAATAGGGAAATTCCAATTTTTTTAGTATTACAAAAGGTCAATAACATCTCAATCACTGGGAAATTTGAATGTTTCTGAAAATATACTGCAATATATGCATTAAAAGTAGGGAGAGATAATCTATCTGCTTCCAGGTGGATTATTCTGATTTGCAAGGACAAAGAATTGAGACTTTATTCCTACAATTTACACACACACCTTTGTCAGAAGTAATAACCCACTTCAAAGGCAAGAAGTTTCATAGTACTTAATTATGTGGCCTCTGACATGTCATGCTGATTGAATTCATATGATCTTATATATTTGGGCATCAAAAGCCCTTTATTTTTTCTTAATTAGAAACATAGATTCAATGCAACTTGCCAAGAAAATAAATTAAATCCATATACATTACCTCTGAGCAATAGCACTGATTGAACTGGGCTGTTTAAATCTCCGTGGTTGGCAGTGCTCATCAGCAAATTTGTTTACAAAGTGGAAAGAATGAGATGCTGTCAAAGAGTGAAAAATAAAAACCTGATTTCTCGGGAAGGAGACATCCGTCTTTTCCTATTTGTAAATGCTGACGAGCAGGGTTTAAGGAGGGCTAATGCCATCCATTCATCTTAATTAAAGAGTTAATTGCTCGTGTCTCCTGATTTGGTTAGCTGATCTCAGGAACATGAAAAGTGTTTGCTTCCATGTATTTTATTGACCACTCTAATGACATCATCAGTACGACTCAGGATTTATTCCTGCCTCAGCCTAAACTCGTAACTTTAATAGCCTCCTACATGATAAAACTTTCAAGAGGGAAGGAGTTCTTTAGCATGGTACAGAATACCGAGAGGTCTGTTCAGCCCCTGTTAAAATGTCTCAGTTCAGCTGTCATTGAAGTATTACTTCAAAGTCTAGAGTCATGAAGATAAGTAAAAAGTAATTTTAAAGACTAGTTCTCAGCAAATGTATATATGGAAATAGCACAAACCATCTAAAAATCGCATATCAAATATAAGCAAGAGACTTATTACTATTCAATATTTCACATCTGTAGTCATAGTCAAGTAAGCACTGACACAAAAACAGACAGGCGAGGTTCACAGCATATTCTAGGGATTAAACACCAAATTGGCTCAGTCATGTGTTCTACAACACAAAGAAGGGAAACTCAGATCTAAAGAAAGACCAGATAACTAACTAGAAAGTCAGTGAGGTTTTTCTGTCCTATGTCTTTTAACGTTTACTGCAATTCCTGATGCTATTTCTTAAAGACTCTTTGCAAGAATTAAACTAAATTTTACACAAGAGGAAAATGGACAGTGCTACTGCTTTTTGATTGATCAGCTATGTGGTGCTTAAAAATTAAATAAAAGAATCCATTAGAAACCATAATACATTGTATTCGCTTATCCTGGTAATGAGTCTTCAGAACTGATCTATTTGTGTTTTACTACTTTCATGGGATCAATTTCTGTTGCTAATAACACTCATAACTTACACAAAGGGTTGAATCAGCCTGTAAGAAGAATCACACACCAACCATCGCTCATTGTAACACATTCTGTGAGCGCTTACTTGGTGTGGTTACAGTCACAGGGTAGCTCCTGTGCACTCTCCTGAAATATCTAGAAGGCACTAAGAATGCTGTGATAAGGTGCTACAGCTCATCTGGTTTTATGAACTTCACAGTGGACTTCACTCTGTGGGATTTTTATGCAGTTTAAGCTTCCCAGATAACTGGTTGAGAGACCAGTACTGGCCCCTGTGCTTTCTTTGACAGATAGGAGATTTTAACACTGATTGGGTTTCCATGTTTTCTCAGAAGTATTTCTGTAAAGTATAATAAAAAAAAATATCTAGTAACCTCTGTATGATATGAACACCAAACTGCATTGCCTCTCCCATGGAATAGCAGCAAGCAAATGCAGGACACACAACTGAGTCGGATGCAGGAGACTCGTGTTATTCAGAACAAGAACCAGGCTGTCTGGGGCAGCCTGATGCTGCCTCCAAACTAATCAGCCCTGCTGAAAAATCCATGGACACAGGACCACGCTTCAGCAGCTACTCTCCTCTTGGGTCTCTAGAGGGTTCCATGTGGCTCAGGAACATGCCTCCACCCAGCCCATGCACCTCTACAACTACACAGGAGTGTGCCACCTATAAAGGGAACAGCACTGGAAAGCAGAGGATTTGTTGGCTATCACCATCTGTACAACTGCCCAGCTGGGTAACCTTTAACAAGTTCCTGCAGCTCACTATGTCCCACTTATCCCCCAAACCACCAGTATCCCCTTCCAGAGATACTGTGAGATACATTCTTGGGAAGATACTGACTGTGAGTGAAGCAGTAAGTTAAGTTTTTTTCTGAACAGCTCCCTGCTGGAAAAAGCGCCACAATGTATGGGGTTACAAACAGAGGAGAAGACAATAACTGAGGCTGGGTGGGACCTTGGGAAGTTGTCTGTCCCAACACTGAGCTCAACACAGAGGTTTTTCCAGACCTGAAAGAATACAAGGAAGGACACTCCACAACCCCTCTGGGCTGCCTGCTCCAGTGCTAGACTGTCCTTAGAGCAAAGATTCTTCCTTCATGTCAAAGTTCCATGGCTATGAAGAAGGTGACCATGACAGCAGAATTTCTCAGGAGAGTTTAGATTCACTCATCATCTTTCATAACTCAGCTCCAATTAAAAAATCTTTTAAAATTAAATATTCTTCCAGTTTTATTTATACTCCAGGAAAACTACTCATTCAACATTTCTGTCATAGGCTTCAGTCTGCTTAGTGCAGAATCCTTAAAAATAGTGACACGAATAAAACCAATAAACTGCTCTGCCTTTTGGGACTCTGTGGAATGGCATTAGCCTAGAGAACCTGTTTTACATCTGCCAGGGCACAGGCTGCTGCAGGCCTGCCAGGAATCCTGTCACCTCCTGAGCCCACCAACACCCATTCCTGAGCTCAGAGATCTCCACACTCCTTCAATGGATCAGTCTGTGATCCGTTCCCTCTGCTCAGAGAACTGTTCAGACCATGTCAGAGCCGTCAAACCATCCCAATGCTTGTCTTCCAAAATCTTACACATACAGGTTGGTCCCCTTGGAAATGCTTTTAAGCAACTTCAACTTTTTAATTAAAACTCTTCTGTTATCTTCAATTTCTTTGTATTCTCATGCCTATACATAAACTACCAAGTAATTTCCTGAACGCTTATTGGAAAAACCAAAAAATGTCCTTGGGTGTAGACTGTGGACTAAGAATGTCCCTTTTGAAAACTACTTTACATAACTTTAAAATAGAATGGTGAGTGAAGAGAAAAGTGCAAATTTTTGTTGTTCAATAGAAACACTTTGGAAAATGCTGAAATAAAATCTCTAGTGGCTTGTGAAGTAGTTAGTTTAGTTGTTTAGCAGTAGCACTTTTTGATTTGTGAAGCTTCTACAATACCTTAAAATAACTTAAGAAAAGAAAGTTTAAAAAGTTTTAACTAGCTATAACCACCTGCTGTAGCTTGAAGAGAGGGTTCTTTTGAGATAACACATTTTTGAATTACCATACTGTAATTTTTGCACACTACATCAGGCAATGACTAGTGCAACTTCTTACAACATTACTGGCTTACTAATAAACATGTGCATGAAGCGGAACAGTGCATACAAGTTATAATTCTTTGGCTGTGCCTAGTAACATAAACAGGTCTGATACCATCAGCTGAAGAATTGAGGAATTAAACCCTCCAAAAGACTGATGTAAAGGATTGGACATGCTAAAAGAGATGGTGAAAAGAGGCTGCTAAGAAATGGAACAACATTCAAGAGAGAAGCAATAGATCCACAAATAGAAATAAACATGACCATGAGAAAATGTTTCATCAACCTAAGAGCCACAACGAAGCTGTGAATCTCAAAATAAGCTGAAACTGTTTTTGAAGAAAAAACCCCAACATGCTAGGTAGGACTTCAAAGACTTTACTACAATAGGGAGAAATGAATAATACAAAAAATACAAAGGAGAGAGATGAAAAAAAAAATCCCACTAAGCACAAAATTAACTTATTCTCTGTCCCTGCTCTTACTGTGTTAACCCTTTGGTGCCAAAACTGTGCAGCCAGTTTAGTGATTAAAAGAAATGAATATTTCAACGCTGTTGGCTGTTTCCAGCCAGCTCCTGAACCTGCCTCTCCAGCCCCCATCCTGTGTTCCACCCCTTCGTGTATCTCCAGCAGCACACCTGCACTTCACCTCTCGCCTGGAGGGCACAACAGCTGCCCTGCCCAGCTCTTTATCACACTGCTCCCATGCCTACCCAGAAAATGCACAATTGCCTTTTCAGAGAGAAGCCACACAAATCATCGTGCCCTGGGTGGAAAGCCCACGCGATGTTGTGTTTCTAACCACAGAGTGTGGGAGACAATGCATGGAAAAGAGAGACACAGGATAGGTAATTGTCATACTGGTTCTAGGGCAGCAGATGCAGCTACTATATGAAATACTGGTTTGTTAAGTTCAAAAACAACTACAAAAACTCTTTTTAACCGGAATAAAAGAAAACAAGCAGGTAAAGCTATGGCTTGATACAAAATACACTGCAGTATTCTTGGGCCTTGGTTCTGAATGATTGACACAAGGAGGATTTTTTTGCTGTTGGCTTCAGCAGAACAGAAGTAGCTATTAATGGACTAAAAAATCAGCTATTTTCTTCCTAGAAATTTCCAAATAATTTTGAATCCAAACAGAATAAATAGCACCATTGAGATGCACTAAGATAGGATAGTAGGCAGAAATGGAGTTTAAATGGTGCTGGGGAAGCTGAAAACTAAGTGGCTAGCACAGAAAAAGCTATATATAGAAAAAGAGATTTAAGCAAAAAATTGAAGTCCAACACATGTTCGATGCTAGACGAAAACAGAAATGAAATATTCATGGAATTTACTTTCTAATATCTTTGCACATAGGCTTTTTTCTTCCGTTGGTTGATTTTCCAAAATGTCATCCTGACAGCCTACTCCACATTTTGGGACACAAGACTCCAGAAACTTTTCACTGAAGAAATCTTTACCATGATTCATACACTTCTAAACACCTATTTCAATCCTAGTTTTCAAGTCATTTTGGTAGCCATTGAAAAGGTATGTATTGTTTAGATTCAGTATATAAGAAACCATAAAACCCAAAATCTGTTTACAGCAGGACCAGATATTCTATTATTTTAGACAGTCATTTTCACAGAAAAAAACTTTATTTGTCATTACTAATGACATTACAACCTTCTCTAGTTGCCCTCAAGACCTGGTTGGTTTGTAGCAGACAATATTTGACATCTTAGTTTGCAATCCCAGAAAAAGCCAAGAGAACAGAAACTGCCCTGTCAGGAGGGGAAAAAAAAAAAAAAGGCTTCAGAGGGTGGTGAATATTTCACATTTCTATGGTGACATGATAAAAATTGGTATGTTTGAATCAATGTACCTGCTTTGTGATTAATTGTAGATGTCAATACCAAGTGGTACCTGCAAGGCAATTAACACTGTACTTGCCTAAATGTCGCCCCACTGTAAATGCAGAATGGAAATAAATAGACAGATTGGGCTGGTGCATGCTTGGATTTGGAACAAGAATCTCAGAAATGTGATTCCTAACTGAGCCAATTTTTTATTATGTGCTGTTAATATGCTATAGAAGACTTCTCTGTTTCTTTTTTCTGGTGTAGTCTGAGGCTAATGCTACCCCCCTCTCAAAAATGTCATGTAGAGATCCTTCCTAATCAAAGCCATCATCATATTGATGAATCCTAACCAATATCCCCGCCCCCCCCCCAACACCTGAAGTCCCCCTCCCCAAACCAGAACACCTCCCCCCTCCAAAAACCCAAACCAAGGAAAAGACCACTCCCAACCCTATTACATTTTCTGTAGTTAAGACTGTAAATGCTTAGACTGAGGTAGAATTCTGTTTGTTATTGGAGCCCAAATTGATAAATTTTATTATATGCTTTACAGTGGCTATTTAATTTGACAATCCTTTTCTGTCCTGGCTGCCCCAATCTCTCAGTCATGTAACAACTGAGAACAGAACCACAACTACAGACCACAAGTTAAGGAGCCAACAATTAGAGGCTGATGCCACTGCTATGCAGAATTGAATAGACATTACCAGAATATCCATCAAACTGACATTTCATAGTTTAACTTCTATGAAAGGGAATGAATCACCACCATTGACCACCTCTTTTGGGCATTCAATCATGTTCCTACAGTAGATTAAAATCTGGAATGTAACTGTTTCCAAAGACGGGGAGGGAGGTTTTCTATTTTATCACATAGTCAAGATTTTAATTTTTTTCTGGTATTTTTCTCCTTTAAACTGTAACATATTAGCTGTTGGTGGCCTTTGGAAAAGTAGAGGGTCAGGTGATGCTGGCTCTCCTTCTTTCCATCTGCTAGCCTACATAGCAAAAAACCTAATATATGTATTAAATATTGTTTTTTTATGAGACTAATTAGTAGAGATGCAAGAATCTCATGGTCATGAAAGGTTTTGTGACAGAACTTCTCAAAATAAAGCTCATCTGGAAAGTTGGAAATCCTCGTCTATAAGGGTCTTTCATTAGTAGTACACACTAAACAATGATCACTGCTGTATGATGAGAGACAAATTAATGAATCAAACATTACAGATTTCATCACATTGGCTCATTTGCATTTAAGCTGGTTTCCAGCTCTGTCATGCATTTGCTTTTAAACGAGCCCCTGTGGATAGTGCTGCAATGTTTGATTCATTAATTTGTTTCTCAGTGTACAGTGGTGCTCCCTGTTCAGTATACAGTGAAATACTTTGAAAATGTTTGTTTTAACAACCTATCTTTTATTTTAACAAAGAAATAATAACCCTGGAGAAGAAAATACTGGCCATTTTACAACACAGTCCCTGCCAAATCTCCCAGTTGCTACCCCAGCCCATCGTTATACCACTGTGATATTATCTGGATTAAATCTTCACAGCTTGCTCTCACATATTCTACAATTTCATAAAGCTTTGAGCCAGCTCTTCGGGTTAGTTATATGATGCCAAATTCAACTCCTGGGAAGTTAAAGGTGGCTTTAAGCCTTTGCTCTTCGATCCTTGGATCTGCCCCAAACTGTGACTTAGATCAGGCTCCCGGACGCTCCGTGACATTCTGCCACCACTGTGCCCGCTACACTGGTTCCTCCACACTACAGCAGAGTGGGTTGCTTGGCAAAGCCATCTCTGTGAGAGCTGAAAAACTTTGGAATTGGTTTTTGGTTTGTAACAGCTTGAATTTGGTGACCTTACAGCACACTGAAAGCTCCATCTGTTTTAGAAGGGAAGAGAGGCTTTTTCCCTGGCTGGTCAGTGCACAGGGATGAGGGTTTGGTAATTAGAAGGGTGGCTGAGTTCTCCAATCCTTGTCTGAACCTCAGATTTTAAGTTTATGTACTCAAATACAACCCTAACTATACATGTATAACTTTGTTGCAGCAATCATTGTTCATATTTAATGCTAAATACACATAGCAAATGAAAAAGATGGAATTTGGTTTAGTAGGCATTAGGAACAGGAGAACAATTTTTGCTTCTCTAGCTAGAACTTCCCTTCTTCTATCAGGCCTCTGATGAATTGCAGCTTGAAAAGGCAAGCCTGTTTGACAGGAAGATGCACTTGGACTGTGAGATTCATGGAAATGAGGGTCTTGTAATGCAATGAGCTGTGTTTTCCATGAAGTAGGAGGGGTTTCAGATGCTGAGAGATGGAGTTAAGTAGCATCAACATATTACATTGCACAGCCCTTACCTCTTTGCCTTTTTTATTTAAATATGTTGAAGGAAAAAAATTTAATTGATACCAAACAAAATAAACCATAAGACAGAAAGGCAGCATCCTAAACCAATGTTTCAGAGGTATTAAATAGCAAGTGACAGAAATCTTGCCTTTGTTTACTCCAAGTAATGCATAGATTTAACTGCACACTCACAAAGCCCAAGGAAACCCTCCCAAAAAACTGAAAGAAAAAAACAAACCACTTCACTGTCAACCATAACCAGCAGAGTTACAATATGCCAACTGCAACCATCCCAAAGGCCACCCTACAACCAGAACATTACGATCCCAGGAGATCCTAAGTGCTGCAGGAGAGACTGACCCTCTACCGATTAACACACAGAAGTTGTCTCCTGTTTCCATCCCACTAGAAAGCCCCCAAGACTGACTAAATACTCCTTTCCACTGCCTATGAAGAAGAAGGGATGAAATTTGCAGGTAACACCAATACCTTTTGAAAGGCAGATTGATGTTTTCCCTAAAGTGTATACCTGGTATTTTTGCAGCAGAAAACTGCATGGTCTTTCCTTACAAATTCAATATACTGTCATATTTAACCATATCCTTAGTCCTACCTGCAAGGAATTATATAATTGGAAATTCTAAAAGTTATTTGAAAGGCTGGTGTCATTTTAACGTGTATTACAAAAAATTGCACCTCGCGGAAAACTACTTCTTACAAAAAATAATAATTTCCATGTTTTTCTTCCTTGAAAGTTGATATTTCACAGAGACAGACTAAATACTATCAGAGAAAATCTAGGCTGTCTTCAAATGAATGCAAGGATTTATAAATATTCCTGTAGGAGCTCACACAATCCAATTACAAGACAATTTTATATTAAACACCCAATTAGGTCACTCTTGCTCAAGGTAGAAATCCCTTACACACATAATTACACTGAATCAAATAAATATCACAACAAATTCTCAGAAAGACTGTCGGTAAGATGAAAATTAGGAACTCCATGTCAAGAGCATGTTAACTACAAGTTTCTCACCAGACTCATGGAGCTGGAACCGTGACAATGGAGGAGGAAATAAACCTTTCCATAAACAAATGTGTGCTGCCCTACCACTGCCTTAATCACAAGAAACTCTTGGGCTGCTTGGTGGCTTTTCCAACTCATAAAATAACTCCAGTGCACTGCGTGGCTTAAAATTTCTGATTTTATAACAGAGTACACGATCAGATTTCACAATATTTTTTGTCTGCTTTCAGAAATCAATTAAAGTAATTTAAAAAGCGCTGAAACACCAACCCCATGCATAACCTAGCAAAACCCAACCCAAACATTTTTAAATTACAGCAAGGAAAATTCACATTAAATATCAGTGAATTAATTTTGGTGGTCTAAACGAAGCCATTTTGACACCAGGCTTTTAGCCACATACAGAAGGTGACTGTTCTCATTTTAAGGTGGATTCAACAACACTTCTGACTCTCCACTCGCTGCAGTAAAAGTCCAGTGGACACCTGTATTTTAGATGGTGAACTCAGGTGAAGTTAGTCCCAGCCTAATGAAATAATGTAAAGTTAATTTAAGCACTACTGACTATGGTGCCTATGAATTTCCATCCCTTGTTTTTCTTCCAAGACCACAGGGTAATCTCTGGCAGGGAGAGCTGAGGCAGAGCTTCCTGCAAGGAGGTGCTATGAAAGTCAGCAGCATTCTGGTTATCTCTGCCTCAGCTCTTTCCAAAACTTGTGTTTTCAGTTTTATTTATTCACTAAGGAAAACAGATTCATCATTGTGCAAATAAACTAATGGTCTTAAACTGTGAGTATAAAAGAGTCCTCCCATACTTCTCACTGATATCCTTCCCGTGTACAGAAAACTCACATATCAATTAAACTCACCTGTTAATTAAAAGCTTGTCTGGAAAATTCCTTGCTAGTTGGAAGCAAAAGAAAGTATAAAAAGTATCTGAATGCTGAGGCTTTGAATTTTAATTACTTAATCCCAGGTTTGTTTGTGATCCCTCAGGTGTTGGCTGGGCAACAGCAAAGAACTGGAAAAAACCCCAAAATTATTTTGTAATTTCTGCTGTGGGGAAGAAAATTTATTGAGAAGATTTCCAATTTTCTCTTCTTATCTTGTGTAGATTTCCTCTTTATTAATGTACTTATAAGAAAGTATCTACACAAAAAGAAACGAGATTCTAGAAGATTACAGGCAACTACAGTGAATAATTCTTCTCTAGATTTGATATCTTTTTTTTAATAACATGAAAATTCTTATTGTGTTTGTCTCACAATGAAGAATATCAGTATAATTATAAATAAGAATAATGCTTATAAATTTGGAATAAAGACTACAATTTATATCAGATAATTTATTCCACATATATATATAGATATAAAATTTCATGTTATTTTATCCCCATTGAACAGAGAAGACATTAGGAGTTTTAATAAAAATTCTGAGACTCATAGGAGTGTGATCCCTTTCTCTAGCCACCCACATACTTATACCATACTGTTGACCTTTTATAGAGGAACTCAAAGATTCCATGAGGCTTTTGATGATCCTTTGCATGTGAAAATTTGGCCGTCTCTGAATCACATGATTTCCACATGGAGTTCTCCAAGAAGTGGGATTAGGAATTTCAATTTTCTCCTGATACACACACAGCACGTGTACAGCTGTTAAAAAAATTATCAATTAAACTACTATTCTTGCAAATTGACTTGCACTCAACTAGTTGACAGCAGCCTTTGAAATTGAAGGAGCTCTCTTCACATTAAGAAAGTTTTCTTCCTTGACACACTGTTTCAAATTGAACCAAAAAAAGGTAGAGAGGAATACAAATGATAAACATTATATATATGAGCCACATTCAAACATAGTGACACAAAATTGTAAGCAGAAACTGGCCACGCATGAGTGTGGCTATCTGAGCCTGGTACAGGTTATGGGACAGGTGAAGAATCAGATGCTGCTTTAAGGTGCATTTACGTTACTAGGAATGTTCAACAGCTCAGATTTCAGAGACTTTTGACTACTGTGTACAGCTAGAAATTCTGAATATTGTGAAAGTCAGTAATTTTAGTAGCTTTAAGTAAATTTAATTATTAAAGTACATTAGGAGTGGATGAAGAATAAACCATAAGAAATTCAGTCACAGTTTTAAAAAGAAAGGAAGAAAAAAAAAGTGAGTAGGTCTCTATCATTCTTTTTTTTTTTTTTTAGCTGAATGTCTTTCAAATTAAGACAATATCTTGTTTACTGCAGTTTCCTGAAGGACATGCCTTGTAGGAAGAATCTTATTTACAATGGAAAATGAACTGCACCAGGGGTACCCATAGTACATCCAATACCCAACCTACAACTACTGACATGTTTTCTAAATCTGTAATTCAGAAAAGAATGCCTTATGAAAATTTAAGACTTCAGCAGGTTTTCTGTAGGTTACTTGTAAATATAACTTTAAAAATTAATACATATTCTTTCTGGAAGAATAAGAATCATCTCTGAAAAAGAGACAATGCCACGTGTGGCTGGACATCAACGTGAACAATGAGGAAGTATTTTGTAGCTAAGACAAAGTGTAATTTGGAATGTTTTTATGTAAGAATTTATTCATCTTCTATATTAATTTATCAAAGACCTTCCTTCTTCAACAGTGGACAGAGGCACTACATTCACTCCAAGGTGGTGAAAATACCTTTGAGGATATTTTCCATTCAAACAACACATCTATTCCAATGACAGCAGAGTGGGCTGCAGGCACAACAGGATTACAACTAATGCATAAGTATCTAAGACAACCAAAGTGTCAGGATAACTTGGATTATCCAATAGGATGGACAATATCCATCACTTGTGAAATCCATCCTTCTCCTTCATGACCAGTTATGCCCCAAAAATATGACATGAACATGTAACAGAGAAGTCTCTGCTATGACTGAATGCTCTGTCACAGCTGAGTTCCCCAGGTGTCCCCCAGAAAAAATCCCATCAGGGGAAGCTCACCCTGGACTTGGTTTGTTAAGATCAAATATCACCTCTGGAGCCAGGTTAGGAATGTCTAAACTCGTGTCTCACATGATCTGTAAACTGCATAATGCTACAAACACCAGCTTTGTGGATATTTTAGTCTGAGAAAAAGAGGAATTCTTACGCACTGACCCTTGACAGTCACTGATCCAATTAATAAGTCACTGACATTCAAAAATATTTTATTACCAAATAAAGTACCACTGAATTCTTTTCTTTCCTTAGTTTGATCCTCTGGGAGTAAAGGTGGAAGGTAGAAATTACATAAGAATTTTTCCAATCATGCATTTTTCCTTTTATCTAAAGAATGAGGAAATGTTAGGCATCCTTTTCTGCTTGTCACTGAAAAACTAAACTAGTAGGAAGTAACAGGGACAAAACACATTGCAAGTTTTCCCAATGTTTTGCATCGTGCAGAGTCTTTAATAAAAATACTGGCTGAAAATAACGTGAAGTTCCTAGAAGAAATGGTAAATGCTAACATTAATTTTCAATCTAATTCTCCTGAGTTTCTCCCTCTTTAGTCCTTGATTCCTATATTTTTTCTGGAGGATTAATTCTTTAATTATTCTTCTCTTCATATATATGTTCTATCCTTAAAATTCAGACACATTTAGAAAACGCAAAAACCTTCACAATTTTGACTATTTCCTGAAAGCATTTAGCACCACACTAAGTCAGTACCAAATTGCTCTCAAAGTGGGGTTTTCTTAAAGAGCAATAAGTTCTTATTCATGGATTCATGGTAGGGTTTTTTGTTATTCTTACTTGTTGGGATTAACATGAATTCCAGTATTTTCTTCGTATTACTGTTAATTTGTGCCTCCTAGGGAGTGGCCCTTCTCTTCCTTTATGTCAGCTATCAAGAGCTGCTTCTTAATAGTTGTGAGACAGAATCCTATATAAAAATGGCAAATCATATTAAGCTTCTGTGTGATCCTTGATCTTCTGCCAGCACATCTGATCCATTTCGAGAGTACATGAGTCTGGCTATGTGCCTTGGTTAATAAATAAACAGTTCTTGTAAAACTTCTGTTTCCTCCTGTTGTCTTAACGCTCCATGTTGTTTGAAGACATTCATGTCATATTTCTATCAGGATCTTTTTTCTTTATAGAACATTAGTAGTGTACTAGGTCTGGAACTTTATAAATGGAGCAAATCTCTTTTTGATAGTGAAGCTTTTGGCAAAATATTTTTTCCATGTATTGCACAGTCTGTTATCATCATGATCAGCACAGATTTTCCAAGTCCCAACAGCCTGGTCTCTTATGAGTGAGAAATTTCACTTCTCCAAATGAAGTGAAAGGATAATGTATGAGAGAGAGCATGAAAATCATTCCCTCACTGTTGAGCACTTTTCTGGTTGGCACTATTCTTGGCAAAGACAAAAAAAAAAAAGCGTTGGTAATTGTATTTAGTAATATAGATATGTATCAACTTAGAGATGGACTAGAGCTTCCAAAGCAATTTCAAGTTGCCACTAAACTTTTCAGGTGCTGAAATTAAAAAACTTTAGCCACTGTCACCTTGGTCTGCATCTGCACAACTTCTATATGAAGCCATTTATCAATTCCTTTATCAATTAAATTGATTTGGGATTTACTGTTGTGTTTAATATTATTTAATCCTATATAGAAATGTCATATTTTAGACATACAAACGACTGGTTTAATTTCTGCATGATCTTCTTTTCTACATGACATTGACATCTGCATTCTCCAGCACTATGCAAGACTGCTCTTTCTCAAAGGTGACTATTTTTCCACCCCTGCTAATGAGAGGGGAGAACAAATCCAGAACATGAGCCCACACTTTAGGCTTGTACAGGAGGTGCTTCTGCTACACTGTCAGGATTAGAGGCTGGATCACATTTTTTCCTACAGTCATCACAACCTTTCAGCAACTTGAGAATCTCCAATTTATATCAAAACATTTTGGTGATGCCTTTTGCTAATTTCAAGGCTTCATAAATGTGGACGGAATACTTTGTTAGTGGAAAAGAAAGCACGGATCAATAGATCAGGGAAGGATCTGAGGAGAGCAACACTCATACTATAAATGTCAGAGCTGAGCAATTTCCACACAAATAAAATAAGGCTGCCATGGGCAAACAGTTTCAGGCTTGAGGTGTCAGACTGCTGCTGTGTGCCTGCGCTACTGCCCCAAGGTCACCTACATGGAGAGCAGGTGCTACGACACCCGGCAAGGCAATATCACAGCTCTGCCCTGACACAGAGCTACTCCCCAGGAAAACAAAGCTTAACACTTCACACTGACTTCCACACCCCACACCCCTCTCACAAACTAAAGAGCTCAAGTCAGGAACTTTTACCTCACAAGAAAATGCAGAGGCTCTCTTTTTTCTCTTTAGTTTGCTTCCTCTTTCTAGTGGAGAAAGGGAAATAGGGAAGATGCAATATTCATACCTTGCAATTTGCTACAGCCTATGGTTTCACATTATCTCCTCAGAACATCAATCACAGAGGTCTGACAACTGACTACAGCTCCCTGTCTGATACAGGCAACTGATGCATCAGGTGGGGTCTTGCTTGAGAATCCTGAGGAGTAAATATAAAATTTGACCCCAAAGCTGCTGCTTCTTCATTAAACCAGCTCATTATTAATATACTTCTGCATCTCATCTACAACTTGAGGTTGACAAATCAAAGTCCTATTAACCTCATATTTGTAGTTCCTTTATCATCTAATTTACCTAGAGGTTGACAAATCTGGCTTTCTGTTCTTCTGTTCAGACCATGTGTGCATGTTATGTCAAATTAAACAACCCACTTCAATGGGATCCCAGTATTCAATTACAGTACCAGCTGCTGGAATCTAAAATATTATTCAGCATTTTGAAAATAGCATAGAATATATTCAATTTAAAAATCTGTAAGCCAATTCAGAAATTAATCTGGGTAGAGAAGTTGTATGTTTTGAGATTTTTAAAGCTTGATAAGACTAAGTGGGAGATTTCAGGATTCAACCCTCAAGGTTTCCAGCTTCTGGCATTTCAATCCAGTCATTGAAAGTGACCAATATTGCACATAATGAGAATATTTGCAAGTGTAGCCATTCCTGCTGGTATTTAAATGATGAATAGACTTGCTTAAAACATTGCCTTGCTGTCTCTAACCATGATGTGCTGGTGTCTTTGGTTAATAATAATTAAAGATGAAACTCCTGATGTGATAAATGAACACCTTTCATGCGCCCTAAACTCATAAAGACAATAACCTCCTCAATGTGTGTGTTCAATGAAATCTTACTGTAGTTTCAGCAGCTCTGTAATGTCTGGACCATGATGCCTTGCAAGGCCTGTAAGGCTCTGCTTTTGTACGGGGTAACCAGCATTTTCTGACATTTAAAATATCTAGGGGCACGACAAGAAGTTGTATTTGCATATACATAAATTGTGCCAGGGAAACTCATGAGTGACAAACCATCAACAATAAACTGCAGCATTGCCTGTGGCTTTCACATCAAGTATGGCTACATTTAAAAATGTTACACTGCTGAGGAAAAGCAGTTTGACCATCACAACATTTGTTTTATATATACTCCCCTGAAAAAGAGAATATATCCTTTAAAAATTACAATAAAGGACAAAACTACTTATTGTAGTTATCTGAAACCTTTTTGTATTGGCAATCCATTGAGGGAGGAAAAAAACCTTTCCTTTCTGATATGATACTTGACATCAACTTCTGTGTGAGGATTTTCTTTCCCATCCACCCCTGACTGTGTGCAGTGGTATCTCCTGAGGTTACCTCAGGCTCTATGACAGCTGGGAAGGGCTCGTTATAGCTTAGTATTGCATCCCTCTGGTGCATCTCCCTTCCCTCACCCCAAGAAGCAGCTGAACTGTACAACTAAACCTATGGCTAGTGAGGATTAATGTCACAGAAAAGTAAAACATGAATTGGTTTTCATGTGACTGATAGTGCATATATTCCTCAGAATCACAGCAGAGTCCAGAGGGACATTTCATGCAGCTCAAACAAGCAGCTCATGCAAACCATCTGCAGCTTAACCACATGACAGACCCAGTGGTGATTTCAGAGTTGCCAGTGAAACAAACTCTGATTCCTCCCAGAGAGACAAATACTGCTGCAAAACAATGCAGAACGTTTCACACCTTGGCGTGAGTCTTGTGAGAGCTGACCAAAAGAAAAGAAGAATAAAGTAAGAAAGAAAACAGAGCCAAAAAAGAAACTAAATTAAACTTTAAAAAAACCCCGGAGCTAGAAACTAATGCATGAAGTAAAAACTCTTTGTTGCATAACATCCTGCTTTCTCTCCAGCCAGTAGGGTTATTTACTGAACAAGACAGTGCACTAAGTGCAAAAGAGCCAAATTTAGCATTTTTCACTTTCAGCTAAGACAGTTGTATAATTCAAGATAAAAACTGAATGTGGAAATAGGTATTAAATTTCCCTGCTGAATGTTTTTTATTTTTCTAATAATATCAATTTTTTAAAGCTTTGCTGATGGATCCAAACTGGTATCACAGGCAATAATCATAGAATCCTTTAGGTTGGAAAAGACCTTTAAAATCATCAAATCAGAATGTTAACCCAGCACTACCAAGCTGTCACGACCTGATATGATGCATCACAAGATGACTTCCCAGTTTAAAGAAAGAAAAGATCCCCAACAGGCTTTATCAGTTTCAGTGACTCACATATTACACAAACTTGCTTCTGACCCTCTTATTAGGAATTACTACATTTTCCCCGTCTGCCAATTCTTGCGAGTGTGGTGAATGGTATCAGCCACAGAAGTGCCTTTTAATAGCAAACACCTCATCCAGCTGCCTTTACTTGGTGAAGCTCATTTTCTAGCAAAGGAATACAATACATTTCCTTTGTTCTTGGAAGTCTCTGTGTTCTCAGTTGCTATTTCAAATTAACCTAGATATGGAGATTAAACAACCATGTGGGAAAAAGTGCTAATCAGAGGGAAATAACATTGTCTAGTGTTTCTCAGCCAGAGTGGTTTTGGTGGGGATTAAGTCTGTAGCACAGAAAACAGAGATGACTCTCAGAAATAAGAAATGAAACCATCTATTTTCTGTGACCTCCCACAATAAATAAGGCTTGAGCACAGCAGCTGTGAGAATCCCCTGCATATGCTGGCTGATGGCAATGCAGGGCTGGGTTGATTTCAGGCTGTATCCCCTGTGAATGACTGCAAAGCTGGCTTATTCATTTTGTGGCCTCATTCCAGTTGCCAAGGTTTATCTCCCCAGTCTCCCAATCCTCTGTGCACGCAGCTCTCCATAGGAAGGCTCCAAATAAAATTCCCTTCATCACCATAAAACCAAGTGCTCAGAACTGACTTTTGCAACCACCTTCTTTTCCCCCTGCTTGCTGAGCTGGGGGGCCTCACTGAGGGGGATCCTCTTGGCGGGGGGGACCAAAGTATTCAAGTGACTGAGTGTTCCTGAAGACTGAATCAGGCATAAAAGTCTGACAAGTCTGCGCTGTTAAAATTGTTTGTACAGTCAAAGGTAAACAGACTTCACAGTCAAACAGAAATAGATGAGGGGAAAACAAAAAAATCATCTGCGTCTCCAAAAGTTGCCATCAATTGTTGGAAATGACAGTGACGGTAGAGGTCAGAAAGTTGGGTGATTTGTTGTCAGAGGTAGCAGAGGATCAGGTAACGCCTTCTCCAAATTTCAGCCACCAGCTAATAATGCAGAAAGGTTGCTCAGCCTCCCTTCAAAGGAGAGGATCTTCCATAGCAGGAAAACATACCTTCCTCCCCTTCATTCTTTGGGGAATTCTATCATGCCTTATCCACTCTTGGATTGATGCCAATGATCATACCAGCTCAGCTTACTTAAAAAAAATAACACCCATATTCAATAAGCCAAATGTCTGCTTCCATGGCTATCCTTGATTCCTGCATTACTTACAAGAAAGGCTCATAAAAATATTATGTCAATTTAGAGATTTTTTTTTTTAGGTTTTATTTTGTAAAACTTTGTTTTTCAAAAGAGCACATGAATAATCAAAGGAGAAATAATGAGTCAAATCAGCAAACGCAGTAATTTCTATGTGTTAAATAGTTTGAAATCAGAAATTGGAGTTATATTTGTACTAATGACAGCCTTAACATCATAACAGGCTCCAATTTTTGCATAAAAATGATACATTTTAAATATCTAAAATCTTGATAGGGATTTTATACTCTGTTTATGTTAAACCAAAAAAGTGAACTTAAAGTAATCATGTAAATTGAATGATAATAAGAGTTCTTTTATATTTTTAGACTACTTCCAATGAATAATTTAAAAGGCATCAAGCAAAATATTTTATTAACATAAAGTTAATGGTATATTTTTATAGTATCTGATTTCCAAAAATTTGTACTGAGGCATTATCATAATCAGCTCATGTCAGTAGTATGCCATTCCACAGGCTTTCATTTTTTTACTAGAGTTAATGTACTCCCTGGCACAGACATTAAGTCTAAACCTTATTCCTGAGCTATCGCTACTGTCTTTATTAAAATACTTGTAATTTAACTTTTACACAAATCCGTGCTCTGTGAATTGAAGTTTCTGCTAGAATGTATTCCAATGACAAAATCAAGGGCACAACAGTGGGAAATCTCAGACAAGGAGAAAGAAAATAAAAAAGGATCAGACAGTGTGGGTGTGCCACAAAACAGACACTCTGTTATGAAACCAAGACAACTATGAACTGTCAAAGACTTCCTTGTCATTCCCTGGTTAGGAAAAGAAGAAACCACCTTACTGACTGCCACTGTAAGGACAGGGAAGATGATCCCACAAGTATAACATTTGAGTTCTAATTCAAGTATAATTTCTTTCAGAACAAACACTTAATATGGGACACATATGAGTTTGTAAAACCTCACAAAATCTACATTCAAACTTCGTTAAAGTGCTCAAAGTCTATAATAATTTTCAGTTTTTTTAAACTATTATTTTATGTAACTTTTAAAAATTAATAGGGGTGCCCTTTCCATTTTTATTTCTGTCATTCTAAATAAAGGACACTTAACCCTCTTGTTCTAACCGGACAACTCTCATCAAAAAAATGAATGCAAAGCTGAGGTTTTATCTGTGACTACACTTTCTAATGTCAACTGATTTATTATCTATTGCAAAATAATCTATTAACATAAACATACCACCATTTAGAATGGGATGGAGCATTGACTTTGGAGTAAATAAAGAGCATGAGCTGAAGTCAGTCATGGAACAGAAGGAAACACGAAGCAATTGCAGACTCAGGGCTATGGAAACAAACTTGGCATGTTTAATTATGCTTATCAAAGGACTTGATACTTTGATAATATACTGTGTGAAAATGCTGTAACATTTGAGAATAGTTTAAATTAAAAATTCCAATTGATGGTTTGTCAAAATAAAATATAAAACAGCTATGAGGGTAAATATGCGGCCTCATGAGTGTTCTTCAGTACTTCAGTGTCTTAATAATCACCCAGCAAACATTTGAAGCCCCCCAATAATGTTCAAATGATTAATTTTAAAAAGAAACAAAGCAGGAAGATTTTTGAATGTGGAGTCCTATGACAGACTTCAAAGATTCCTTGGAAAGAGAGCACTTTGTGATGGAAATATTTTTCCTCAGGGGTTTTCTACCACCATTTGAAATTTCAGATGCTTTCCCCAGAATGTTTTGCCCATTATATCACCATGATATCACCAAGCAGC
Source organism: Pitta sordida (assembly GCA_013390025.1). Lineage (NCBI taxonomy): Eukaryota > Metazoa > Chordata > Aves > Passeriformes > Pittidae > Pitta > Pitta sordida. Next base: position 119,516 of record WEKX01001299.1, read on the forward strand.
AAGAAAATTATTAAAAGATGAGAAGATGAAGAAAATCCACAAAATTGCTTTGGTCCCACAAGGTTTGAATTGGAAGAATACATGATATTTTTTCATTCAAATGAAAAAAATTAACAGTTTATAAGGAAGGCACCACAAAACCTAAGGCAAACTCTCCTCACTGGTTTGTTTTTCTGTTGTTTGTGGGGGTTTATTTCCCAAATTGTGAATGACACAATAAAGATTTATTTATTTTTAAATTTATTAAACACTCCTAGATGAAAACCAGAGTTCTACTTGGAGTTCTACATTTCTGGCAGAGAAATTTAACCCATGCAAAGTCTCAATTCAAAACCCAAACATCACTTGAAACACCCCACTTAAAATCTCAGAGGACTCTGCTCTGCAAAAACTGCTTTTTCCTAAATATCCATCTTGTGTTGGTGTATATGTGCATTCTTCTATTGCAAACATATCTTCAAGATTGTAAAAAATTGCGAAAAAACCCTCAGAGACCACTGAGTTCTATCACTGCCATTACAGGGAACAAAACCAAACAAACAAATTATAAAATAATATACAAAACAAAAAAAAATCCACAGTCACCGTTGTTCTGGTGTTATTTAGGTAGTAAACAGAATAGTTAACAGAATTTATTATTCTTTAAATACTTGAGCTACTAGAACCCTTCCAATTCCAAGTCAGTTTATCAGAAAATTTCCAGTAGCTCATAAATGAAAGGAAAATTAAACACAATGAAATATCTATCGTTTCTGGAACCGAGAATTTTCCTATTATAGTCATGTCAGAAAAACTTTTCTTTTTCTAATCCAATGACATGTTACATTCACATCAATTAATCACTGGAAAAAACGACCAAGTGAATTTGTACATTCTCATTTCCTAAAATCTTTAAACTCAGATTAAAGGGATTTCCAAAATATACTATTCATAAAGATAAGTTATTCCTCTTATAGAGAAGTAATTAGATGAAGGTCTGTCTCTGTACACAGATATAGAAATCAGATCACCTTTCTGACATAAATTCACATCTCTAACTCCATCAAAATGATGAAGCAAGCATCTAGAAAAGTGGAGTCCAGAGAAAGCCTCATCCATCACACCCTCTGCACTGTTAACTTGTGGCACAGGGAGGGTGAATGTGCAGTGAAAGGACTCTGGTGCCTGGGGAAGTGTTGCTGGAGTAAAGCTGGTGAGTAAATTAAGTGTCGGGAAAAGCTGCTAATCAGCTGTGGAACTCTAACATATTGCACAGGTGACTGTGAACATTTTGAAGTCATGCCAGCAGAAAAATACAAATGACACAAAATGTCTTTAGATATTAAAAGATCTAAATTTCACCGATCAAGCTTGCACTCAAAACTAGGTTACAATGAAGCTTAATATCCATGTCGAGGGAAAACTTTCATCTATTATTATGAAATTGCCGAAAACTAAACTCCATAGAGAAAAATACCACTTTACTTTTCTTGCTGGAAAATATTCAAAACCTTAAAAGAGTTAAGTTTGCTGTTAGGGCTGGTGGAATAGCCAACAACTCCCCCTATATACCCACTTACTGGGTCTCTACTTTATAAAAACATTAATTATGACTAGCATGGCAACGTTTTCATGCAGTTTTATTCTCTTTACATTTGTTATATTGAGAGCACTTTCCCAATAAATACTCAAGTCTAACTCTATTAAAGTGTACCCAAATCACCTAATGAAAAATCAAAATCACCAAAGTTATATCTACCTATCAACACATTGTCCTCTTGTTAACACTTGTTTTATTTTGAGGTAATAACAGCCATTCCCTGGAAATCAAGGATATGGGATGTCTCATTTCAGCCCTACTGAGAGAGACTCATTCACAGGTTCTCAGGTTATTCTGAGTTGGAAGGGAGCCACAAGGATCATCTAGTCCAAGCAACTCCCACACAGGGATAATCCAGAAATACTAATTCCCAAAGGAAAAAGAAAAAAAGTTCAAATAAATAAACCTGACATTCGGGCAGTTTAGTGTATCACGTCATTGCGTCCTCTGTGAATGAAAAATGATCTGGATTACTATCCCTCAAAAAGTTCCATGGAAGTCAACAAATCAGACAGTGTT
>WEKX01001301.1:0-11221 GCA_013390025.1 Pitta sordida
CTTTGCTATAAGCCTGCAACGACCACAGCAAGGAAGCAAAATACACACATCCAGTTTGCTCAACACTGAACAAAACAGCAGACGTGATGCAAGCCCTGCAAGTAAAGATTTCCGGTTTTTCCAAAATAGTGTGTTTTGTAGTGGACACTAAATGTTACACTTATATTAGAATCACAGAATCACAGAATATTCTGATCTGGAAGGGACCCACAAGGATCATTGAGTCCAACTCTTAAACGACACCACTGCCTCCCTGATGGGAATCGAATCCCTGGTCTCCCGNGGAATCGAATCCCTGGTCTCCCGCATGAGAGGTGGGAACACTCACCACTGTACTAAAGTGGATTTTTTATATTGATCAGGTTCAAATAATTAATGCAAGTTTGCAAAGCATTTGAGACAAAGGCTAAAATTCTGCATCCAGAGAGCACATCTTTGGGCTTTGGGGAGCTCTGGGACAAGCTTACATCTTGGCCACTGGATTTAGTTTGGTTAAAACGACTTTTTGTAGTTTTAGTGGGGGTCATAACTTTAGGAATTCCAGTTTGCTTTAGGGCAGGGTGTTTTATTTGTGTTTATACACACAAGAGAGGGATATGAACAGTTGAAAAGGTATCAATTATGATGGAAAAGTGAAAATGAAAGGAAGTTCTGGAGAGATCTCAAGTGAGTAAGCGGGGTGTGGCGCAAAAAATTTGCATAATTTACAAGAAGAGGAGGCAATTGATTTGAGGATTTAGAAATTCAGAGATTTTAGTGAAATAGCTAGAAAATTTGGACTTAGAAGCATCAGTAGGTGTTGAAGGCATGTTAAATGGCTGTGACAGTACACTCTGTGTCCATGAGGATTCATGCTAGACCAAGTAGTCCTCTAAATCAAGAAATAAATAAATCAAAACATTTCTTTTATTTAAAAGGGTTTAATTGAAAGGGTGCCTCATAGATAGTATTAGCAAACAAGCTTCTGCAGCATTCTTATCAGCATCTCAGAGAGATCAGTTCAGATATAAGTACTGGTGGAGAACAGCCTGGAGGCCTTCACTCTTGCCGTGTCTTCAAGACTGATAAAGGTAAAACTCATGAGTATGCCAAGCCAATCTCTGAATCTTTCTGTGATTTCTTCTGGAACTCACAATGTTACAATTAATTAATGAGGTTGAAATTCCGTTCTCTAATACGTTGTTTTTTAGTGCAATACCTTTCAAGACCTTTGTGCTGAATAAGCTAGTCACATGATAAGGACCTGCTTCTGTGAATTATTTAGTGAAGATGTTGCCTTTCAACTCAGAAGGAGAAAGCACAAAAACATGTAATCAGGTAAATGACATGTATTTTAGAAAAATATAACAGATGATGTAATGTCAGTCAAAGCAGTGCTCAGATACCATCTACTTTCTTGAAGCAAAAATTAACTAATTCCAGCTTTCTAAGATACAGCTGTCTGTAATCTTTTGTAACTAAATCAAAATTCCGCGTTGGGTGTGAAATTGCTCATGCCACCAGAAAAACCTAAGAAATAAAAATAATATGGAGCAAACTTCACAATGGACCTGATTTGGCAAAGTAGTCCTTGGATTTTTCTTCACTATCAATGAAACTTCCTTTTCTAAGTGGTAGAAAACAGTAATGCCTCATGGCTAAAAGAAGCAAATATAAACCTGCAAGGATCATCAAGGAACATAACCATTACATGTATTATATTATAAGTTGATTTTTTTGAGAATTTTTTATATTTTAGGGAAGAAATGGGAAGTGAAGGGAAGATATTCAGCTATTTGCCAAATTCTTACTGTCTTTTTGTTTCATGTCTTCCTTTTCCTATGATCTTGCTTTTTTCTTTTGTAAACAAATACATAAACAAAACAGGGAAACTAAAGTCGCATTCCTACCTGCAGACTACTTACCAAAATTGTATTTTGCTCATCCTCTCAGAGGTTCTTGGACTATTTTAAACACAATGTGATAGATCAAAAAAAGTCCTGGTGATCAGCGCTTTGTCAGCCAGCTAGGATGCTGAAAACCTGTGTCCTGCTATGTGTTTCAATCAAAATCTATTTATGCTAAATAAACAGCAATAAATACAGTCCATTTTCACTCAGGAGAGTGGGTCAGTGTCTCTCAGAATGATTCACACAGATTCACAGAATCACAGAATATTATGAGTTGGAAGGGACCCACAAGGATCATCTAGTCCAACTCACCATCTAACACATGTACAGAGACTGAACGCACATCCCAGAATGGTAAACACAAACCTATTCCCTCACAGTCTAACAGGCTTCTTCGAGCCAGAAGGGACCCACAGGATCATCCAGTCCTACACCCCCTAGCTAGATCATGTCACTAAGCTCCTCATGGAGAAGTGAACTTGATTCTTCTGATTCCTGTACAAGCACATTATTCTCATTCACATTCCTGGATAAAAGAACAGTACAGTATCTGACTTTAGTAAAATCATGTACAGTGTTACTACAAACACTATAGGCATTCGTTTAAGTCTTCTGCTTTGATGAATATAGATGTATTCCAGAATTTCATGTTTACCAAGTTTACCAAGCTTAAAAATTTCATCATAAATGTCCAAAATTAATTTTTAAAAAATCCCCTTACTCATAAGCGTAGTATGAAGGGAAAGTAAAATGAAGTAATAAATCTTACGAATTATTAAAGATGGAGTTACATTTCTCTGTAATTAGTAAAGAATAAGGGAAGATTTATTTAATGATTCATGTTTATGCTCTTATAAATATAAAAATTATTACTTTGCTGATAATTGATTACAAGTTTCTTCTAGCTCAACCGCTTCATTCAACATATGATTTAAGTATTGCTGAAAATACTTACAAAGTGACCTCGGTAAGTCATGTTTGCCTTTTTTTAGTCTGAAAAGTTAACACGTGAAGCATAAATTATTTGCAAATTTCTAGTCATACAGTTGAGATTTGAAACTGTCTGTATTTCTCATAAAGAATCTGCTTTAACTTCAGAAGAATAACAGTATTAATTTCTGTGTTATGACTATGTGTTTGATAGTTTAATCAGGAGTTGTCTTGAAACATTAAGTTAATGAACAGAGTTTATTTCAATATGGCTTAAAGAGTTCTCTTTCTTCTCAAAATTAGGGTAATTAATCTACAAATAGGAGGACTTTTTACAAATACAATCACCACATTGCTTTGCAGCTAAACAAAGATGCAGCACCAGGTGGCAGTAGATGGCATTATTACATGTCGCCTGGGAATAAATCCTCAGACCTGGGAGAAGACATTGTCCTATGAGTTTTATTTTCAGTTACACTCTAGCTGTGACCATAGCCTTTGGAAAGGCACTTTGCAAGAAAGAGGGCAGTCTTACTTTCTGTTGTTTGAATAAATTTACTATTGGAACAATTCCTATTTGAATATTCTAATTTGAATAAATGCTTGAAATTAAGGTATTTTCACATATCAGGTTGTTTTGTAAAGATATTCCTCCTGGGAGTGAGTCTTACTTTCTGTTGTTTGCAGTCCTCACTTTCATGGTATCTGTGTGTGTGGAAGGGTGTGTGCACTGAAAAAAACATGCCAAGTTAAAGATATATACAAACGAAGTCCTTGACTTCAATTCCACTGAAAGAATCTTGTACCAGCCCCTAAAACTCTACCACTGAGCAAATAGGCAGGACAACCTTAAGCAGAAACTACTGACTTTGAAAGAACCCCCAGTGACTCAACTGGTCGACGACAAAAAGGCTGTGGATGTTGTGTACTTGGACCTCAGCAAAGCCTTTGACACAGTTTCCCACAATAAGCTACAGGAGAAACTTGTAAAGCACGGGCTGGAAAGGAACATTTTATGCTGGGTCACAAACTGGTTGGAAGGGCGAGCTCAGAGGGTNGGGTGTGAATCTCTTCTTCCAGGCTGACGACACCAGAAGGAGAGGGCACAGCCTCAAGCTACGCCAGGGGAGGTTTAATCTTAACGTTAGGAAGCGGTTTTTCACGGAGAGAGTAATTGCATATTGGAATGGGCTGCCCAGGGAGGTGGTGGAGTCGCCATCCCTGGAAGTGTTTAAGAGAAGACTGGACGAGGAGCTTAGTGACATGGTCTAGCTGGGGGGTGTAGGGCTGGATGACCCTGGGCCCCTTCCGGCTCAGAGTGGCCTGCTAGACTGTGAGGCATCTAGGTTGGTATTACGCTCTAGGATGTGCTCTTGGTCACTGTACGGGTATTAGATGGTGAGTTGGACTAGATGATCCTTGTGGGTCCCTTCTAACTCATAATTTTCTGTGATTCTGTGATTCTGTATAGGGAAAGTTAATTCGAATTAACTAAATTTGTACCATCAAATCAGTTGTTATATTTGTGTGACTGATGATACCTTTCTACAGGAAATCTTCAAATTTATCTGGAAACTTATGCTTAACATCATTTTAGTTTTCCAGTTATCCAAATTAGAAGGTGTCCTCTACGTATAGGACAATGATGTTAGTATTAAAATATATCTGCAGGAAGAATATTTAAAGAATTTGTAGACTGCTTTGGAAAAATATTTCAGTAGGTGAGTGTTGGAACTTCAAATTCTATCAGTGTGAAAACTTGCAAACTGTAATCCATTGCAACCTGTATATCTACATGGTATATAGTCATAATTATTCAGTAGCAGAAACAAGAAATTATGATGAAGAATAAGAATAGATAGAAACTGATTAAACAATTACGTATGAAAATTGACTTCAGGTATAATTTTCCAGTTTCAAGAGGAAAGGAGCATGTTGGACACCAATATTTTGTTAACATTTTTTTAGTAAGTTGGCTGTATGCAACAACATGCAGGTTTTTCACAGAATCATACAGAATCACAGAATGAGTTGGAAGGGACCCACAAAGATCATCTAGTCCAACTCACCATCTAACACCCGTACAGAGACCGAAAGCACATCCCAGAGCGGTAACACAAACCTAGTTCCCTCACAGTCTAGCAGGCCACTCCAAGCCGGAAGGGACCCAGGATCATCCAGCCCTACACCCCCTAGCTAGACCCAGAATCATCCAGCCCTACACCCCCTAGCTAGACCATGTCACTAAGCTCCTCATCGAGTCTTCTCTTACATCACATGCTTTCTAGCAGAAAAGATCAGGACAGTGTGAGGTGGATGCTTGTAGCATGGATGCCACAAGGGAGTTCTGGGGAGAGCTGGTCCCAGCAGGGTGGGAGAACAACACTTGGCAATAAGTGGCTCTGGCGGGTTTACCTTGGCTGGATGCTCTGTAACTCTCCAGCTCTAGAGGGGAAAGAGAATAAGATGGAAAATGTTTCATGGATTGAGATAAGGCAGTTTACTAAAGCAAACATTTGTGCACACCGCCTGTGACATACATTAGCAACTTACGCATAGCTAATATAGCATCATGGCTGGAGTAGCAAAAACATGTTACGCATACTGACAGAAATGGTACAGTCACAGCTGCTCACAGCTGCTTTTTTGTCTTTTGTTGTTGCATTTTTTGTTTGTTTTATTTTATTTTGGTGGAGGAAGTCTTCCTTGTTTTTCTGCATTTAGTGAGTAGGTAGCTATTAATGAAGCAGATAGGTACTGTCAGCTCCCTGAAAAGTGTGAAAGGGGTCACATCGTCTTTCCAGACGTGGCATGTAGCTGGTAAAATGATGCTGACATGCATGGAATAGGCAGGAGAGTCAGCAAGAGGGCATGAGGACTGCAGTAGCTGGGCTGAGGCAAGCAGCTTGCAGGGACTGAAAGGGTGAACTCAGACCTTTAGCTATGACTGCTTGTACCTTCATGTTTAAGTTCATTTGAAGTGGGGATAAATATAACTTTCAGAATCATCATATTAGTTCCAGATGTAGTTTCACTGCGTGGGGAAGAGATCTGAAATGTCTCAGACTGTATTTTCCTCTAGTTGACAGGAATACTGACCATGATAAACAACAGCAGAAGTGTGGCTGATGACATTTATTTAAGCAGTTTAGGATCTGCTGCCAATATACAGTTCAACTTGTAACATTCACTGCAGAATCCATGAGTTGTCTTGGATATTCTCTTTTTAGTAATTTAGATTTCATAATCAGCTCAGAGAATTACAGTGATTCCTCAAGTTTCATGGGTCTTCAGGTCCGGGTACCTTCTGCAAAGCCTGTGAACCATGAAGATAACAAGGGCATGAATATGCAATTAAGCCCTACCCATCACCCCGTTCCAAGGACCGCTCCACTCCCTGTGCCAGCTGAGGAGACTGAAGGGAGTGGCTTCTGACCATTCCTGTTCAGCGAATCCTGGGATTCCTGCCTTTTGCTGCTGCTGCTGCAGTACCATACTGAGGCCAGAAACCCTCCGGGAGCTGGTGCTGCCAGCCGACCCAGGGGTGGCAACCGGGCCCCAGGTGGAGCCAAGCAGGATGCTGTGGAGGTAATGGGCACAGAACAGTGCCAGGTGCATGTAGCCCAAAAAGCGGCGCTTGCAGCTGCAGCAGCATAATGAGCCCAAGAAGTGGTGCTTGCGGCAGCAGCATAGTGAGCTCAGCTAGAGGAGAATGCACCAGTGTAGCACCGGCAACTCACTAGTGTTGCCAGGGCAATAGGCAGTTCTGCAGCCAGCCCCAGGGAGCCTTGGCAAGGGTCCTGGGAGCTGGCTCACACCGAGCCTGGGGACTCACTAGCATTGCCACAGCAACAGGCAGTTCTCTAATCCTTCCTCAGCCAGCCCTATCCCAAGTGTGGCCCTGCTGAACGTGGCAGTTCGCTAGCATTGCCTAGTGGGAACAGGGCCAGGGCCACGCCGGGAGCCCCATGCCCGCAGCACTTTCCACACACAGGATCACATGCATGTGCCACTGTCCCCGCCTGGGACTCCTGGCTCACTGCCATGTGCCACCCCTGCCCAGGGAATCCCGGCTCTAGGGGATGGTGGCTGTTCCCCCAGCCCTTATACAGTGCAAATGGAACAGTGGTGCTGCTCTCGTGTGGTTCCCGGCTCCAGGGGAGTGGTGGTGGTCTCCCTGCCCCTTATAGAGTGCAAATGGACAGCACATTGGGGCTGAGGGGGGTAGGGCTTATTTACATATTCATGAATCATTTACATACTCATGAGCTGTCTTTCTTTGTGGCATTATCTGTGCATGCCTAGAGCTCACTTTTCACTGAAAAATGAACTGCAAAGTCTTGAATCCCCAAAGAGAAGAACCACAAATAACCAGGGCTTTACTGTATTTTCTTTCTACAACAGTGGAGTGAGTCATAATAACACCTCTCACTTCAATGTGTTCAGGTAGACACTTATGCACTCAGTTCAACATGAAACAATGGCTAGACTAGGAATAAGATGAATTTTTTGTTAATATGAAAATACCAGTGTATTAACAAAAACAAAAAAGAGTTTGTGGATATAAACCATTTTTTAAAAAAAGAGCTAGGCTTAGATTATGTCAAATTTCAATAACTGTAGTGGTTTTTTCATGACAGGAAAACTCCTAGAATGAGACATCCGTTGACAAAGAATGATAGATAAATACAAATAAACAACCAAACACTGCCCCACCACCCCACCCCCCGCCAAAAAAAAAAAAAAAGGAAAGGGAAACAACAAAAGAAAAGGAAGAAAAAGATTTCTTAAAACTTAGCTTCTAGAGCAGTTTTTCTCTAAAGGTGTAACCAGGTGACTCATATAAGAATCTGGTTGTCTGTATCCTTAGCATGTTGCCCAATTCATTTCTTCCCGGAAAGACCCCTTACTGTCAGCTGACTCTTATTGGTCTTTTCAGTCTTCTCTAGGGAGTTGCTAAAACTTGTGGGGATTTCCCAGGACTTCCCCTGTTTCTCCTGAAGTGTGTTTTCTCCTGTTGCAAAGTTGTGTACACGGGAAATTACTACTGAATACAATGGCCACCATCATGTCTACTGTGTTGCTGTTCTCTCATCTTTAAATGGCCCTGATTCATGTATTTGCTAAAGAGAAAGGGAGGTTAATCTCATAGAAAGTTATTGAGGGATAATTTCATGGGAAGTTAAGAAGGATTAATGTTATCTTATTGAAATAAAGCTAATTTCATATAGAAGGATATATTTTTGCCTAAAGAAAGAATAGATAAAATTAAAGCCTATGAAATATATTTAACTGAGTCTCTAAATGTATTTGAAAATAATAGCTCTTAACTACTGTGTTTAGCAAGTAATGTGAGCTGGAAGCATAAACCGAAGTTCATATCTTAGGCTTTTCCTTCATCTGTAACCCAGTTTTTATGAGATATTCTTTTGATGTCATTATACTTTATTATGTACACTAGTAGGGACTTTAATCCACAGACTAATCGCACAACAGAATGACAGATCCAAAATAGGTCCTTGCTTATTCAGAAAAGATTAATCCTTAGAGCTGTGTTGTATTTAAAAAGCAATATACTGTATAAGTCTATGGAATACTTTCCTATGTACACGTAGTGCTGGGTACTAAAACACTTATCAAAAATACCCTAAACCAACCTGTTTATCATTTGTTCTGCTACAGTTTTCAATAATTAGAGAATCACTTAATTAAAAGATCAAAAGCCCTAAATAGTAGGTCAATTACGATTTTCCTTTTAAAACGTATTTTATAGGCTTCTATTTATAAACATAAAATGGATATTCATACTGAAGCAATCTATAGGCTTCAAAAAAACCAGATGCATCTGAAGCCAAATTTACTTTTTTTCACCTTCTTTGTTTTTGCCATGCATAATTCTTAAATGAACACCAGACTCTGTGCTGTATCAAATTAAAAACATGTGTGTGTAAGCAATTAAATTGCTGCACATTTTAAACAGCTCTGAGTTTTGGTAAAACCCTGATGCTAAAAAATGGCTGAAGAATACACAAACTTTTAAGAAGAAAAAAGAAGATAAAAGGCTTTTCTGGTGTGCATGGACACATTTATAATAATTACCAGTAAAAGGCTCTTGACATGACAAAATTGCCCTTAGAAGTTGTGTGCCATCAAGGTTCATCACCTTTCATACCCATGTATCATTCTGCTGTTCCCAGCTAAACTTCTCCCAGCTGCAAATATAGAATCATAGAATAGAAACATCCTTTTGTCCCTCCTGATACCACACACTTCTGATAGCTCCTCCAAACACTATTTTCAATAACCCACAACCCTCCACCGGTTGCCCAACTAACACCAAGCAAGATGCCAAACTCTGCAGCCCCTGCACAGCCCACAGAAGATGTTCTCTCCCACCCACCTATGTCACATCCAGCTGCCCCTGTCATGGTTGGCTTTGAACCTGGAAATACAAATGTTGACACTGGTTGAATTTCTGCATTCCCGCAGGATTTAAGTGAGATACAGTTACAGGTCTTCCATGTGGGCCTGGGAGCTTTTGCCTTAAATAATTTTATCCCCAGGAATTTCCTGCACTTATGAAGGAGTAGCTCCATGGTAATTATTACAGCAGGGACATTGCTGCTGGCAAAGAGCTGCTCCTGTATCATATGCATTAGTCTGTTATTTGGACTATTGATTAATGGGCAGGATTTACGCTGTTCTTGGATGCAGTTTGCATATTCCTGTGTTATAAAATGTTCATTTTCTGAACATTTTTCACTCATTATGTGGTCTTTTGTAGCATTTTTTACTTTTATATAGTTCTGAATATGGAATAAATCCTGCCATTTACCAAACTAGACAAAAGCTACCTTATTTCACTCTTATTCCCTCATGTAATTTCTTTCTGCTCTGTCTCTATTTCTCTTTATTCCTGATACATGCTGTTACATATACCCAGAAACTGAACTAGGAAATTAGCACTCTTGGGATGAGCAAATCATGTTTTTCTGTTGTATTTGTTCTTTCCATCCTTCCTTAGAAGTTATTTTTTAGGGAAGCCTTTCTCTTACCATGGGATAGTATTTGGTCATGAGATTCCTCTGGACTTTTCAGAATTGGATATGTTTAATAGTTTTCTTAAATTTCCAGGCATCTATGATAAACGTGGCAATCTGTGCTCTATTTAGTGCATAGCATTGATTTCCTTCAGCGTAAGTCCTTGTTCGGAATCCTGCGTGAGCAGGGTATATTTAATACTTAGGCAAACTGCCTGCAATAAAACTATTTTGAGCTCTCTTTTAGATGATCTGCCCTTTAGATTAGTTCAGGTTCACACAGCTGCACAGCGAATAGAAATATTTCACAGCTCAATAAATGGGGCAGCTGGTATTTTGATTCATCTCAGAGCAATTTCACCAGGAATCAATAAAGTATGGTGCTCATTTTGAACAAAAGAGCACGTTTGATGGGATTCCATCATTGTTATGGTCAGCTTCTAGCAGGCAAGAGATGAATGGATGTGTTTCTCAGAGTCTTACCTTTTCTCACCTTAATGTACACATTGACATTTTACTTACTTATCAGTTATTAGGTCACAACCATTTGTAACAAAACAAACAAATAAACAAACAAAACTAGAAACAGGAAATAAGAAAAAGGATAAAAACAAAGTGTTATGCATTGTTTTTAAGGAAAACAGAAAGCAGTTGAGTTTTCCCTTGTTTCCTGGGAGGAATTACAAACAGGGATACCAAATTATATCAAAATTCCAAGAGTCCCTTGCCACTCTAGAATTAGAATTTCATCTTACTTTTTAAGTGCAGCAATGGTAACCTCTCTGTCCTTTGTGTTCCTTTTAACTTAGCTGCACAGACAGAAGACCAGCCTGGATGAGCAAAGAGCTCCTGAAAGAACTAGGGGAAAAAACGAGGATGTACAGCCTTCGGAAAAAGGGGGAGGTAAGTCAGGGTGTGTTTAAGGAAGTCGTCAAGTCATGCAGGAGAAAAACTAGAGAGGCAAAGGCCTAGATGGAACTCAACCTAGCCGTTTCAGTTAAGGACAATAAGAAATGTTTCTATAAGTACATCAGCAGCAAAACGAGAGGTTGCAACAACCTCCACTCCTTATTGGATGCAAAAGGGGACAGAGTAAGTAGCAATGAGGAAAAGGCAGAAATACTTAATACCTTCTTTGCCTCTGTTTTTAACAGTAAGACAGGCTGCCTGCAGGACAACTGGACTTGTGGGCTGACGGAAGGAGTCGGGGTGCAATATAACCCCCCTGTAATCCAGGAGGAGTTAGTCAGAGACTTGCTGAGTGGCTTGGATCCTCATAAGTCCATGGGGCTGGATGGGATCCATCTGAGGGTGATGAAAGAACTAGCAGATGAACTCGCCAAGCCACTCTGCATAATTTAC
>WEKX01001303.1:2153-13307 GCA_013390025.1 Pitta sordida
CTGAACTTGTTCCAGCACCTTGACATCTTTCCTGAACTGAGAGGCCCAGAACTAAACGCAATACTCGAGGTGTGGTCTAACCAGTGCCAAATACAGTGGAAAGATAACCTCTCTTGACCTACTAGCCACTCCATTCTTGATGCAGGCCAGGATGCCGTTGGCCCTTTTGGCTGCCTGGGCACACTGCTGGCTCATGTTGAGTTTGCTGTCCACTAATACCCCCAAATCTCTTTTCACCTTGCCACTCTCCAAGCATTCCGTTCCCAGCCTATAGTTCTGCTTGGGGCTATTATGACCAAAATGCAGAACCCAACATTTACAGATTTAGACTTATTAAATTTCATTCTACTGAAATCTGCCCATCTCTCCAGTCTCTGCCCATCTCTCCATACATAGCCGACCAATTGATTGCCTTGGGTATTGCTCGCCTGATTCCCATTAAGATCCAGTCCTGATAAACCCTCAGATGTTCTTTACCCTCAGACCTATTCGGATCCCACCCCGGATTTTGTAAAGGAAACCAATCTCCAACATTTTCCCCGCGGGTCTGATGGTGTACCTGCGCCACCTCCCCTGCCACCTTCAAAATTAGAGCCTTTTCACTTTCAGTGAACAGATCTAACAGAATTTGGATATCAGCCCAGTCTGCGTTATGCCGCTTTACAATCAATTGAAAATGCTTAGTCACCCCCACTGGATTGCTTCGATTGTTCTTAACTACCGTCCTTAATGTTTCCAAATCTTGTGTTGAAAAAGGAATTTTGATTAAAACTGGAGTTCCCTCTGGACCCACTGCTTCCCTGAGAGGGTCTTGAATGACTGACCTCCTGGTTTGGGTAGCGATAGGGCTCGGCATAGGGGATGGCACTGGTACTGGGTCAGGTTTTAGCAGCTACTTGTATATCAGGTGGGGAAAAGGAACCGCAAGTGGCTCGGCTTCTGCTCGTGCCGGCGAGTAGGGTGGTAAGGGGATTAAACTCTGTGGAGGTAGGAGACTTACACTAGAGGTAGGCATCTCTGGAGTTCTGAAAGGGGACTGAGGGGCCGGCACAAGAGGAGGAGGAGGGAGCACTCTTGACGGAGGAGGTCTCTCCAAATCTCGGAGATAATCCTCCAGTTCATTACATGCTTTAGGTTTATTATCATATTTTTCTTTGGTGACACAATCCGATTCCAAAACCCTTTTTTGGTCTCGCCCTCCCTTTAGCATAGAGAAAGACCTTAAGAGTTGCTCGGCCTTACAAAAAGTAAGCCTGGAAGAAACCAGAACAACTTGTTACCAAACCTCTCTGTAAGTAGCTTTCGAGCAATAAAGCACCAAAAAACCCCCAACCAAACAAGTCGATTCCTCTTGTTCGTTCTTAATTGCCTGCTCCAGTATTCCCTCGCCTGGGCCACTAACACCGCACGTCAATCAATCCCCTCCAGTCTGAGGGTTGATTCTCCGCGCCCTGTGAATGCTGCCCGCGGCTGGGAGGTGCTGCTTCCAAGAAGAAGCCGCCGAGTGCTCTCCATGCCCAGATGTACGCAGCTCCCGCGGCCCGGCGGGGGTTGACAGGGACAGCCCCTCAGCGCTGACAGACCATGATCCCCTCGAGCAAGTGTGTCGGGCTGGCCCGACAATTCCTCGTTGCTTCCAGTTACATCCCTGGCAGGAGACGCGGCTCTCGGCTTCGCCGTCCAGGGTTATTTTTGGCTGGGGCCGCCTCATAGTGATGGCAGCGGGCCGGCGAGCTGCGGGCGCCCTCGCGAGCACCGAGGCGTTGGCGGGGCCCCCNAGCGACGGCAGGTATTTCAGCAAGACGGCCATCGAGATCGTGGTTCAGATGGCCGCGGCCAACGGGGTAAGTGAGCCCCCTCATCCTCCCCGCCGCCCCCTCGCGCAGCGCCCCTCCCTACCACTGCTCACCGGCAGTGGGTCCCTGTCGTTGCCCACGTCGGCGCTCCCGGCGGCGGGAAGCGCTGGGCAGACCCCGAGGCACGGGCAGAACCTTCCAATGTCATAACTCGGACAGCGTTCAATATACAAATAAACGCAAGGGAAACGTCGCGTCCGGCTGTTTCAGTGCTCTCTCTGCGCGTCAGGTGCAGCCTGCCCGGTGCCGGTTCGTGCGTCCCCTGGGCTCCTGGCTTCGATGTGGGTGGTGGCTCCACTGGGGTGTGACAGTGGTGATGGTGA
This sequence comes from Pitta sordida, assembly GCA_013390025.1. Taxonomy (NCBI): domain Eukaryota; kingdom Metazoa; phylum Chordata; class Aves; order Passeriformes; family Pittidae; genus Pitta; species Pitta sordida. The sequence goes on from WEKX01001303.1 coordinate 4,333, forward strand.
CAACCTCAGGAGGCTATTGGCCTTGCCATGATGTTTCATGCCTTATTTTAGAAGGAGGAAGGAATGGGAGCTAAAACACCTTGAACGAAAAAATGTAGGAAGAGTTAAAAAGGAGTGTATAGGGTTAGGTATAAGAAATGTATCTGCTGCTGAGGATATTTTAAAATTATTCGAGAAAATAATAACTACTGTAGGGGAGGAGTTCACCACTTTGGCTGCATCTTACAAAATAATAATTGTTTTCTACTGTTTACCTGCAAACAAATTACAAAATGTAAGAAGGCAGCAGTGCCAGAAACCTCTGTGATCAGGTGGTATACAGATTTTTCTTGTGCAGTTTTGAAAATAGGAAAGAACTTGGGAAGAAAACGGATGTCTTCTGCTAGATACATTCATGTGTGAATGTGTATGTATGGAAAGCTGGATTTTCCAGATAGTGTAGGCTAGAAATTCCTACTTCAAAACAGAACTGAAACTCCTGTTCCATGTTATGATGGTTAAATTTGTCCTCCAGATTTGGCAAAAGAAGGGATGTGATTTTGTATGGCTTCTTTTTGTAGGGAATTTAATTTTTTCAAAAGCATTTTCAAAAGAATTTCAGTTCTTTAAATGAAGTCCTGGTTTATAGCCAGGAGATCTTTCAACTTTGAAACAAATCTCTGTAAGTGTCAAAATTTTCCTGGATGATGTGCTGTCACACATAAGCTATATAGACTAGCCAGTCTGGTATAAATAATGAGTGTTTTAAATCTATTCCTAAAGCACGTCAGTTCTCAGCACACCGATAGTATCAAACAGATGCTGAGTGATACCTGAGATTTCCGAGGGACTTGGGATTTCTGCCCAAGGAGGTGGGGGAGTCACCGTCCCTAGAGGTCTTTAAGGAAAGGTTGGATGATGTACGTGGTGGCATGACCAAGATATTAGGGTAGTGTGTTATAGGTAGGATGGTGTGTTGGTAGCAGGATGGCAACAGGTTAGGTAACAGGTTTGGCTAGGTTAGGTAATAGGTGATAGGTTGGACTTGATGACCTCTATGGTCTTTTCCAGCCTTACTGATTCTGTGATTCTGTGACTGTGTGTGTTACATACTGGCTGCCTTGTGCAAAATAGCCATTCACACAGGGACTTGGTAGAGGTCAGGGGTTGTGAGGCCCAGGGTGTGAATAGGGCCGTCGGGAGGACCCTGGTGAAAGTGAGGACAGTGGCAATGGTGTTCCAGTGCAATAGTGTTTCATTAGCATTGTTAGGGAGGGAGCATTCAGGGAGTGAGTGTAGGAAGGAGGGCATGGGCTGATGTGTGGGAAGTTGCAAGGAAGGTGGGAGAGGGCTTGGAAGAGTGCTGCTTCCTGGGCCCATTCCCCATGTAGCTCAGTAGAGATAGTCTCAAAGATGGGATTTTATGTGTTGACCAGTTGGGGTTAAGTTCAGCAATAGTTACAGCAAGAACTGCCCTGCTGAAGCTGAAATCCTTGCCTGTCCTCACACACTGGTGAGTTACACTAGACTGCAAGAGTGAGTTACAGCTGTAGGGTGACCACAAGGAGTAAGGTGCTGAAGAAGACAAAAAAATTAGGGTTTAGAACAGCAGGGGTTCAACCAGGTTATGCTGACTAATTTTTCCTGTCAGCCTGTCTCTTTTCTGCTGCCTCTTGTCACATCCCCCATCTTGCTCTGTCTTCTTGAATATCTTTTTGACCTCGGGAGATTTCAAGTTTGACGCGTTTCTGGCACCTTCCTGGACTAGTATTTCCTCTTTCTTAAGTTACTGCAAATTTCTTGGAAACACAATTTCTCCCTAGTGTTTTCTGAAGCCACTTCCCAAACTTTCCTGCTCACAGTTCCTACAAATACCTGAATTCATGCATGATACTCTTACAAATTACAGTGAATCCTCTCTGTATCGCAACTTCTCCTTCACGACCTCACCCATTTGCGAAGCAATTTTTTCGCAAATATGATTTAGCCGTCCGCGACCCCAGCTGCCTGACGCATGCGCAGTTTGACTCTCCTCTGCCAAGAGGCGGTGCCACGGTGCCTGTGGGGTGGGACTCACCCCGCCCTGCGGGGAGGAGCGCTTGCGATGGCAGCGCCGTACTCCTGGTCCGTGAACGGGGAGCCTGCCTCACGAAAGTGAGACAAGCTGTGTGCTGGGAGGGCNCAGTTCTCACAAATTCAGTAGACCAGCTGGTCGGGAGCTACTGATACTGAAAAGGCTATTTCCGTCTGTTGATGCGTCTTTCCCTTTCTAACATCTTCTTGCTGCTCACTCTCACCTCCATTTCTCTGAAGCACACTGTAAGTGCATAAGCCTGTCATTTATTTAGTGAGTGGTATCTGTATGTTTTATTCTTTGGAATACACCTGCTGGAAAATACCTAAACCTCCTTGATGGCATTGTTAAGTGTAAGTAGAAGTAGAGGAAGGAAAGACTCATGAGGGCAATGATATCTCCCTTTGGATCAGATTATTGTCATTAGAAGGCAACGTATCCCCTGCCACAGGGAAAGATGGGAACTGATGTAAGCAGGATCAGATGAAATGTGTGGGAGCCTTGAAGGTGCATTCAAAACCTTTGGCTACCCGGAGTGCCTGGAGAGGGATAGTCACATATTGCTGGTAAACTTGAATCTTCTTCCTGGGAGACATACTGAGTCTCATGGTTAGTTGTCCCTGCTGAGTACAGAAACAAAAGTGACTTTCTATTATCAACTGTAAATGTGTTGCCCTTTAGAGTTGCTTGGTTCCTCTTGTTCTAACTTGGTGACTCATCCCACGTTCCCTCTGTGTTAACAGCACAGTTGGCATGGGTTCCAGTTCAAGGAATGAGATGAGGCCCCCTGCCCAGTCAGCTGCCAGTGCTTGGCCTGCCTTCTTCTCATCCTCAGTCCCACTGGTTCATGCCTGCCAGCTTGGGAGCTACAGGTACACGCTCCACAGCTGTAGCCTGCATAGGCTTACACTTGGGGCAACAGCTACAGGCTGGAACATGGTCTGCAGCTGCAAGCAGCACATTCTCCACCAAATCTTTCTGTTCAGAGCTGAAGGTGGCTAACCAGGGTCACCCTTCAATAGGGCACAGCTAGGGCCATATCAAATACATTTAGGTAAGGGACTGCATGTCATGGGAGACTCCGGAAGCCTGATCAAGGCCACACAGAGGTTCTGCATCATTTTGGGTTCCAAAAAGCAGTTTTTCAAAATGGAGAGGTAGGAAAATACCTGAGGCTCTATTTCTCTTTTGTGTCCTGCCAGTAGTATATGAGGATCTGGCAGAACTGAGGTTAACGGCTCCAGCAGTTGCAATACAGTTCCTCTACAAATTAGATGCAAATATTCTTTTAGACCCACGAACTGAATGGTGTATCTCATTTTTGTTTTGAAGTTTAGGACAGGTTTAAATGAGAAGCTGCTCTTTGTAAGTCCCAGTTGCAGAGCTGAAGCTGATGTTCATACCCTGGATATGGAAAGTCATAATAACACACTAGAGAGATTGAGGAATATTGGTAGTAATGCTGTAGAAGTTTGAGATGGCAGAGGGTTGAGTTTTACGGTTACCTTCTATACAGCACCATATTCTTTTTATTTTCCATGGCCTTCCATGTGAATCTTGGCTTCCCTCCCTGAACCTGTGTGATTTATTTATTTGCTACTACATTGAGTGTGGTATTCAGTCATTTTTAGGATACTACAGTAAAAGACAGGAAGGCACAGCCCCCTGTTGTTCACAATGTAGTTTGCTTCCTTCTTTTCTTTCCAGTAGAATTGACTCATGAGAGGTTACTGGGAAAAAAATTTTAGAAAGTATTAAGTGACTCCATGATAATCAACCAAATTGTCTGAAAATGCCCAGGTGCAAGCAGAAGTATGTATTGCAGAAAAATGTTGATTTAAGAATGTACTTATTAGAGTATTTTATTCTTTCAGTTGTAACCATTTGCTGAGGATCTTTGTTTCTGCTGTTGTTACTAAAAGTAGAGTGACAAAATAGGATGTGGCATAGGGACAAAGTATTAGAAGAGACACTACATGCCTGTGATCTTGTAGCCATGCAAGTTTCTGAATTCCAAAGGTAATTTTTCCATGCTATGAAACTATTCAAGATTTTCAGAAGGATATTATTGGAATTTTAATTGTGAGTCAGTATGTGGGTATTATTTTGTTACTGTTTTAGCCTACATTGTGAGAAGTCTGTAAAATCTAATATTAATATAATTTATTAAAGAATTAATTAAATGTTAGGTTATTATTTGGTTCAGAGTCAAAATTAAGAGCTTTTGAGCCAAGAAAATGTAACATTGCTCATTGTTGCCACCAAAACAAAGAAAGCAGAGAAAGATAGATCGGGCATTTACACCTCTAAGGTCTGCAGTATCCTCAGGGAGTTCTGTTAAAGCAATGAAGATCTTAATATGAGGTGAAACTTATTGTAGTCACTACAAATGAACTGCCAGTATATCATTCAAGTAATTTGACTTTCAAGAGCCTTAATTTGGAATACTAAATATTGCAATATTCCTACAGGAGAGAAATTAGTATAATAAATACAGTTATACCCCCGTGTTTGCGAGGAAAGGGTCATGCCAGTGGTCTCGCAGAACGTCAAACGCGCAAAGACGCGCAGGTCATTAATATGCATGCAGGCCATGCCCATTGCTCCACCCTCCGGTACTCTGGAGCACTGCGGGCACTTTTCTGCTCCTTCTCGTGGTCTCTCTCAGCACAGGGGAACAAAAGGAACCATTTCTGAGCCCTCTCTGGCTCAAGAGACCCCTGCTAGAATCCCTCAGCTTCTCTTTGGTAATGCTGCTGCTTCTGCAGCTGCTGCTGGCCACCATGCGTGCTTGCAGCCCAAACCCCGCACTGCTGTTTCCCCCCCCCTCCCCAGCCCCGGTGCTCGTGCCTGCCGCGCCCTGGCCCTGCGCCACACTGTGGCCCTGGTGCTCGTGCCCTGGACCTATGCTGTGCCCCGCACCCCACCCCAGCCCAGCCTCATGTGGTGGGGGAGGGTTCAGCTGCTGCAGCGGAGTGAGCATGTCCCACTGCTCTCCGCAGCCAGCTCCACTTTCCTGGGGCACTTCCCTTTCCCACCTGTAACCATGGATACAGTAACACGCGCCTGGGGGGGTGTGTCAGTCCCTGGCTGCGCTTAGAGTAACAGGGGACAGCGTGACTTGTGGCCCTCCCCGTGGGGCGGGGCCGGTGCAGCCCCACATGGAGAGCCGGCACTGCCCCTCAGCAAAGNTGGAGCACTGCGGGCACTTTTCTGCTCCTTCTCGTGGTCTCTCTCAGCACAGGGGAACAAAAGGAACCATTTCTGAGCCCTCTCTGGCTCAAGAGACCCCTGCTAGAATCCCTCAGCTTCTCTTTGGTAATGCTGCTGCTTCTGCAGCTGCTGCTGGCCACCATGCGTGCTTGCAGCCCAAACCCCGCACTGCTGTTTCCCCCCCCCTCCCCAGCCCCGGTGCTCGTGCCTGCCGCGCCCTGGCCCTGCGCCACACTGTGGCCCTGGTGCTCGTGCCCTGGACCTATGCTGTGCCCCGCACCCCACCCCAGCCCAGCCTCATGTGGTGGGGGAGGGTTCAGCTGCTGCAGCGGAGTGAGCATGTCCCACTGCTCTCCGCAGCCAGCTCCACTTTCCTGGGGCACTTCCCTTTCCCACCTGTAACCATGGATACAGTAACACGCGCCTGGGGGGGTGTGTCAGTCCCTGGCTGCGCTTAGAGTAACAGGGGACAGCGTGACTTGTGGCCCTCCCCGTGGGGCGGGGCCGGTGCAGCCCCACATGGAGAGCCGGCACTGCCCCTCAGCAAAGCAGAGGCACTGCGCTTGTGTCAGCTGGGGAAACTTGGAAGTGTCTGAAGCAAAATTGCGAGAAATTTTCCTTGCAAATGTGCAGGGTGACAGTGGAGGGGTCGCAATGCAGCGGGGACATACTGCAATAGTTCAAAGTAGTATAGAAATTATAGACTTATGAGAAACGTTGAAGACAAATAAAATTACTCATGTTTATATTAATATTTGGCATCCATGAAACTGGGAAAACTTGTTTGTGCAACACCTGTTGCATGGGAAAAAAAATAGAATAGATGCTAGGTAATTTATGCATTCCAAATAATCTAAGTATTCTAATAACTTTTAAAAATGCAGTTTTGGTGTCCAATGAAAACGAAAGCTTAAATTCAGTAGTTTAGATTTAGAAGTGCGGAAAATGTCCTCATGGCAAGCTTGTATGCAAGTATAAATGCATTTATATTTGAATACCTCAAGATAGACTTAGTGTTATGGTTTTCCAGCATTGTGTAAAATGCTTCCTTTTGTTTACCTGTCAACAATTCTGTTTTAAGAGCTGGCACCCATTTGTGGCAGCTGTATTTGGAAGATTGGTCTAGCTTTCTGCATGCTTCAAAGTTTAAAAAAGGGAGACAATATTCAAAACAAACATTTTCAGTATTTATTTTCATCATGTTTTCCTTTTCCATAAATATTTTCAAAAAATATTTTTTTATTAACTTTCCCTATTGCTCCCCTTTCAGAATTGTTCCACTCTGAGAGAAAAAAAGACGGTGAAACAAAACATTTTCCTAGTAGTAGTAAAACCAAACCAAATGAACCTTGAAGATGTTCTGTGAATAGTATTTATAATTTGTATAGCTCTCCTGTTTTCTAGCACCAAATAGGTTTCAAAATTATCTGCAAAAACTGTAAAAAGGGAACCAGGTAGACAAACAATCATCATATTTTCAGGCCTTGAGTTAGAAATTTCAGTCAATATAATGCATTTTCTGTGTGATTTCTTTTTGTTGTCTTTAATTTGAAAGCAGATATTTAAGTCTCAGTGAAAGAGAAATGGCTACCCATAGTTTGTGCTTACTTTGGAAGTTGATAATTTAGTTTTAGAAATCTTAATTTAAAAAAAATAGTATTTCACAAAAACTGGCTAAATTAATCATCTATTAAGCCCTTGGAACTACATTTCTGAGTAACCATTAAAGGCTTCAAAGGAATGACCTGCATCATACAGAGGAGGAGCTCTTTATGGAGGTGCTGAGTGATATGATCTAGATGTAGAGGATAGGTTAGTTGGAGTATAGGTTGGACTAGATGATCTTCAGGCTCCTTTCCAGCCTTATCTATACTGTGATACTGTGACAGGAGGCAGGTTTGCACCTTCTGTGCTGCTGCTTTGCTACACAGACTGTAGAGCTATCAGATCTCCTTCAAACTTGAAAACGATATCTGAAGTTCAACTCCCAGTCTCTTTTTAGGTGGGGAGTGGAAAGAATCCAATGTTCTTCCTCTCCCTTTTCTTCCTCTACCCACCCCCCAGCCCTTCACAAACTACTACATATTCAATAGTGGTGGGGGGTGGAGGTTGTTTTTTATGGAGATGTTACGTATTAACNCTGAAGCAAAATTGCGAGAAATTTTCCTTGCAAATGTGCAGGGTGACAGTGGAGGGGTCGCAATGCAGCGGGGACATACTGCAATAGTTCAAAGTAGTATAGAAATTATAGACTTATGAGAAACGTTGAAGACAAATAAAATTACTCATGTTTATATTAATATTTGGCATCCATGAAACTGGGAAAACTTGTTTGTGCAACACCTGTTGCATGGGAAAAAAAATAGAATAGATGCTAGGTAATTTATGCATTCCAAATAATCTAAGTATTCTAATAACTTTTAAAAATGCAGTTTTGGTGTCCAATGAAAACGAAAGCTTAAATTCAGTAGTTTAGATTTAGAAGTGCGGAAAATGTCCTCATGGCAAGCTTGTATGCAAGTATAAATGCATTTATATTTGAATACCTCAAGATAGACTTAGTGTTATGGTTTTCCAGCATTGTGTAAAATGCTTCCTTTTGTTTACCTGTCAACAATTCTGTTTTAAGAGCTGGCACCCATTTGTGGCAGCTGTATTTGGAAGATTGGTCTAGCTTTCTGCATGCTTCAAAGTTTAAAAAAGGGAGACAATATTCAAAACAAACATTTTCAGTATTTATTTTCATCATGTTTTCCTTTTCCATAAATATTTTCAAAAAATATTTTTTTATTAACTTTCCCTATTGCTCCCCTTTCAGAATTGTTCCACTCTGAGAGAAAAAAAGACGGTGAAACAAAACATTTTCCTAGTAGTAGTAAAACCAAACCAAATGAACCTTGAAGATGTTCTGTGAATAGTATTTATAATTTGTATAGCTCTCCTGTTTTCTAGCACCAAATAGGTTTCAAAATTATCTGCAAAAACTGTAAAAAGGGAACCAGGTAGACAAACAATCATCATATTTTCAGGCCTTGAGTTAGAAATTTCAGTCAATATAATGCATTTTCTGTGTGATTTCTTTTTGTTGTCTTTAATTTGAAAGCAGATATTTAAGTCTCAGTGAAAGAGAAATGGCTACCCATAGTTTGTGCTTACTTTGGAAGTTGATAATTTAGTTTTAGAAATCTTAATTTAAAAAAAATAGTATTTCACAAAAACTGGCTAAATTAATCATCTATTAAGCCCTTGGAACTACATTTCTGAGTAACCATTAAAGGCTTCAAAGGAATGACCTGCATCATACAGAGGAGGAGCTCTTTATGGAGGTGCTGAGTGATATGATCTAGATGTAGAGGATAGGTTAGTTGGAGTATAGGTTGGACTAGATGATCTTCAGGCTCCTTTCCAGCCTTATCTATACTGTGATACTGTGACAGGAGGCAGGTTTGCACCTTCTGTGCTGCTGCTTTGCTACACAGACTGTAGAGCTATCAGATCTCCTTCAAACTTGAAAACGATATCTGAAGTTCAACTCCCAGTCTCTTTTTAGGTGGGGAGTGGAAAGAATCCAATGTTCTTCCTCTCCCTTTTCTTCCTCTACCCACCCCCCAGCCCTTCACAAACTACTACATATTCAATAGTGGTGGGGGGTGGAGGTTGTTTTTTATGGAGATGTTACGTATTAACAGCCCCTGAACTTTCGCAATAT
>WEKX01001303.1:13953-35304 GCA_013390025.1 Pitta sordida
TCTGTCCCCCAGCTGGGCTTAGAGCAACAGGGGATGGATGGTGTGGCGTATGCGGTGCTGCAATGGGTCTCAGCAGCTACCTGGGGCATCCTGCGACATGAGCCTTCCACTGTAGGGACAGGGCGTGGAGACACACAGGAGCAGACAGGGACTGGGCCACAGTGCCACGGGAGCAAGAGGCACCGCGTGCCCTTCCCATGGGGCCAAGCCAGTCCTGCCCCACAGGGAGTGCTGGCACTGCCCTTTGGTGAAGCAGANATGGGGGAAGAGAAGCCTCCTTCTGGTGCAGCAGCTGCGGCTGTGGTGTGAGCACGTGCCAGCACTGCCCCGTCCCAGAACACAGCGCTGGCCTCACCGCCGCTGCGGTGAGCCCAGACCCACTTTNTGCAAATCAGTGAAGTCGCAATGGTGAAGTCACAATGCAGCGAGGTACAGTCAGGTCTCCTATACCATGGAACCGCGGTTTTATTTGGGTCCCGCGAAGCTCTACTTCCATGTTGAATGGCAGCTCATTCATATGCAAGTTTGCCCTGCACCCTCACGCGGCCCCCCAGCGCTGTTTCCACNCAGCTGGGCTTAGAGCAACAGGGGATGGATGGTGTGGCGTATGCGGTGCTGCAATGGGTCTCAGCAGCTACCTGGGGCATCCTGCGACATGAGCCTTCCACTGTAGGGACAGGGCGTGGAGACACACAGGAGCAGACAGGGACTGGGCCACAGTGCCACGGGAGCAAGAGGCACCGCGTGCCCTTCCCATGGGGCCAAGCCAGTCCTGCCCCACAGGGAGTGCTGGCACTGCCCTTTGGTGAAGCAGAAGCACTGTGCAGGCGTCGACGGGGAAGCTTTGTGAATCACTGAGGCTGGTCTGTGAGAAAAATGTCTTGCAAATCAGTGAAGTCGCAATGGTGAAGTCACAATGCAGCGAGGTACAGTCAGGTCTCCTATACCATGGAACCGCGGTTTTATTTGGGTCCCGCGAAGCTCTACTTCCATGTTGAATGGCAGCTCATTCATATGCAAGTTTGCCCTGCACCCTCACGCGGCCCCCCAGCGCTGTTTCCACACTATCTTGCTGTGTATTGGTTTCTGCGGCGGCCGTGCTGGGGGGGGGAGGCGGCGGTGCTGGTGAAAGCAGCGGTGCCTCTGGTGTCCTGGGGCCAGGAGGTAGTGGCAGTGCCGGGGAAAGTGGTGGTGCCACTGCCATTGCCGTGCTGGGGCCAGGGCAAGCGGCAGTGCCATCGCTGTCTGGGGGCCGGGGAAAGTGGGGGGGCTGGGAGGAAGCGGCAGTGCTGCTGCCATCCTGGGGCCAGGAGGAAGTGGCAGTGCTGTTGCCACCGCGGTGGCTGTGTGGGTTGATTTGCATATTCATGACTGCCTAAGTGAATGTTCACACGTGCCAGGTCGCACATGCGCAGTTGCAAAAANCGCGGTTTTATTTGGGTCCCGCGAAGCTCTACTTCCATGTTGAATGGCAGCTCATTCATATGCAAGTTTGCCCTGCACCCTCACGCGGCCCCCCAGCGCTGTTTCCACACTATCTTGCTGTGTATTGGTTTCTGCGGCGGCCGTGCTGGGGGGGGGAGGCGGCGGTGCTGGTGAAAGCAGCGGTGCCTCTGGTGTCCTGGGGCCAGGAGGAAGTGGCAGTGCCGGGGAAAGTGGTGGTGCCACTGCCATTGCCGTGCTGGGGCCAGGGCAAGCGGCAGTGCCATCGCTGTCTGGGGGCCGGGGAAAGTGGGGGGGCTGGGAGGAAGCGGCAGTGCTGCTGCCATCCTGGGGCCAGGAGGAAGTGGCAGTGCTGTTGCCACCGCGGTGGCTGTGTGGGTTGATTTGCATATTCATGACTGCCTAAGTGAATGTTCACACGTGCCAGGTCGCACATGCGCAGTTGCAAAAAGAGGCCTCCTTAATCACTAAAAAATCATGCCGCTAAGATGTGAAGCTGCAATATGGGGTGCGTGAAGTGCAAGAGGGCTGACAGTATTACTGTAACACCACCCGAGAGGGTTTTTTTTACTTTAAGAATGGTGGGAGCTTCCTCTGCTCAGCTGTGCCCTATGAAAGACACCTTGTTCATTTGGAATAGCCAAGGAGTCACTGATGGCTGAAGGGGGAGCAATGTTTTCTGTGGAGCAGGACATCCAAGGGTGTATTGGCAATACAGGTGTAACTGCAAGAGGCTGCAGGTCCTAGTGCACTGGAAGGCTGCTGCTCTATGAAAGGCGGGTCTCCTATAATGCGGACCTGCGGTCTTAATCGGGATCCGCGTAGCCCTACTTCCACGTTGAACGGCAGCTGCACTGCCAGCCCCGCCACTATCACCTGCTCTGCCGTCTGTGCCACCGCTACTGCCACCCGTGTCGCCACTGCCACTTGTGCTGCCATGGCGATGGCCGCCGCCGCCGCCACCACAGAAGCAGGTTGCACATGCACAGTTACAAAATGGGTCTCCTACATCTCTAAAAAGTCATGCTGCCAAGATCTGAAGCTGCTATATGGGGGGCGCGAAGTGCAAGAGGGCCGACTGTATCTATATCCTCTTTCATTTTAGTTAAAGACCCAACCCTGCAAACTTTATCCACGTAGTCAGCCCTAGACTATACTAGTACCTGAGGGGATTTGCTGATTTATGGGTATACATGGAAAGGCTTGATAGCCAAGTGCTCTGCTTGGGAGCTTTGCAAGTCAGTACCATGGCTGTGCTCTTGCTTTACTGTCAGTATACAGGCCACTGGGGTTAAATATGCCAGGATACAATGTATGTATTACTTTTTATTGCTCTGAATTAGCATGCAACCAACTCATTTATGTATATTTCTCTGCCAAAGAATATACTCCATACTAGAACTTTGCCCGTTCTATCCTGTACATTTGTGCTCATATATGTGTGTTTATATATCAATTTTCAAACCTTTAGCACTATTCAGAGTACTTCAGCTTTTTTTTCTGCTTAGATCGGCAGATTGGTTATTGGACAGAATGGTATCTTATCTACACCTGCTGTTTCATGTATCATCCGAAAGATCAAAGCAGCTGGTGGAATTATTCTGACAGCTAGCCACAGTCCTGGAGGACCTGGAGGAGAATTTGGAGTTAAGTTTGAAGTTGCCAATGGAGGTATGTTTTTTTTCAATAACACATTACAAATTGCATCTTGGTATGCTGAAAATCTGCTGACAAGGATATCTAGCTGTCTTTATGTGTTTTTTGTTTACTCTGTTAAAACTGGGGACAACATAGCCATCCCACACTGGGAAAAACCCCTTTTCAGCTCGGCCAGGGACATGGGTGAGGGGAGCTGCCTGCGCTGCTGTCCCGGTGTCTCTCGGGGTGGGTAGACGTGGTCTCTCCATACCTGGGGTAAATGAGAATGTCTTGGAGAGTCACTCAAGAAAGTCTCAGACACCTGAGTGTGTAAATCTTTCATAACTGCACAGCGGCGGCTCCAGGGGAGCGATCCCACCATGGCTGCCTCTGTGCCTGGGGGCGAGCGGGGGAGGCGCGGCCCTGCCATGGCCGCTGCAGCCCCAAGGCCAGGGAAAGCGGCAGTGCCACCACCACTCCTGCTGTCCCTGGGCCAGGGCAAGGGGCAGTGCTGCTGCTGCTGCTGTCCTGCCAGGAGGAAGCGGCAGGGCCGCCACCGCTGCTGCCATCCTGGGGCTGGGGAAAACGGCAGTGCTGCTGCCGCTGCCGCCAGTGCCACTGTCCTGGAGCTGGGAGGAAGCAGAGGGGTTACCAACGCTGACACCATCCTGGGGCCAGAGAAAGCAGCAGTGCCGCCGCCAGTGCCGCTGTCCTGGGGCTGGGAGGAAGCGGCGGGGCTGTATGCCTAATTGAATATTCGCACGTGCCAGGTCACGCATGCGCAGTTGCAAAAAGGGGCCTCCTTAATCGCTAAAAGATCACGCCGCTAAGATGTGAAGCTACAATATGGGAGGCATGAAGTGCAAGATGGCCGACTGTATCTATGAAACACTGCTCAAAATTCACAAGATTCAATTATGTATGTGTGCTGGGTTTGCTGTGGCCATTTTTCCTGGCAGCAGCAGGGGGCTATGGAGGAGGCTTTTCTTTGAGATGTTGCTGAAAGCTTCCCTCCTAGATAGCAGAGTATTATCAGCCGGCTCTTGGCTGGGCCCGCTGCTGGGCTGTGAGAAGTTGTAACAGCAACGCAGGCACCTGTGGCTGTGGAGAGGGAGCCCACGCTGGAGCAGGAGGATGCTGGAGGAAGGCTGCAGATGTGTTGGAGCCCACATTTGGAGCAGAGTCCCAGGAGAGACCTGTAGCCCATGGAGGAGGAGTCCACGCTGTGTAGCAGAACTGTACCTGGTAGGATCTCTGGGACCCGTGCGGAAGCAGCGCAGCCAGTGCTCAAAGAACTGCACCGTGTGGAGTGACTCCTGGGCGGCAGAGTATGGAAGAGCTGCTGCCCCTGGGATTGGACTCATGAAAGACTTTCTCCCAGGATGGGGAAGGGGACCCTATGAAAGGCAGAGAAATGGCTTCCTACTCTGAACTGGGCAGAAACACCAACTGCCTGGCTTTCCCCTACTCCTGTTCCCTCTTTGTCTCCTAGAGGAAAAAAGGGAATGTTGTAAGAGAAGGAGGGGTGGGGGAAGAAGGTTGCCTTTAAGATGATACTTCTCACGTTAAGCTCTGATCTTGCTAGAAATAAGTCCTTTACATTCTCCATCTTGGAGCTTGTTTTTTGCCTGTGACAGTAAAGATTTCTAATAGTCCTCATTCCTGTTGTAGCAAAAACCCTTCAAGTTTTTTCCTTTTCCTCTCTCTTTCCCTGTTTGTAATGGGGGGGAGGGGGAATGAAGTGAGAGAGGGGTTGTGGGCATCCAGCCAGGGTCAAACCACGACAGTGTATTAATCAGCAGGGGCATAGGGAAAAATGATTGATTTAAGTTGCAGCTGAGAAAGTGCAGGCTAAGTACTAGGCAAGGTTTTAAAGTAAGAGAATGGTTAGGCATGGCAACAACCTCCTAGGGAAGGTTATTGTTCCTCTGTGTTTTTTCTCAGTCTGTTTTGCAGATCCAAGTCAAGCAGAAGTGGTTTGTTTCTATAGCTGTAGAAGAAAATGTATAGTGATGGTATGGGATCTCCATAGCTGGAAATATCAGTAGATAACACATCCATCTATCAAAGACAATCTAGAGCTAATGAAACCTGTCCTCACTCTTTGGATGGTTTTCAAATAGATGAGTAAGAAGTAATTTTCTAAGCCAAATGAAGAATTGAGTGGTTGTTACTTACTGTATTGATTTCGACCGTGTGGTACATCTAGTCTCATGTCTGAGATGGAGCACACTGATTTACATGGCAAAGCTGCACTGCATATAGCAGCAATGCTAGAGGAAAGGGAAAGTAGCACTGAAAAAGCCTTCAAGGATGGTTTGGAATAGAGGAGAAAACACATAAAAGAGAATAAAGGAAGTAATCTCCAGAGTGAAAATATGGCTTTAATATAAGCCATGAAGAGTCAAACTGGTAAGGTTTTAAAAAATGATATTTTTTCTAATGAAATAGCTACCTGACCTTCACAAGTACATTTGCAGAAATTTCTGTGAAATCACAGAAACTGCGGCTGAAGGACAGGCTTTCCTTTAATAGCTATGTTGAGATTCTGTGTAGAGTGAAAAACAGTCTTTGAGCAATAAACCCAATGTGTGTGGGGTTTTGTGTGTTTTGGTTCTCTCATTTTCTGTGCCCCTGGATAATGAGTGATTTAAATACTCTTTGTGAATCAAAATGTTGTGAGTTATGTGCTGTATTTTCATAGGGATTTTTTTTAATGTTTTAAACCTGTGTTGTACTGAAAGAGCATACCTTATTTATTATATTACCTTGTGTTTATTCTGTTGTAATTCCAATATATTCAGGAAAAAACGACAGCACTCACTTTTAAAGTAGGGAATCTTCATTTAAAAGAAATGACCTACTACATTATTTTCTCTTTTAGGACCTGCTCCTGATATAGTTTCAGAAAAAATCTATCAAATCAGCAAAACTTTGGAGGAATATGCAATTTGCCCTGATCTCAGAGTTGATTTATCATGCCTTGGAAGACAAGAATATGATCTGGAGAACAAATTCAAACCTTTCCGAGGTATCAATGAGAGGTTTTATGCATGCTAAATCCATTGAGTCTAAACATTGGTATTGTTGCAAAATTATAATGGGTAATTATATAGAAAGAGCTTTGGTTCATCAAGATGCCTTACTAAAAGTTATTAAAGTGAAAGGCCGTATAAAATCATAGAATGATTTGTGTTGGAAGGTACCTTAAAGGTTGTCTTGTTCCAACATCCCTGCTATGAACAGGGATGTCTTCCACTAGACTGGGTAACTCAGAGCTCTGTCCAGCCTGACCTTGAAAACTCCCAGGGATGGGTCATCCACAGCTTCTCTGGGCAGTGTATTCCAGTGCCTCACACCCTCACAGTAAATAATTTCTTCCTAAAATTTAATCTAACTCTCTCATTGTTTAGTTTAAAACTCCTCCAGCTTGTCGTACACCTATTTGCTTGTGTTGAAAGTCTTCGTATAAGCCTTGCTTTAGGTACTGGAAGGCTGCTATAGGGTGTCCTCGGAGCCCTCTCTTTTTCAGGCTGACCACCTCTCTCAGCCTGACTTCAAAGGAGAGGCACTCTAGCCCTCTGATCATCTTTGTGGCCCTACCTTGGACCTGTTCTAACAAGTCCATATCTTTATGGTGCGAGAGCCCCAAAGCTTGATGCAGAGGTGGGGTCTCACAAGGGAAGAATAGAGGGGGGTATCACCTTCTGTGACCTGCTGGTCACCCTTTTGTGCTGCAGCCCAGGATGCAGTTGGCTTTTTTGGCTACAAACACACATTGCCAGCTCATGTCCAGCTTTTCATCCACCAGAATCCCCAAGTCTTTCTCTGCACAGCCGCTCTCAGTGAGTTCTTCTCCCAGTCCATATTCGTGTCCGGGATTGCCCTGACCCGGGTGCAATGTCTTCATTTGGACTTGTTGAACCTTATGAGATTCTCATGGACCCAATTCTCAAGCTTGTCCAGGTCCATGGGTTGCATGCGTTCCTTTTATTGTATCAACTGCACCACTCAGCTTCAGGTCATCTGCAAACCTGCTGAGGGTACACTCGATCTTGTTGTCAATGTCATTGATAAAGAAATTACAGAGCACCAATTCCCAAGACAGAGACCTGAGGGAAAGCACTCCTCACTGGCCTCCACCTCAAAGTAGAATGATTGACAACTTTTTGGCTGTGTCACTTTATCAGTGGATAAAGCCCGTCTTTATCCACTGAGTAGTCCGTCTCTCAAATCTGCGTCTCTCCTGTCTGGAGATAAAATGTCATGGGGGACTGTGTTGACAGCCTTGAAGAAGTCCAGGTAGGTGACATTGTTCTGTCATATATCATCTGAAAGATCAAAACAGCTACTAAAATTATTCTAACAGCTACCCGCAGTCCCAGGAGACCTGGAGGAGAGTTCAGAGTGAAGTTTGAGGTTGTCAGTGGAGGTAGGGGGTTTTTTTTAATAAAGGAAAAGATCTTGTCAACAGACACCCCTGATCAAGTGGCCTGTCACTGACCTCAACCATGAAGTGTCCTTTGTTGGTCTGCTGCTTACTTTTTATGCCCAGAGTCTCAGTCGGTTCATGGCTGTTTTGCAGACGTGGACTGAGTTGCCTCAAGAACTTTTGCTCCTTTCTGATGCCTTAGCATTAGAGGCAGGTTGTTTTCACCCAAATGTTATACATATTTTGAGACAGTTTACATTTTGAGAAAAATTTTTTTTCCCCAAATGAAGCCCTGACACCTTAGCTGGTATGATTTTTATCGTCATCACCACTACCACCTCTACTATCTTCATCGTCATCATCATCAATCCCCATCATCACATTATTATTATTATTTTATTTCATTTTTAATTTTATTAAAAAGAATGTGTTTGGATTTTTCAGGCAAATAAAATTGAAGAAAATTCAGCTCCAGCACAGTTTTAAATTCTGTTTTTTCAGCCTTTTAATCTCTCCATGAAGTATCTTTCTGAATGAAAATTTGACACCTCTCCTCCCCCTACACGTAGTATAAAAGTGCATACAAATACAGTGATCCTCCACATATTCGTGATCCATAATTTCCTGGATCCGAAGAGTTGTGGGTGATTTCTCAGCCGGTTGTGTGACCTTGGCCCATGTGCAGAACGTACTGCAGACACGTCAGCTTGTGAATATATAATGAGTTTATGAATATATAATTGGTCCCCCCTGGCGTCACCACCCGCCAGACTTGCCGTACATGCTTCATTCTCACCATTTAGGAGAAAGGGGAGCTAATCCGATCTCTCTGAAGCCGGGAGTGCTGCTTGCACAAAGGTACTAGGACCATGCCAACACTTCTGGGCACGGTGGCGCAGCGTGGCTGCAAACCGGGGTATAGCAGGGTACGGTTGCTGCCGCTAGTGCCGACCTCAGGGTGGCAGCGTATGGGAGATTTAAATCCCAGGTGGCTGGGAGGAGAGCTACTGACTCAGCACTGCATTTCAGCTGTGCCGGCACTGGTGTAACATGGGTGGCATAGCTGGGTGTGTCCCCATGCCAGCGGTGTGGACTCCTGACGTCCGAGTCCAATCCCTGTGCTGGCGCCAGAACCCCCCTCACTGCCCAAAATAAAAAGTTCCCTTGTAGGATGTGTGGGGCAGAGGAGGGCCAGAGGGAGGGTAGGAGAGGGAAGGGGAGAGCTGTGGGCTGGGCAGCAGGTGCAGGGACAAGCGGGTCTGCAGGGGCTCCCAGTGCAGGATGCATCTGTCCTCTGGTGCTGCGCTGGCTCCTGTCTGCCCCCGCCCCGTGCATCTCAGGAGCTGCTGCAAGAGCAGATCATCGAGCCACCAGCTCTTTTGCCCTGCGCAGCCGCTGCTGGCCCACGCTCCTGCAGACAGCCCAGACAGGAGGCGGACCCTGGCTGCTGCCCGCCTGGGATGGGGCAGCCGGATCAGTGCTGCCTGCTTGCACCCACTCCTGCCAGAAAAGCTTTGCTCTGGGGCTGTTAGATTCCCGGAAACAGAAACCCCAAACAAAGCAGCCCCTTTGAACAGCAGGGGCTGTCCCAGCCTGTTCAGCTGTCGCTCCCGTCGCACAGCGCCAGGGTACCCACCGGGGCCGCTCCAGCCAGCACCGAACTCATTCCCCAATCAACCCCCAGAGTCCTGCTCTGGAGAGTTGTGCCACCTCCGCCATGTTTGAACACAAGAGACACACACCAGCAACCAGAAACCCCAATAAAAACCCCAATAAAACCCAGCACAGACACGGCAGCGAAAGGACAGTGGCAGGATCCTAGGCGCCTGCTCGAATCCACAGTGGGGCTGGGTGCTGGCTTCCTGGCTCCCAGCCGGTTTCTGTGCTGGGAAAAGCGGTCTCTTCCTGGAGCTGGGACGTGGCAAAAGGCATTTCCTCCGCTTTAATGAGGTGCTACAGAGGGAGCCGCGCTCTCAGGACCGTCCTCCAGACCTTATTAGGGGGAGGGGCATGGCTATAGATGTGGCCTGCTTGAATGCTTTGTGGGTTTGCTGTCCTTGCAGATTCCAAGACTCATGTGAAGAGAGCCAGACCCAACAGCCCACGAGTAACGGGGGTTTACTGAAGTTGCAATTTTTCTCTATGTTTTTCTAAAAAAACCCTACTTCCCAATCACGTCTTCCAAGAGTACATCAACCTGAGACAACAGCGCTAACAGGAAACCCTACTTCAGCAATGTAATTAGCTTATTAGTACATGAATAAGTATACTTTTCACAGATTTCAATGCAGATTGAAAGTGCATAAAGAATGGAAGTAATTAAAAAAATAATTTAGGGTACTATCTGATGTATTTAAAACTTCTGCTCCTTCAGTTGTATGGACTACTTTCTGTGAGTCAGGGCTACAGAGGTCTTGAGGCAAATGAGACTAAACCAGTTGTGTTGGAAGGAGCTAAAATAATTTTTAGACTATAATCCTACACGTACTTTATCTTAACATGGGAGTGCAGCTCCAATAGAGTTGCCACATTTGTTTAAATGTCTTAAAAGTCTGCTAAAGCTTAATGTCTACTAAAATACTGCTAGGAGTAGAGCATGGAAGATATGCAATAATATAATATTAGCTAAATCTTGAGATTTCCAATGGATACCATAGAATTTATTCATTTCCAAGTACATTTATGGATTGTTTTTCAGCCTTGAGAGCCTTTTTTCTTTCATTTAAGTATGTTTTCACGATCTATTCTAAGTGTTTTTCTCAGACTCAAAAAATGTTTGTCATTTTCATGTTACTCTAAAGAAAAGCATTTTCAGTGTTTTTGAGTAAAATTGGATGACATTCTAAGTCATAATTTAAATTGTAGCTAGAATATTTCAAGATACTCATTCAGCCAGGTGAAAATGCATTTGTTTAGCATAGGCTTTTTAATTTAATCAGGAGAAGTAATTTATTCCAAGATGACTGAGAAGCATGGCTTTGACAGTTTTTTGGTAACTGCTGTCATTATGATGGACTAATTTTAATTAATTCATTTTAGTTTTACATCCAAAAGATCTAGAAAAACTATAGTACTCTGCTTCTATGAATTTAAAATTCAAGTTATCAAGGCCTTAGCAAAAAACAGATGTTGTGGATGAGCCTTACTTTCCTAAATCAGTGAGATATACAGTGAGCCCCTGTGTATTTGCGGTCCGCTACTTGCGAGTTTCAGTATTTGCGGGTGATCTTCCCGCGAGCTGTGCAACCTCGGTGCGTGNTGGATACAAGTAATCCTGGTTCTAGCATTTTGAAGAATAGGCTGTATGTCTCTCTTGGTGGAATGATAAAAATAGATACTGCTGTCAGAAGAACAGAATGTCTGATGCCAATTTGTCACGCACATTTTTGTCCTCTCATAATAAACCTGTTTAGCTTGTGGAGTTTTCCAGCAGTTTAGTTAATGATATATGTATAAAGAGTTTACTTTGATATAATGTACTGGCATTAATGTTTTCAATGAATTAGAGCTGTCAGCTTACTTACATTATCTCTGCAGTTTTTTAGCAGGCAAAAGTGGGGAGGAGTGGCTTGANGGCCTCAAGATATGCCAGGGGAGGTTTAGACTGAATGTTAGGAAGAGGTTTTTCACAGAGAGCGTGATCACTCATTGGAATGGTCTGCCCAGGGAGGTGGTGGAGTCGCCGTCCCTGGAGGTGTTTAAGAGAAGACTGGATGAGGAGCTTAGAGACATGGTCTAACTGGGGAGTGTAGGGCTGGATGATCCTGTGGGTCTCTCCTGGCTCGGAGTGGCCTGTGTGCCTGTGAGGGATCTAGGTTTATGTTCACCACTCTGGGGGGTGCATTTGGTCTCTGTGTGGGCGTTAGATGGTGAGTTGGACTAGATGATCCTTGTGGGTCCCTTCCAACCCATAGTATTCTGTGATTAATCTTTTCAAGGCAATGGGAGAATTTGACTTTGCCTCCATGGGCTTCAGAACAAATCCATGTTATAGAGGTTTTGTGCTGTGACTTCAGTTGAGTTGCATGACTGGTGGAAGTGTGCGAGAAGAGATATTTTCCACTGAATGAGCTGTAATCACTTTTTTCTACATGATTTTTCCAGTGGAAATTGTGGATTCTGTGGAAATCTACCTCAATCTCCTTCGAAGTATTTTTGACTTCAATGTGATCAGAAATTTGCTGACTGGACCCCGACAGATTAAAATAAGGATTGATGCCATGAATGGAGGTATGGTAGCAACTAAGATGTAGTAAAATTCTTTGGTGGCCAAATCTATTGTAGTTTTCACTGTAGTTTTTGGAATGTTAAGGTAGATGTATTTCCCATTTGCATTCTCCTGTTGTTTACTTGTCTTGCTGTTACGTGTTAAACTCATGTTTGCATCCTAGGACACATAGAGTAGCATATTATTTTTATTCTAGTAAGAAAAAAACCTTTATGATTGTTTCTTTACTTAATAATGGTTAAATAAAAAGTGCTTCTTTCACCATTCAGAGATTAGTTTTTCACTTCCAGTAGTGGGGAACTGTGTTTTTCATGCTGAAATGGAAATTACTTACTGGGACAATAATCATGTACTCCTCTCTGAAGTAATAGTTTGGGGTTTTTTTTACTAAGACAGATATGTAGAATTTCTATTTGAAGTCTGTTTTGTATCAACTCTGCACAGTGCTCTGAAAAATTTACATGTCAAGCATATGCTTCTGTGATTTCATGCCAGATTTCTGTTTTGGCAGTTATGGGACCTTATGTGAGAAGAATCTTGTGTGATGAGTTGGGTGCTCCTGCAAATTCTGCCATAAACTGTATTCCTCTGGAGGATTTTGGTGGACAGCCTCCTGATCCAAATTTAACATATGCAACTGCCTTGCTGGAGGCTATGAAAGGTGGAGAGTATGGATTTGGAGCTGCTTTCGATGCTGATGGAGTAAGTATTTTGATCTGTCTTGATGTTTCACTGTACAGTGATCTTCCAGTGAAGTCACTGCCGCGGCTGTGCTGGGAGTGGAGGAGCTACTGCGGCGGCTGTGGGGGTTGATCTGCATATTCATGACTGCCTAATTTAAATATTGATATGTGTCAGGTTGCACATATGCAGTTGTTAAAAAGGACCTCCTTAATTGCTGAAAAATCACTCCACTAAGATGTGAAGCTGCAATATGGGCGGCATGAAGTGGAAGAGGGTCGTCTGTATATAATTAGCTTATGAATATATAATTAGTCCTTCCCACCATCACCACCCACCAGAGTTGCTCTACATCCTTCGTTTTCACCATTTAGGGGAAGGGGAACTGCTACCATCTCCTTGATGCCAGGAGTGCTGCCACGTGGCTGGTGCAGAGGCACCGGGGCTATGCCAACACTTCTGAGCACAGCGGTGTGGCGCTGTTGCGAGCTGGGGGATGGCGGGGGATGGTTGCTGCCTTCAGTGATGACCCCAGGGTGGCGATGGATGGGAGATTTAATCCCCAGGCGGGCGGGAGCTGAGCCACTGACTCGGCACCATGCCTCAGGTCTATCCACATGGCCGTGACATGGGCAACAGAGCCCGGCGTGTCCCTATGCCAGCACCGCAGGCTCCTGGCATCAGGGTACAACCCCTAGTGCTGGCAATGGAACCCCTCTTCCTGCCCAAAATAAAAAGTTCCTTCTGGGCAGCAGTAGAGTATTTACATGTACGCTGTTTTTTTATAGATGTTTATTGCTCTATGAGAAACACAGAAACAGTTGATACAGGACAGGCCTGAGGAGTCTCTTCCAGGATGTGTGGGATGGAGGAGGTGCGGAGGGAGGGTAGGAGAGGGGAAAAACTATGGGCAGCAGGCACAGGGGAAGAGTGGGTTGCGGGCACTCCTGGCGCAGGGTGCCTCTGTGCTCTGGTGCTGCACCAGCTCCTCCCATCCATCTGCCCCGGCCTTGCGCATCTCTGAGGAGCAGCAGCAGGAGCAGATCACAGAGAGCGAGCAGCTCCTTTGCCCTGCACAGCTGTTGCTGGCCCACACTCCTGCAGACAGCCCTGGCAGGAGGCAGGGAGGCAGACCCCAGCTGCTGCCCACCAGGTATGGGGCAGGCGACGGCGAGCCAGGGAGAGGCAGTGATGGTCAGTTTCCCTTGGCCCACAGTGTTGGTCTGGCTGCATGCAGCTCTCAGCCTCCCCCAGGGTCCTGCTCTGGAGCAACGCGGTGCCTCCACCATATCAGAATACAAGAGACATACACCAGCAACCAGAAACTGCAATAAAACACTGCACAGACATGACAGGGAAAGGTCAGTTGCAGGAAGCTCCACGCACCCACTTGGATCCACGGCGGGGATGGGCGCTGGCTTCAAGGGTTCCAGCCATGCTGGCTGTTACGTGGTTTCTGTACTTGGAAACATTCCTCCCTTCTGGGACCTGGCATTCTGTGGCAATGAAACGGCAAAGGGCATTTCCTCTGCTTTGATAAGGCACTACAGAGTGAGCCGCGCTCTCAGGACTCTACTCCAGACCTTTTTAGTGAAGGGGATGTGGGTATGGGCATGGCCTAATTGAATATTCATGGGTCTGCTATCTTCACGCGTTCTTGACTTGCGGGACCTGCGCAGACCCAACTCCCTGGGAGTTCCAGAGCTTGACTGTAGTTGTTTTGTCTGGGGTCAGATATGGGACATGAAAGTAAAGTCAACCCTCTTTACTTCATGGTTCCTCATTTGCGAATGCACTTCTTTGGTATATGATTTTCCCATGATAGTGGAAGTCTGATTTGCGGGGCATTCCCAATTGCACCTGCACTAACTGGCAGTCATGAATATTCGAAGAGAGACAGTCATGAATATTTGAATTAACCCCACCCACCATGTCGCCCCCATCAGTCCTGGCATGCTCTGGTGGTGTGTTGACCCCACCCTGCTGTATGTTGGCCAGTTCTGGTGCCCACAGGCACCCTGTGCTGTGAAAAAAAAGCCCTTTGCTGCCCTGGAGAGCACACTAGAGCTAGCAGCAGCCTGGCAGAGCCTCCTGCCCCTCTCCCCAGGTAAAGCTTACAAGCAATGGTGAGAGAAAGAGTTTATGACTGCAGAGAATGCAGAGGGGCAAAGACACTGCTGCTTGTTTTTTTTCATCTAAGTCCGCACTCTACTCTGCTCCTCTGCAGTGCAAGGGGCAGCAGTTGGTACAGTTACTAGTCAAAACACTACAGCAGTTGTAAGCGAAGTAATGCAAGCTATGTAGCTTTCTTGCCTTTTCCTAGCATATGCTAAGACAAGCACCCTGATTAACATGTGAATCTACAAGCTGTGCTGGCTACTTTGGTGCTGAGTCACATCGTCATAGTAACGGTGCTGCCGAGAGCATGCTGGCGGAGCAGGGTCCCACTAGCCCCTCTCCCCAGTTAAAGCTTACAAGCTCTGGTACTCCATTATTCTACAGGGCCAGGACTGGCTCTGCCAGCTGACAGAACACTGCCTTGCAACTGTTGCCTTGCCAACAAGGCCTGGCTGTTCTGTAGCCAGTCCTGGTGCTTGGAGTGTTCTTGAGGTGCTGGTGCAAGCCTGAGAATAGAATACAGCCTTTGAAACTCCACTTTAAACCTGTGAGCTGCGCCATGTAAAAGCGAGGTGGCAGCTCCAAAGGGAATGAGCTGGGCTGAATGCTCCCCCACCATTCACAGCACTGCCATCCTACCCCCTGCCTCTGGGACCAGCGCTACGTCCTAGTGTGTCTTTCGGGGTCTGGCCCGGCCTGAGCTTGGTTCCAGTGGTGCTGCATGGCTTGCAGTAGTCCCTTATGGTCCTGCAGCGGCCTTGGAAGGAGGGAGGGAGCCCTCCCCAGTTGTGGATGAAGCAATGTCACTTGCACTGTGCAGTACATGCTGCATGCAGCACTTGTAAAGAATGCTCCCCAGGGTCCCAAGCACAGCTTTTGCAGCCCCACTCCTCCCTAGCTCCATCTGGTGCTCCTGCCTGCCCCATTCAGATCTCCTTTCTCCCTTTCCCTCCCCCTCCTTGTCCACCCCCACATCCCAGAGGAGATATTTACACAAACATTTCCTGTATTAAAAAAAATTCTTGGGTTCCTGGGTTTGAACAAATTTTTTTCTGGAGGCACTTGGCATTGAAATGTGTGAGCGAGATGGCAGCGGAAGCTTTACCAGTGACGGCAATCTGGTCACGTGCATCCCCCAGGAGGTAACACACCAAGGAGAGCTCAGAAGTATACAATACAGCCCCGCGGTGCCTCTTCTGCCCGCTGCAGCTCCTACAGCAGCAGGAGCCAAAACTCAGGACTTGCCTGGGAGGCAGCCTGGGCTCAGAGACCCCTTTGTCACGATTCCTGAGGACCTCCCAGGTGGGGACGGGGCAGAGGAGACACCCTTNCAGTGGTGCTGCATGGCTTGCAGTAGTCCCTTATGGTCCTGCAGCGGCCTTGGAAGGAGGGAGGGAGCCCTCCCCAGTTGTGGATGAAGCAATGTCACTTGCACTGTGCAGTACATGCTGCATGCAGCACTTGTAAAGAATGCTCCCCAGGGTCCCAAGCACAGCTTTTGCAGCCCCACTCCTCCCTAGCTCCATCTGGTGCTCCTGCCTGCCCCATTCAGATCTCCTTTCTCCCTTTCCCTCCCCCTCCTTGTCCACCCCCACATCCCAGAGGAGATATTTACACAAACATTTCCTGTATTAAAAAAAATTCTTGGGTTCCTGGGTTTGAACAAATTTTTTTCTGGAGGCACTTGGCATTGAAATGTGTGAGCGAGATGGCAGCGGAAGCTTTACCAGTGACGGCAATCTGGTCACGTGCATCCCCCAGGAGGTAACACACCAAGGAGAGCTCAGAAGTATACAATACAGCCCCGCGGTGCCTCTTCTGCCCGCTGCAGCTCCTACAGCAGCAGGAGCCAAAACTCAGGACTTGCCTGGGAGGCAGCCTGGGCTCAGAGACCCCTTTGTCACGATTCCTGAGGACCTCCCAGGTGGGGACGGGGCAGAGGAGACACCCTTTGCTCCCCTGACTGTGCGAGGAACTTCTGGGAGTACCCCGCAGCTGCTCCAGAGCTGAGAGGCAGAGTGACCAGGGCCAAATTTGCATATTCACGAGCTTCCATTCTACGTGGGTGGAGGGCTTCAGGGCGGGGAGGCGGGGAGGGATGACAAGACCCACGGTACCGTGATCACACACAGAATCAGGGCCGACTGTATTTAAATATCAGGCAGGTTTTGTCTTGTACTTGTGTAACACTTTTATTCCCTGATTAGAAAGAGCCAGCATATACAGATAATACAGACTTGTCACAGTAAGCAGTAATAACATAAAATTGGTTTTGGTTAGCAGCATATACTAAGAGATTTTTTAAATAAAATACAGAATCATAGTATCTATTTTAATTGTTAATCTCATCAGCTTTATAAACTGTGAAGTATTACAGAAACATCTTTTTGCTCTGATAGGGCAGGAAAAGGTTGGAAAAGTTCTGAAGAACAGAAGCTGTTTTCTATTGTCAGTAAACATGAAACACCCTCCTACTCATTTAATAGCATGTGTCATTGCAAAAAGATTCTCCTACACAAACATTCCTTTGGCAGGAACAGAGCTACTGAAGTGACATGTAGGAGGCTGGAGCTAAGGTCTCACCTGGAGCTTCGATTTGCAAGGCAGGTGAAGCCTTGGTATGATAATGAGATTACAAACCTGCTAGGGTGATGCCAGGAAAGTATTTTGCCTGAAGAAGTAACCCAAAGCCTGTTCCTTTTTCCTTTCCCTGTAACAATTGATTGTGTGGACTTCAGATCAAGTGCGGAAACGAAGACGCTTTATTCATTAAACTAGGGGTTTTATACTTTTTCTGCAAGCCTCTTCAGCAAGAGGCAACATGGAAACACAGGAACTAAAATTCACAGAGAAAAACAAAGTGATCAGACTCCTCCTAGATAGGTATTGTTCTCTTAACGATCCAGGTACAAAGAGCACAAAGAAGGCCTCAAACAAGTTGATTTCAGCAGATAGCTCCTCCCAAGCAATTTACCATAACAACAAATAGAATTTGCCACAACCAAGTTATAGTAAGTCTAATATTCACCATCAAAAACATTGTGACATCTACCTGCAGTGAATCTAGTAAGAGAAATTAACGACTCTGCAATACATGAAGGTTAAGATTTTTTTTTAAATTTCTTTTTTCTCCAGGACCGCTGTATGATCCTTGGCCAAAATGGTTTTTTTGTTAATGCATCAGATTCCTTGGCTATAATTGCTGCCAATCTGTCTTGCATTCCGTACTTTCGTCAGATGGGTGTCCGAGGATTTGGCAGGAGCATGCCTACCAGCACAGCCCTGGACAGGTAAGATGAAATATTTCTTTGTATTGCCTTTGCCATTACTTTAGTTATCTCTATTTTTTATTACATAGCAATTCCAAAATTGTGAAGTATCTCAATAAGAGCTTCTAATTTGCACAGTCTTTATTGTTATAACTAATTTTAACAACATTTTGATTTTATCTAGACTGATTTTTCTTGTCTTTACTTGCATGAAAAGAGCTTAATTCCATCCAGAAAAGAAATAAATAGGTTAAATCTAATGTAAAAACATTTGACTGGTACTTTCTTTTCCAAAAGTCTTGTCTCTTTTTATTAATAAGTAATAGTTTACAACCTTACCTGGTAGCCCTTCTTATGAAAGTCATGCAAGTTTAAAACAGATAAAGAACTAATTCAACACTAAAATATTAAAAAACACAATCCCCCTCTCTCATTAAAAGCTATTGAAATATATAATCTGTTAGGATATAAAATGTCCCAGAAGAGACTGCAGGCAATCATGAAATCCGTTCCCAGTTTTAAGATAGATTAAAAGTATATGTAAAATTACAGTCGGGTCTCTTATACCACAGTACCGTGGGTCTTGCCCTCTGTCCACGTTGATTGGCAGCTCATTAAGATACAAATTTGCCTCGCACCCTCACACTGCCCCCCTGTGCTCTGGTGCTGTTTCGGCATTGCCTTGCTGTGTATTTGTGTTGGGGCTTCCCAGCGCCCACAGCCACCCCACCCCAGGAAAAACACCTTTTCTGCTCAGCTGGGGACAGTGGTGTTGGGAGCCGCCCGCACTGCTGTCCGAGTCTCTCCGGGCGGGTAGACATGGTCTCTCCATGCTTGGGATAGACAAGTATGTCTTGGACAGTTGCTTGAGAAAGTCTCAGACACCACATCTAACCTGAGAATGTGTAAATCTTTCATAACTGGACGAAACTTCCTCTCTTGGAGTGGGACAGGTGCCCGGCTGTGCCGGGAGTGGAGCTGCTGCTGTGGCTGTGCCAGGAGTGGAGCTGCCGCCACACCCACTCTGCCGGGAGCAGAACCGATGCCGCGACAGGTGTGTTGGGAGCGGAGCTGCTGCCACGCCCACTCTGCTCGGAGCAGAGCCGCTATGGTGGCTGTGCAAGTTGATTTGCATATTCATGACTACCTAATTTGAATATCCATGCGTGTCAGGTCGCACAGGTGCAGTCATGAAACAGGCCTCCTTAATCACTGAAAAATCACCCTGCTAAGATGTGAAGCTGCAATATGGGGGTTGTGAAGTGGAAGAGGGTTGACTGTATTTCTGACAAGTACAGTCTACTCTAAAGGTTTGATGAATGAGTATCTTATGTCAGCAGCTGTACTCATCCAGGCCTAAATTTTCTGTAAATATCAGAATAAGATGAGCAAGCTAAATACTACTACCTTATATATCCCTTTTGGGCAAAGCGTTCACTAAATCCATTGCATCTCAATTTTGATCTAGTTGCATAGCTTTACTAGCACAAGAGCGATCTCCTGTCCCCGTTAAATGTGTTTAATTAGGAAACAGTAATTTTAAAGTGAAATGTAGCTTGTATGAAAAGGTTTAATTGATCAGTCTACAGTTTGCCTATTCAAGAAGTTTTGAAAGTTACTAGATTCAGAGCTTGTGGTGTGCTCTAACACTTGACAGAGACTTCAGGAATATATTCCTTACTGGTGACTAGATGGTCTACTTTAAGAAAATACTGTTACGTTAGTGTTTGATGTATTTTGTTTATTCTATTCAGAGATAAAAAATCTAGTTTAAGTAATAAAGATATCATTATATTGAAATATGATATAAAATAAAGTTCATTTTGTATATTAACACCAGCATATCTCTGGTGTTATCTCTATTATGCTGGTGTGTATTAACACCAGCATAAGCTCTGTCAGACTTCAAGAAACAGTGACGTTAAATATGTGTGTCCTCTTTTCATAAAGTTTTTTCATTGATAAATATCTCAGCAAGCATGAACTGAAGTCCCCTTCAGTAACACTGTTTGAATTATGTTCTTTACAATGTTTACTTTACCTTCTGTTGCAGAGATCATCTCGTAGTCATTACTGCCTTATTTGGTTCTGTGGAGCTAAGCCTCAATTATTAAATAAAACTGAACGATTGGTAATGATAGAAGGATGTAAATATTTTCCCGTCCATTCTTACAAATATTTATTGCTATGAAGTTTCCCAGGACATTTGATTTTTTTTAGATTTAATTTTGTGGTTGTCTTTGTTATCTTGAAGCCTTAGAAGTTACATGTTATCATGTGGTTTAGTGTAGATCATGCAGTTTTCACATAGATAATCTAATTTTAAGCCCCTCTGCCATGGGCCGGGACACATACCACTAGAGCAAGTTGCTCAGAGCCACATTCAACCTGGCCTTGATAACCCCTAGGGATGGGACATCTACCATTCCACTTGACAGCCTATTCCAGTGCCTCACCATCCTCACAGTAAAGATTTTCTTCCAAAGAACTAATCTAAACATACTCTCAGTTTGATGCCATTCCCCCTTTGTCCTGTCACTACACACCCTTGTATGGAAGTGCCTCTTCTGCTTTCTTGTAGGTTTGTTTAGTTGCTGGAAGACTGCTTAGAAGGTCTTCCTGGGGCCTTTTTTTCTCCAAGCTTAAACAACTTCATCTCTCAACCATTCCTCATAGGAGTGGTGTTCCATCGCTGTGATCATCCCTGTGGCCCTCCTCTGGAACTGCTCTAGCAAGTCCACATCTTTCTTGTGCTCAGGACTGTTGACCTGGATTGAGTATTCCAAATGGGGTCTCACAAGTGCAGTGTAGAGGCACAGAATAACCCCTCTAGACTTGCTATAATGCAGCCCAGGATACAGTTGGTTTTCTGGGCTGCAAGCTTATATTGCTGGGTCATACTGAGATTGTCATCAACCAACACTTACAAGTCCTTCTCCAGAAGGCTGATCTAAATCACTTCTGCACCCAACCTGTGTTTGTGCATGGGATTATCCTGATGTTCATGCAGGATTCTTATGCTTGGCTTTGTTAAACTTCAAAAGGTTTGCATGGGCTCATCTCCCAAGTCTGTAATGGTTCCTCAGAATGCCATCCCTTCTCTCCAACGTGTAGACCACATCACACAGCTCTGTGTCATCAGCAGACTTGCTGAGAATGCACTCAGTCCCACTGTCCATGTTGCCAACAAAGCTGTTAAATAATTCCTCTCTATACCTCCAAGGCTACCTGTCCCTGCTTCCCCCCTCTGTAAGCTTCCTTCTGGTGTTTTAAGTTTGTCCGGGAGTGCCTTGTTCATCCACACAGGCCTCCTGGTGTTTTTGCATGAACTCCTCCATTACTTGGAGAACTTATTTAGCAATCATGAGATAATAAAATTCTCAATAAATAATGCAGCAAAGAGGGGGGGCAGTATAACAGCTAAGATGGATTTCCATAGGGCAGATTTTGAGTTATACAAGGAACTGATTAGGAAAGTTCCTTGGGAGGTGGCTCTTAAAGACAAGGGGGCCCAGGATAGCTGGGAGTACTTTAAGAATGAG
>WEKX01001303.1:41666-71240 GCA_013390025.1 Pitta sordida
CACCACGTCTAACATGAGAGTGTGTAAATCTTCCATTACTGTGCATGCAGCCTCTTTTCTCCAAACGGAGGGGGGCAGGTGCGGCACTGGGGGACCTGCCATAAGCTCCTTGCTCAGAGTGGAGCGGAGGGGAGCTTGGCAGGTGCGGTGCAGGTGCGCTGTGGGCAAACCTGCTGCAGTCATTTTGCTTGGAGCAGGGTGGAGGGGAGCTGCTCAGGCGGACCTGCTGCAGCGTCCTCGTTCACAGCGGAATGGGGCAGGCATGGCACAGGCGCGGCACCAGGGGGCCTGCTGCAGCTGCCTCGCTCTGAGCAGAGCAGAGGGAGCAAGGCAGGTGTGGCATGGGTGCAGCACCAGTAGAACTGCTGCAGCTGCCTCACTCCGAGCGAGGGGGGACGGAACGAGATGGGGCAGGATGAGCGCGGTGTGAGCATGGCACCGGCGAAACTGCTGCGGCCACCTTGCTCAGAGCAGAGCGAGGTGGGCACAGCACAGGCAGAGCAGTGCACCCATGGTCCATGTGGCATGGCATGGGGATTGATTTGAATATTCATGGCTGCCTAATTTGAATATTCATGGCTGTCAGTTCACACAAGCGCAGTTGCGAGGGCCCCACAAAATGGACATCCACAATCGCGGAAAATTCATACCACGATGAGGTGAATCCACAAACGAGGAACTGCGAAGTAGAGAAGGTTGACTGTATCACAGATCTCTATTGTATGTCTTCCTGTAAAGTTCATGATTCAAGCTGACACATTGGAAAGAAAACAGTAAAAAATAAATATATTCAACCCCCGGTCTTCGCAGGTGAACGGATCCTTGAAGGAGGCGTGAACCCAGCAAATCACAAAGAGCACAAACTCATGCATATTCAGTTAAGTCCCATCCCTAGCCACGCCCCCTCAGCACCTGAGGGTGGGAGAGCATTTCTGGGACCCCCACGTCGGGGGAGCCACTGAGCCACCTAACTCTGTGGGCACAGAGGAGGAGGACGGGCATGTTGACTGCACTTCCCGAGCCTCCACTGGAACTGGCCTGGCCCGCAAATGCCCCTAGGCCTTTCACCACCAGACGAACAACAAGAACTTGACGGCCTGCCCCAGTGTGCCTGTCCACCTGATGCCACTCTGTCTCTGCACAACATCATGGCTGCTGCTGCTTCCATCCCGTGCCAGGAGGAGCCAGTCCTTCGGCAGCTGCCACACGCTCACATAAAGTTGTGCCACACTGATTGAAAACTGGTGGCAAGTCTGTCTTTGTGGTATGATTTTTCTGCGATTGGGGAGGTTCGTTTTGTGGGGCATTTGCAACTGTGCCTGCGCAAACTGACAGTCATGAATATTCAAAGTATACAGTCATATATATGCAAGTTAATCTCGCACACCATGCCACACGGACTTTCAGCACACTGCTCTGCCCGCGCTGTGCCTGCCCCACCCCGCTCTGCTTGGAGCAAGGCGGCTGCAGCAGTTCCACCAGTGCCTCACCCACCCTGTTCTGCTTTGCTTTGCTTGGAGTGAGGTGGCTGCGGCAGCTCCACCTGTGCCGCACCCACCTTGTTTCTCTCCGCTCTGCTTGAAGCGGAACCTGGCAGCTGTGGCAGGTCTCCCGGTGCCACGCCTGCCCCGCTTCACGCAGAATGAAGAGACTGCGGTCTGCCCGCATTCCCCCCCAGGGATGATTTGCATAGGTATGAAAGATTTACACACTCCCAGGTTAGACATGGTGTCTAAGACTTTCTCGGTCTCATGGTGAGACCAGGTCTACCCACCCAGAGAAACTCCGAAACAGTGCCAACTTCGCCGGCTGAGTGGAAAAGGGATTTTTCCTGGTGCAGAGTGGCTGTGTGCACCAGGAAGACGCCACAAAAACACCAACACACAGTGGAGCAGTGCTGAAACAGCACCAAAGCGTGCGGGGGGCTGAGGGGGGTGGTGCTATTTTGCATATTAATGAGCTGTATATCAGTGTGGACAGAGGGCTTTGTCTGGGGGGACCAGACCTACGGTACTGCGATGAAAGAGGGTTGACTGTATTTGCACCAATGCTAGCTGCATTTTCTGTCAGAAAATATCCCCTTGCTCCACTGTTGTTCTCTCCACGGGCTGCAGAACCTGAATCATTTTTTCCTTCTCTCCAGTCCTCTCTGACCTTGGCATTCACAGTGCTGTTCCTTCCTCAATCTCCACTGCTGGACAGGTTTTTCCCTTTTAAAGTATGTTTTCCTAGAAGGGCCACCAACTTGGCTGCTAGGCTCATCAACGCCCAGCTGGGTCTGTTGGAGCCTCCTGGAACTGGCTGTGTCTGACAGGGGGCAGCCAGGGCCTCTTCTCATAAAAGCCAGCCCTGCAGGCTCCCACTAACAAACCCTGTCCTGTCGACCAAGTACAACATCTAAACCAAATCCCTTAGACACTTAAATATTTCTGTCATATCAGTCATTCATTCAAATTAGTATTTATTCCACTTGATGTAGTGAATGCATAGCAGATCTTCTTATATTCAGAGATTAAGGGGTAAATTTTGTTCTTTTTCATACCAATCTATACTCATGGATTTCTTAGACATGTCCCACTTATCTTGGTACATTTAGTCTTAAGTTTGACAGATTGAGTTAGTCATAATTTGGCCTTTAATGTATGTTTAGTACCTCTCATTTCCACAGACATAGTTCACACACACACAGATCATACAGAATATTATGAGTTGGAAGGGACCCACAAGGATCATCTAGTCCAACTCACCATCTAACACCCGTGCAGAGACCGAGAGCACATCCCAGAGTGTAACACCAACCTAGATCCCTCACAGTCTAGCAGGCCACTCCGAGCCGGAAGGGGCCCAGAATCATCCAGCCCTACACCCCCCAGCTAGACCATGTCACTAAACTCCTCGTTGTTTAAAAGTATTTTGAAAAATCTGTTTTGTTAGTGAATAAGAAGAAATAAATAATGGAAATGAATTTGTAGGTCAACACTTACCTTGTTAGAGACAAGAATAAGAACAAGATCTGTTTAACAAGGGAAGGAAAGCATACTTAATAAGCAGAGTACTTAAAAAATTCTGCCATGCTATTGAGTTCTAATATTTCTTTCTGTATTTTGTTTTAACACTAGAAGTGGAGAAGTTCTTAAAATAAACATGATTGCAAAAGAGACAGCAATATTTGTATAACAGTAGATGCAGTAAGATAGCAGAAATAGCACCTAGGGAAATAAAATAAGCTCGTGTTTTATTTATTAGTCTTCATGAAAAAGTTAGGAAATGCTGACTTTAAGTACATCTAACTAGGATTAAATATACAGTCACTAATCCATTGGAAACTAAAACAATTGGAAATCTTTTCCCGACACATGTTACCAGAGTAGAGAAACAGAGATAATGGTGGCCAAAAGTATCTTGCATGTGAACATCCCTTCCTGGGTTTTTATGAGAAAAATCTGAATTGTGCTAGAAATACTTGATTGTATTTGATGATGTCTTCACAATGGTTCTGAGATGACAGTTCTTTGATCACCAGAGCTCCTCTGTTATCTGAATGGTGTAATTTGATTTGCACTTACAGAATTAATCTTTTTGTATGGTACTCAACTGTCTCATTTAGTCTGCTTCTGGACCTCAGTAATAAGAGTAGCTTTCATGTGGATGAACTGGATCAATTCCTGTCCACCTGACTATTGTCCTGAGGTCATGGACATCTCTCCTGAAGTCTGTGCTAGAAACCAAATGAAAACCGTCTCTTCCTGTGGTGTGTCCTTATTGTGTGGCTACAGTTTAGCCTAAATTGCTGAAACAGAGCTTTTCCTTAGCTGTATTAAAGAAAAAATTATACACTATAATTTAAAGAAAGGATGTAGAAAATCTCATCCTTCTTCACTTGTGTGCTTGATAATGTGTTGTGTAATAGTTTTTCACAGTGCATTATCAAACTTAAACAAAAGGAAGCAATAAACCAGAGGACTCAAAATGTTGCTTTGAAATACAGCATTAATATATGGATCAATATATTACAAGAGAATTTACTCAGAATATTTAACATTTGCATGTGTTTGCTTGAAGTGGCTGCTGAAATATACAAATACGTACTGTAGGGAGAACATAACAATTGACAGGAAACATCTGCTTTAATACGCTCCAACTTCAACAGGACTGTGGCAATACGTCTCCATATTTCAATTTGCCGGAATTATGTAGCCTTAGGCTGGTGTTCATTTTCCTTTAGGGAATGTGAATCTATGTACCTTGTTCAAAAAACTATTCTTGTTTCATATCCTTGTACTCTGATTTATCTGATGTCTGCAGAAAAAGGAAACTAAATACTGTACACTGTTAGCTAACTGTACAAAATTAAGAATCACAAATGTGAGTAAAATTTGTTTCTGCAGGAAATATGAGGCTCTGTGTGTGGAAAATACAGTGATCCTCTGCATAGTTGTGATCCGTAGTTTGCGAGATCCCATACTTGCTGTTGATTTTCCAGCGAGCTGTGGGACCTGGCGCGTGCACAGAACCTACCACGACCTCAGTCTGATCAGCCCCCAGCCCTGCCACTTGCACCGGCCCATCCCCTCTCATCCCCGCACCACTCGCAGAAGTGGCAAGCACAGGCAACCCTGGCTCCGGTCCCCCCCCATCTCCGCTCGCAGGACCCGGAACTGCCCGGCTGCTGCAACGCCGGGACTCGCTGCTGCTGTGGCTCTGGGACACCCCGCTGCTGCAGCACTGGGACTTGCCGCTGCTGCGGTGCTGGGACTCGCCGCTGCTGGCGTACTCGACTCTGTAGTGGGTTTGCTATCTTCACACATCCCACAACTCGCGCAAGGGGGCCTAGACCCAACAGCCCGCGAGTAATGGGGGATCCCTGTAGTAGTCAAAATGAGACTGGAGAAAATAGTTTTTGAGAGAATACTGCTGTGACTGGTATTGTCTTCTACCTTGTTTCTAGAGCCAGGTCATTTTAACAACATGTAGGTGCTCTGACTACACATACACTGGGTAAAGCTAAGCACCGTACTGTGCAGTGCTCTGCCACTTTATACCTGCGAACCCATCTTTTAATGCAACTTTGACATGTCAGTGTTCTGTTTGCTGGTTGTATATTTACTCTCTGGTCATCTAGAGACAGGTTTTAAGGGAGTCTGCAGTGACAATGAATGCTCTGATTTGTTCAAAGAAATGTCTTGATGCAGTGAAGGGCAGAGATGCTGTGAGCACCCTGTCTTGATTGCAGGAAGGAGACTGACCCTTGCAGCAAGAAACATTTTGTCTGAGACACATCAGGAGGCTTTGCTTAAAATATAGAAACATTTTGGTTGGAAAGGACCCATAAGGTCACAGAATCTTAGAATATTCTGAGTTGGAAGGGACCCACAAGGATCCAACTCTTAAACAGCACCACTGGCTCCTGGTGGGAATCGAACCCCTGGTCTCCCACATGACAGCCAAGGACACTTATCACTGTACTTAAGTGAATTTTCCAATGTTCATGTCCAAATACTTCACCCAGTCTTGTTCTTCCTGTTCCTTCTCCTACTCCTTTCCTCCACTTCCTTCCCTTTTACCCATCTTTGTTCTTTCTTTCACATTTCCATGTCCTCTTCCTTATTTTCCATTNGCGCACCACATTCCACTTGTACCTTTGTGATTATTTCCTTGAATTATTACATTACAAAGCCTGCATGGATTTTTTGTCTGTCTTTTTGTGTGCTTTTCTTCCATATTGTTCGTCATCTGAGGAAGTTTTTGCCTGAAGCAGGACAGACAATGTAAATTTCTTTTTTTCCACATGGACATCCCTTTCTGTTGAGTTATAAGGGATTTTTCCAACACAAAGACTTCACGAAGTTATAAATACATCTTTCTAAATGGTAGATACTGCATTCACTCTGTGACTGTGATTTGTTCAAGTTATACCCATCAAGACCTCACAATTTTTGTCTTTCTTCATTAGGGTAATTCAGTCTCTCTCTCTCTTATCTGAAACAGGCTTGCTGTGAAGACACCTCTGTCGAACTGAGTCCGTGTCGTATTGTCGTGGTTTGACCCTAGCTGGGTGCCAGAGATTCACCCACAACATCTCCCTCACTTCATTCCCCTACCTCCATACAAACAGGAGGAGGGAGGAAAAGGGAAAAAAAACCTGATAAAGTTTGTCACAGGTAAAACAAGCTCCAAGTGGGGAATATAAAGGATTTATTTAAATCTAACAAGATCAGAGCATAATGTGAGAAGCATCATCTTAAAGGCAACCTTCTTCCCCCACCCCTCCTTCTTCTTACAACGGATATCATATTCCCTTTTTTCCTCCAGGAGACAAAGGGAGAACAGGAGTAGGGGAAAGCCAGGGAGTTGGTGTTTTCTGCCCGGCTCAGGATAGGAAGCCATTTCCCTGCCTTTCACAGGATCCCCCCAACTCACGAGAGAAAGTCTTTCATGACCCTTCCCAGTGTTGAGTCCAGACCCAGGGGAAGCAGCTCTTCCTTACTCTGCTGCCCAGGGGTCACTTCACAAGATGCAGTCCTTTAAGCACTGGCTGCGCTGCTTCATTCATGAGCCCNAGGCAGGCAGTTTTTATATTAGATAGAGCAGCAAGACAGTTTGTGTTCTGGAATACTACATAAAAACTTCATGAATGTAGTTTAACATTTCTTAAGCATAATATTATAGCTAATTTCATTAGCTATGCGTCTTAGTTTTATTTCTACAATGTGCTTGTAGTCTAGCTGCTATCCTTTCACCTGTAAATGTTTTTTAAGCAGTGTAGATGATTACTCATTGCAAGTACATATTTTCAGGGATACCTTTAAGGCGTTGTCTTGGTCTTTATGTTTTCTTTGATGCTGGATTTGATATGCTTTAATGCAGTGTGATGTATTTGACTGTTGCAAGCCTATCATATGCTTGACTGTCCAGTCTTTCATTATTCTAGCCTGCACTGATGAGTACATGACAGTTGTGACAGTCCACATTTTTACGTTTGTGGGGTAAATGTTTATTTTCAGCACTTTTCAGGACAGCAGCAGCTGGACTCATAAATACTTCTTCAGTGAAAGATGACAACTAACACACCTCAATGTATTGCATGCTTCTGAACTTTGCAGGAGAGAATTAATCTTGTGTTCTTCACTGGCTCCTGAAGAAAATGAGAGAAAACATATCAGGGTCCTGTGAAATACCAGTGGAAAACTCTGTTGTCCTTTATGGACAAATGGCGAGAGAGGCTAGACAGTTTTGTGGCTCACCTCCTTTCACTTGGCACTTAGTTTCTGCATCTGATAAGGATTCACTGGACAGTTCTGGGTCTGAAGGCAGCTGTTCCCTATTGAGAATTGCAGGCTGCAGAGCATCCTTACACAGCATACAGCTCTTACTCTCATTTATAGGTAGTTGCATTCTGGCCAGTGTATGGAGAGGTCTGTAGCCTAAAACTGTGTAGCCTGAAATGGGCACACTCATTGGTCATGCTCTGTGAAGCTTGCAGGACTGACTGCAGAAAGGTGTATTGAAGGCTTACTTCATTTAAAAAAGGATAAAAGAGTTGAAAACTATGCGGTTCTCTGTTTCCAGCTTAGGCTAGGACTGAAAATGCAGTCAGTTGGTTCTGATTCTCACTAACTGCAGAAAGAGCAAAATTTGGTGCTTGATGGGAAATAAATGTCTTCTGTAAACTTGATTGAATTCTGTTGAGAAGTATGTGTATTTGCAGTTTGCACAAACTTTGTTGAGACTTAATGTGCTGTATCTGAAAAACTACCCAAGAAAAAGAAACTTCTTGCAAAATGTCCCCAGCACTGTGCAATAGACAGATGTGAGATAGCAGAAAGTCCACGGTTTTCTTAGTGCTGCATCTGTCTTATATCTCAAAAAAGTATACAGCTATGAACAAATCATTTGAATTCCTGTAAATGTCTAAAAGTGTTCCCGTACCTGAGACAAAATGGGCAGGGAGTTTACTGTGTTTCTCTTGTGCCTGTTTCTCACATCCCTGTTTAAGGAGAGCTATTTTACATGCTCCTTATTTAACTAGCTATCTTTAAGGTGTTTTAAGCGTTAAATGTAACTTATGAGATTGCTGGAAAGTCAGTTGAAGTTGTAAGTGAGTTGAATCCATATGGGCGGAGTCTCAATGAAGGAGAATAATTTCTTAATATTCAGCAGCTATTTATTCTAGAGGGTTTTCTTCCCTCTTGTGGGTGTGATAAACTGGCATTCCATCTGTGCACTTTGGAACCCATCTAATTGGTTTAGTGAAATTTGAGTACAATGTTGAAGTCATATAAAGATCAGAATTTTCCTACTGGTACTTCTGGTTGAAGATATAGGAGGAGTCTGCAGGAGCTAGGCAGGAGGAACACATGTGATCTGTAGTGTCAGCACAGACAAGCCTCTCAGTTACAGCTAGTTATACTAGAATCACTGGGCTTCTTTATGTAGCATGTCCACAGTATCCTGTTTTTCTGTATAGATTTAAACAATAATGAGAAATTCAAAGCAAGAGAATGAACATGTACATTTTGCACTTCAAAGTTACTTCTTCCTTCCTTTTTAAATAATAAACCTTCCAACTTGGCTTTATTTACACATACCTATCCACCTTGACATATCTTTTTTCTCTTCATATGGAGAAGTATTTCTTTCTGTAAGGTACTGAATTTGTTAGCAGATTTTTTAGGAACAGGTCTCAGAGTCCACATACGTGATCTTGCTTTCTGATGACTGTTTAATACTCAACAAAGCAAAATAGTTGACATTTTCCTCTTGGTACCAATTCAGCAAAATAGTTAAGCACATTTAACTTTTGGACTCACGAGAACTACCGGAGAATTGAATGGAAATATGAAAGCTTTTTGTAAAAGTTTATTTAAAAAATAAATGAATGTAGAGTATAGAAAAAAGAAATTTTGCACAAAAGTTCTAGTTTTCCCATTACTTCGGTGTTTTTTATTTTCCTTCATTTTATTATGTTCTAATTTCTTTTTGGCACAGACACTTTGCATAAAACACTTGTTGTTCTGTAAAGGAGAAGTTGAAGCTGTACTGTGACAGAGTCAGCATTCTCCTGCGCAAACCTTCTAGATTGCTTCTCTTCACAAATCTCAGCATGGGTGGGATGCTGGAGCAAGGCCAGAAAGACATAAGAGGATATGGAAGAGAAGGGGTTAGGAGGAAGACTCAGAAGACTCATTTGCTCAATTTTGCTCATTTGTCCACAGATAATGCTGTAGTGTGAAATCATGAAAAGTCTGTGAACATTCTGAACGCTGCTCCAGTTAAGGAAGATACAGTGCAGAAATTCAGCAAAGTCTGAATTTCAACACAGTGCTGTGTCTTTCGTGGAAGCCTGGATAAGCCCATATGTCTTCATGTTATCGTATAGAGTAGTGCAGAGATATTATCTGTAGTTTCTCTACCTGTGTTTGTGTGCTAGCAAAGCACCAAACCTGGCTTTTGAAGGAAACCGACCGGAGAGACACAGTGCTACACTGATGGGAACAGACTGCTTCCTGACTAACAGATGGCTTCTTCACCCTGAGCTTGCAGATACCTAAACTGTGCTCAGTTGATCAATGTGATGTATATCATTTGCACCTTCATAGTTGCCTAAGGTGGGTGAGTACCCAGCTGGACTTAATTCACTCTAATCCTCTTCTCCCACAAAAATTTTGGCTACGAACTTTGTGAAGCTGCCCCTGAGAAATGTTGCAGACTTGTTTCTGGTCCCCTTTCTTGTTTATTCTCATACTGCCAAGTCTATGTTTTCCCTCACACACAGCAAGAAAGAACACTACGTATTATAAATAAGGTACTTAAAATACATGCTTGCCCTTGGCAAACTCAGTCCAGATACAGGCATTCAGGTTGACAGCCTAGGTTAATTTTAAGCACAGAGGATTCATTCTGAATGTTGTCATTCTGTGTAGGAGAAAGAAAAGTGCTGGCAATGCACAGAGTTCAAAAGGGGTGAATTATTGATAGTTTAGAAAAAGTTTTACACTCAACTAATTCCTGGTAAAAAGCAACTGAGAGTCATTTTTAGCCCTTAATTGTGAATTCACACTAGACGTGGTTACCTTGCTTGTAATAAGAGCGTAATACCTAATCTTAAATTAAAGCTGTACCATTATGATTAAATTACCTTTTCTTTTCAAAAAGTGCAGGAATACTGTTTTTTTTCTTGACCTACTAATGTATTTATTACAGGTGAATGAGATAGTGCTTCTTAGTAGTCCTACTCATAGCAAACTCCGCTGAGCCAGAATTTGTTCAATTAAATTTTATTATCATTGTGTAAAAACCTATCATCTAGCAGTTTTGTCCATTTCTGATTCCTTTCTGAAGATCTAGGATCTACTCCATGCCAAAATCTGTTCTGTGATGCTGTGATTTTTTTTTTAAGCTGACAGAAGGGATTTAGTGTGTTTGGTGTTTTTTGTTTTGGTGGGGGTATTTTTTGTTTTTCACTTGTTTTTGTTTGTTTTCCCATGGTTTTTGTTTTGTTTTGGGGTTTTCATTTGTTTGCTTGTTTGTTTTCCTGGAGACTGCAAATAATTGTGTTTTGTCAGCTTTCATGCTGACAGCACTGTCTATACCATGATAGTCTGATTGAGCAGAAACAGATGCCATAGACTTACTGTCCACTTTCCTGTCTGAAGTAAGGATCTTCTGGTAAAATCCAGTTTTTCATGGTGGGATTATTTTAAGGCTGTATTTCCTTGAAAAAAAGGATGGTTCTTAGGTTCTATATTTACAAAATTCATTAAATTGGTTTAAACACTTAGGACTTCAGAGACTGTTTTTCTCTGGTGAAATCTCATTGCTAGGGGTCTATATTATCATCCAGACTCTGGAGGGGAAATTATAAACTTAAAGCTGTATTCAAGGCCGTAAAACCTAAGACTGTATATCAGGACTTTTCCAATCTAACTTCTTAAAAGTGATTTAAATTGCAGAAAATAGATTCTTTGATGACTCATAGTGCTCACAAATCAAGGGTGGTAATAATCGTACTGTGATAATACATATGTAAGTTGAATGCTCTTGATAATTTTAACATTAGCACTAATTTCATATCTTGATCACTACTATAATAACCTATTTGCAACACCTGCAAGTATATGGATTTGCATGCCATCTGCTTTGTGTATTTGTTAAAGGTATGTTTACCATTCCTGTTCATCAGTAAATTCTACATCAGTAGCAACACTGTGCAGCAAATTAGTGAGACTCCGCTAAAGTACAATGTCCATAAAAAGTATCCTTGCACCTTCTGCCCATAGTGGAGAAGGTTATCACATCAGTTTTGAAGGGAAGAAGCTGTGGTGGCTATTTTTACTTTGACCACTTACTCCCTGAAGAGCAGAGAGGAGGAAGCAGCATTCTCAGAGATTTGAAGCAGAGCTATGCTGCAGATGTTGACCTGCTAACAGATGTATTTCAGTTCTGCAGTGCTCTTCTGGCTCGAGCTAGCAATGGAGTTATGCACATGAATTTACTTTTAGTCCCTGAAATCGAATCAGAAAAATGCCTGCTGGAGTTGGGGCACAAATTACTTTTCCATTATATTGGAAAGTGTCTCAAGTACTTTTAGAAGTGCTGCATTTTTAGTGTGTTGCACAGTGCTTTTAACACCTCGGTGAGGTATTAAGGAGCCTGTACAGGAAAACCTGATGGTATGAAATACGGAGCTATGTGTTCACACCATGACCTGCTGATGGCAACAAGGACTTTGACTGATTGCAGGGCCCACACTGGGTGTTTGGGAGACTAAATTACCTGGTGAATGTTTTAATCATCCTTGTGATTGTGCAAACCTTTCTAAGTCTGCTCCTAGGGGAGAAAAAGTCAAATGAACTTAAATGGCTCAAAGAGAGATGCACTAAAATTTAATTTTATTTGGTTGAGAGATTTAAAGCCAAGCAGCTGGCATTCCACACAACAGTTCTTGAGTATTGTGATTGTGCTGAAAATTGATGTGTTCCATGTAGCTCAGTTTTTAATATGTAGGGTTGATCTGTATGACAGGACATGAGCAAGATACATTGTGTTTATTAGACAAACCAACCAAAGGGGAAGCATTACTTGACCTGCAGCAGTGAGGATGAGCTCATTAGAGAGGTTAAGATTGAGGGCAGCATGGACTGTAGGAACCATACCCGGATTGACTTAATGATCCTGAGGACCATGGGCTTGGCAAGGAGCAAAGTCCAGATGCTGAATTTTGGAAGAGCAAACTCCCAGCTGTTTAAAGAATTAGTGGATGTGATCCCCTGGGAAACTGGCCTTAGGGGCAGAGAAGCAGACTAGAGCTTGCAACTCTTTAAGACCATTTTTCTTAGTACACAAGGACTCTCCATCCCTGTGTTTAGGAAATCGAGTGCAGGACAGAAACTGGCATGGCTGAGCAAGGATCTGCTCCTTAAACTGGGGAATAAGGAGGAACTGCACAGCCAGTGGAAGCAAGGACAGGTGACCTGGAAATAGTACCGTGACATAGTTTGGATGTGTAGGAATGAGATCAGGAAAGCAAATGCACAGAAGGAATGGGACTTGTTCCCACCACTGTCACAGCCCAGAAAGCCAATCACATCTGGACGTGCATCAAATAATGGATGCCCAGTTGGTCAAGAGAGGTGATTCTGCCCATCTCCTCTGCCTTTGTGAGATCCCACCTGAGGGACTGCATCCAGCTCTGGAGTCCTCAGCACCAGAAAGATCTTGTAGATCTGTTGGAGTGGATCCACAGGAGGGACATGAAGATGAGCAGAAGGCTGAAGCACCTCTCCTATGAAGTCAGCCGCAGAAACCTGGAGATGTTCAACCTCTCCTCCAGGGAGACCTCATTGCAGCTTTCCAATACTTAAAACGGGCTTATAAAAAGAAGCATTTTTCCACATGGGCAGATAGTGATGGGACAAGGGGGAAAGGTTTTAAACTGAAATATGAGAGATTTAGATTGAATATTAAGAAGAAATTCTTCACTGTGAGGGTAGAGTGGGTCTGAAACAGGATGCCTAGAGAAGTTGTGACGAGCTGTGTTCAAGACAAGTTGGATGGGGCTATGAGCACCATGATCTAGTGAGTGGCATCCTTGTCCATGGCTGAGATGTTGGAACAGGATGATTTTTAAGGTCTCTTCCAATGTAGCCCATCCACTTTAGTACAGTGGTGAGTGTCCCCGCCTCTCACGCGGGAGACCAGGGTTCGATTCCCGCCAGGGAGGGAGTGGTGCTGTTTAAGAGTTGGACACAATGATCCTTGTGGGTCCCTTTCAACTCAGAATATGCTGTGACTATCTGTGTGATTATCTTATGATTCTATGATCGTATGACTCTGTGACTCTCTGACTTTGTCTTTCTGGTAGGGTAATTTTTCATTTTTGCTGTTGAAAGATTTCAGAATTAGAGAAAGGCCAGTGTGAGACTGAAGGACAGGAGACAATATTGGAACAGTTATTTGGCACCACAGTTACGTTACATGAGTACCTGAAGCTCCACTGATAGAAAGTGAATTCAAATAGTCCTGTTTAAAATTTAATGATGATTTCTACAATTATTAGCAATCCATAACTGTCCTCAGAACTATTGTCATCCAAACCTGAAGTTATCATTTT
The DNA here is from genome assembly GCA_013390025.1 of Pitta sordida. NCBI lineage: Eukaryota > Metazoa > Chordata > Aves > Passeriformes > Pittidae > Pitta > Pitta sordida. The sequence continues at coordinate 55,279 of WEKX01001303.1, forward strand.
TCAAGACCAAAGCTATCCCTGAACACCAGAGCTTGATTCAGCATACCTTCAGTCCAACTGCGTAGGTATTTTAGTTAAAACATTGCAGCATTAAAGCATTAGGAGGAAGCAAAGGAAACCAACCAGAAAGATAAGTTTTTTAAAGTTATAGTTAAAGTATAGTTAAAGTTATAGTTAAAGTATCTTCAGATGCTGTTTCTTTATTGATTTCTGTTACTGTGATTGTTCTCAGTGAGATAGTAGCATACTAAGAAGCAGAAAGTAAAGGAACTCACCTACTCCCTATGTTTTTTTTCTGCCTTAGGCTCCTGACAGCCTGTTTTTCAGACATGGTAGCTTACATCTTATCTTAGTGATGTGTTCTGGTTATCTGTGTTATGTGCGAGGGCTTAGCATTCCACTGCATTTTGCTTAATAAAGACTGGAAAGGAGTAACACTGTAATACGTGACCATATAGGGGAGATGACTGTTTTAGTTCTGCTCCTTGCGCAGTATGCAGTTGAAGCCTATAAGGAAAGGTGGTTCAGACAGAATGAAAATATCCAGAAGCAGAACATCACACAGGATCACAGGACATTCCGAGTTGGAAGGGACCCACAAGGATCATCCAGTCCAACTCCCAAGCGAACACTCACATAGGGATTGAACCCACAACCGTGGAGCCATGGGCACCATGCTCTGTCCATCTGAGCCTCCCATTATCTAGACTACGTCACTGAGTTCCTCATCCAGTCTTTTCTTAAACACCACACATTTACACTAAATGCATCCTGGCAGTGCCATGGTGGCTCCTGGGCGGGACCAATTTACATATGCATGAGTGCATTGCATTTTCATGACATGACTAGATTCGTGGTAGGTTATGCACACATGCGAGGTCATACAACTCACTGAAAAATCAACTGTAAATAATCGGAATCCTCAATGATGCAGATCACAAATAAATGGAGGATCACTGTATATTGGAATGTATGAAAATATATGTGTATAAATCAGACTGATACTGGCAAACAACAGGAAAATATCCCAACCGTTCCCCAACCACCCACGGAAACAGGATATCCCCCAGTAACTAAATGGTGGGCAGCACAACACAAGTTGCCCCCCACCCCCAGTCAACAGTCAGGGATTGGGTGGTGTCCCCTTTCAGGGACCAGGGGTTTTCTCAGGGGGAAGGAAAGCAAAGCCGGCAGAGAAACCTGCAAGCAGAGAAGCTGGTAGTAGGTGGATCCAAGTCCAATGCTCTCCCCTCCTCAGCAGAGAGACAGGCTAAGTCCAGGCAGGAAGACACAGGGAAACCTCAACTCAGGCAGGGAAAGCAGGGAGTCCAAGGCAAGGAAGCAGCTCCAGCTGTACCAGTCTGCAGTAGCAACAGCTCTCACAGCATGACTGAGGCAAAAAACTGTGGCTGCAGCTGTGGAGCAGTATTTAAAAGCTCTCTTCCCATAATTCCCTAAGTCAGAAGGCCGGGAAACCGAAGTCTCTAGGGAGCTGAGCTTCCACTCTCTTATATGGCTTAGTTTCACACTTTGGCCAAGGGCAGTGAGTTTGCCCACAACGAACTTAATGACATGGCCTAGTTGGTGGGAGGCTTGGATGGATGGAGCGTCGTGCCCATGGTTCCATGCTTGCCGGCCTGATCCCTGAGTGGACGTTCACTTGGGAGTTGGACTAGATGATCCTTCCAACTCAGAATGACCTGTGAACCTGTGAACCTCCAGGGATGGCGATTCCACCATTAGTAATACACCAGGGATCACTCTCTCTGTGAAAAACCTCATCCTAACATCTAGTATAAACCTCCCCTGGTGTTGCTTAAGGCCATGTCCTCTTGTTCTGGTGCTGGCAGCCTGAGAGAAGAGATTTATACCCACCCAGTTACAACCTCTCTTTGGGTAGTTGTAAACAGCAATCAGGTCACCTCTGAGCCTCCTCTTCTCCAGGCTGAACAATCCCAACTCCCGCAGCCACTCCCCACAGGGCTTGTTCTCTAGTCCTTTCACCATCCCTGTCACCCTTCTCTGGACCCTCTCAAGCAGCTCAACATCTTTCTTAAACTGGGGAGCCCAGAGCTGGACACAGTACTCAAGATGTGGTCTGACCAGTGCCGAGTACAGGGGAAGAATAACTTCCCTAGTCCTACTGGCCACACTGTTCCTGATACTGCCCACACTGTTCCTGATACAGGCCAGGATGCCATTGGCCCTCTTAGCCACCTGGGCACACTGCTGCTCATATTAAGTTTTCTGTCAACCAATACTCCCAAATCCCTCTCCATTTCACCGCTCTCCATCCACTCTTCCCCCACCCGATATCAGTGCATGGGATTGTTATGTACAGCTGATGCCAGTGCAGCTGATGCCAGTGCAGCAGTGTCACTGCTGCTCCTCTGAATTTCTAAGTCTATTGGAGTTGCACAGATAAAATGGGGGACTTACAGACGTGACTAAAAAAATGTTAAAATCATTTAGCTCATTATTCTTGCATCTTGAGAAATAATAAGAATAAAGACAGAACTGACAAACGGTGAGCTGAATTAGACAAATTACGTGGCAAATTACAATGCTCTCAAGCATCAAGAAGAAGAGACCACAGAAAGAACTAGTGCAATCATGCAATGAGAGTGGGCTAGGGCAATTAATAGGGGGCTAATAAAACTTAATTTATTTTTTTTTTTTGGTAAGAGAGATTTGAATGTTGATTATTGTAGTCCCTTAAACTTTATGTCTGGTTTAATGTACAATTAAGGCAACGTCTGTACTACATATGTAGTTAGAAAATGGCCAAAACAGGATCTTTTATAGAGATGGAAAAATTGATGTAGGCAAACATAAATCTGTTGTATTGATCTCAAAGTATCCAGTATCCGTGTTGAATGGCAGCTCATTAATATGGAAATTTGCCCTGCACCCTCAGACAGCTCCCCGGCGCTGTTACGGCACTGTGTTGCCATGTATCAGTTGCCGTGGTAGCCATGCCGGGGAGATGGCGAAGTGGCAGAGCCCTGGCTGTGCCCAGGGCGGGTGGGGGAGCGGTGGAGCCTGGGGGAGGGTGGCAAAACGGCTGTGCTGCTGCAGCTGAAATGGGACGAGTGGCCGCTGCGCTGCGGCCTGAACAGGACGAGTGGCTGTGCTGCCGCAGCTGAAACGTGACAAGTGGCCATGCTGCCACCTCTGCAGCCGGAACGCGAAGTGCAAGAGGGATGACTGTATTTGTATGCTAAGGTGAGACTCTGTGAAGACTTACTTTCATCTAGAGAAATTATTTGCTTGATAAATGAGATGCAAGTTCTTACTTGAGAGATCTTTAATTCTTTGCTTGAAGAAAGACTACAGAAGTCAAAAGAAAATCACGTTTTCTTAGTTTCAATCAAATCATAGTCTTGTCTTTGAAATAAAATATGCTTCAGACCTTAAATCAAGTAAGGCTTTTATCAGCTGGAGATTAGGTAACACAGGCTACTTCAGGGGCTAAGTAAAGATTTAGAAGATCCAATGGGAAACATTTTTCTTCTATAGCCATAGTAACACTGTGTCCTGGTTTGGGGTTTTTTGCTCCTCTGGCAGCGAGGGGGTTAACAGCTCAGCTCTTGAATCACTGGCCTCAGTCGCTGCCAGTGATTCAAGGTTGCAGAGATAGGATTGCCTCTGTGAATAAACATATTTGGGAGAGAAGAAAAAAACTCAGTAGTAAAATGTAGAGTGCCGGGTCAGGACGTGTGTAAGAAGCTGGAAACTATGAAGGCCCCCCCACAGCGTACTAGAGAAGGGGTAGGAATGTTCTTCCAGGCATCCCCCTGCGGTTCGTGGAAAGGACCATGGTGCCAACCTATGGAATAGACAGAGAGGAACCAGTGATGCAGAAATCAACCCGAAGCCACGACTGAAGATGGAGAANCAGCCAGGGTCAAACCACGACACACTGAAAGAAACCTTTACAAAGGTTTGTTCTCTTATGAAGTGCTGCTACCACATACTGTCATCAATGGTCCACATCTATCCCACAAATGCCTTCAGTTCCTGATTGCTAGATCCTTACAGTGCCCTTCTGCAGAGTAAGGTTTGCTGCTCTTTAAATGACAGCCCCTTATCTACCCCAGTGCTAACACCACAGAAAGGAATAGGACTGCAAATAAATATGTCCGTGGAGCACCAGTCTGTGTTTTGAAGCCTGTTTATCCAAGTGTCTGTGAGCATCTTTCGTATGTCATCTGAAATTATGTGTGGTGGAAGATGAGACACAAGGACATGCTCTAGTTGCTTCTCTATTGTTTATGATTTTTGTTTTGATTTTTTTTCTTTTTTTCCCATTATTATCTATTTCTTCTTCCAATTAATGTGATGCTGCAGGTTACCTTAGAGAGCATTTCACTTACAATTCAAAACTCTAGCCAGTCGTTTACATTGTTACATATTTATGAGGCCTGTCAAAGAAAGCTCTTTCCCACTGTTACGACCTTTATCCTTGTGGTGAACAGGCATCACAACTTTGGCATGATAGTTTTGTTTCGTTGACTGATCTATTCCTGGAGTTTCACTGGGCACAAGAAAGTCAGCTTGCCACAGGCTGTTTATTCTATGTGAATGATTTGTATTCATCAGGATGGTTTTGTGACATTATATAGAGTAGGCTGGAGAAAACCTCCCTCTGTCTTTTGTTAATGTATATCAGGGTAATTGTGATGTAAGGAGTATTTTGCTATTGCAAAACTATGGTCTTGGAGATACCCTCCAGGAGCACTTTGCTTTATTAGTTCATCTGTGAAGAATAGTCTCTTGTCTCTACTGAAAAAAGGGTGTCACAAGGATATTGCTTTAACAATTTTAAATAAAAGAACATCTTTTTAAAATGGAAAATTATCTTTTTTCACAGTTTGAGTGAGCTAGTTTTTTTACTGTAATTCCAAGGAAAATAGTCTGGACTATCAAGAATCCTATCCTTCTGTTTTCCTAGTTAGGTGACATGTAGATGGCTATGAAGTACAGTCAGGTCTCCTATATCACGAACATGTGGTTTTCATCAGGTGCCGTGAAGCCCTTCTGTGTTGAATGGCAGCTCATTAATATGCACATTTGACCTGCACCCTCATGCGGCCCCCCAGCGCTGTTTCGACACTGTGTTGCTGTGTATCACTGTGTTGTCCATTCCCAGCACCTGCAGCCACCCCACACTGGGAAAAATCTGTTTTTGGCTCGGCCAGGGACAAGGGTGCCGGGAGCTGCCTGCGCCACTGTCCGGGTGCCTCTCACGGTGGGTAAACCTGGTCTCTCCATATTTGGGGTAGATGAGTATCTCCTGGAGAGTCACTGAAGAAAGTCTTGGACACCTGAGAGTGTGTAAATCTTTCATAACTGCACAGCAGCGGCTCTGGTGGAGCGGCCCCACTGTGGCCACTGCCACAGCGAGGGGGGAGTGGTGCCACCGCGGCCGCTGCCTCACCAAGGGGTGAGTGGCCTCACCACAACCATAGTGGGAGAGGAGCAGCCCCGTTGTGGCCGCTGCCGTTCCAGGGCCGGGGAAAGCAGCAGTGCTGCTGCNATGTGGTTTTCATCAGGTGCCGTGAAGCCCTTCTGTGTTGAATGGCAGCTCATTAATATGCACATTTGACCTGCACCCTCATGCGGCCCCCCAGCGCTGTTTCGACACTGTGTTGCTGTGTATCACTGTGTTGTCCATTCCCAGCACCTGCAGCCACCCCACACTGGGAAAAATCTGTTTTTGGCTCGGCCAGGGACAAGGGTGCCGGGAGCTGCCTGCGCCACTGTCCGGGTGCCTCTCACGGTGGGTAAACCTGGTCTCTCCATATTTGGGGTAGATGAGTATCTCCTGGAGAGTCACTGAAGAAAGTCTTGGACACCTGAGAGTGTGTAAATCTTTCATAACTGCACAGCAGCGGCTCTGGTGGAGCGGCCCCACTGTGGCCACTGCCACAGCGAGGGGGGAGTGGTGCCACCGCGGCCGCTGCCTCACCAAGGGGTGAGTGGCCTCACCACAACCATAGTGGGAGAGGAGCAGCCCCGTTGTGGCCGCTGCCGTTCCAGGGCCGGGGAAAGCAGCAGTGCTGCTGCCGTCACCACATCGGCTGTGCAGGTTGATTTGCATATTCATGACTGCCTAATTGAATATTCATGTGTGCCAGGTCACGCATGCGCAGTTGTGAAAAGGAGCCTCCTTAATTGCTCAAAAATCATGCCGCTAAATGTGAAGCTGCAATATGGGGGGCACGAAGAGCAAGAGGGCCGACTGTGTAAGGAAGAAGACCGGGGATATTCAGATATGCAGCTGTTGAATTAGTAGTCCAGTTGCCTGGTGCATGACAGGTAAGTTTTCCACATTAATCTGTTAGGGCTTTTGGGAGTAATATCAGAACTAGCTGTTAATTTTTTTAGGTTTTTTGAATCTGTCAGGAAATTTGTAATAATCCTGATCTTTAATATGAAGGCTATAATGTTCAAAACATTTATTATGAACTGGCCAGCTCATGCTTGGGTAAGACTTATTGTAGAGTTTGAAAATTGGCTTAACATTTCTGTGTGGATGCTGAACTCTACAATAATTCTGTTTTCTCAAGATAAACTGTTTCTCATGATTGCACTGTATGTATTCTCCTTATGTTTGAATAAAAGTTAGATGATCAGTAGTACGGGACTAGCTGTTCAAAATAAAAATCATAGTGAAAGTGTACAGTAGGAGTGTAAATTTAACTACACAGTGAGCCCCCAGGTTTTGCGGGTCCATGGGTCCACGTCTGAGCCGTGAAGCCAGCAAATCACGAAGATAGCAAACTCATGACTATTGAAATAGGCCCTGCATGTTGCCCTACCCCCCTCAGCTCCTGAGTTCTGGAGAGCATTCCTGGGACTGTCCCACACTCTGTTCCACCTCAGAAAAGTGAAGGAAATGCCTTTTGCCACTCCCTGGCTGCAGAATTCTGGCTTTTGCCCTGGAGCTACTTTTCTGTATACAGAAACCATGTGGGAGTTGATGCTGCCCCCCAAGCGGAGCTGAGTGGAGTGGAGCCTCCTGCCACTGTTTATTCCAGCTGTGTCTATGCTGGGGCCTATCAGGACTGCTGGTTGTTGGTGCGTGTCTCTTGTGTTCAAACGTGGCAGAGGTGCTGTGCCACTCTGACAAACACGGGGCAGCTTGGCTGCCAGCTGCTATCTTGTGCTGCTCTTCTGGAGTGGGACCCTGCAGTGGGAAGGCTGGGGAATGGCGGTGGTGTTTGGTGCGGCAGGTACCCTGGCACTCTGTGGCAGAAGCCACAGTCAGGTGTGTTGGATGCACCCACTGGTTTGGAGTGGGCTGACACAATTGCTGCTGTCAACCGGGCTGCAATGCACCCAGCCAGCACTCGAGAGAGGGCAACAACGCAAGCAGGCTGCAATGCACTCGCTGATCCAAAGCAGAGTAACACAGTTGCCGCTGTTTTGTTTGTGGGGGAGGTGTTTTGTTTGCTTTTTTTTTTCTTTTCTGGGAATGCAACAGTGCCGAGTGGAGGCTTTTCACCTCTTTTGATTTCTCTTTAATAAATTTTCATTATTAATTTGTGGCAGAGGTAGTGGTGCAGGCAGAGCTGAGCTGGGGTGTGAAGTCAGGGCAGCTGCAGAGGGTCCACTCTTGGTGCCGTCCACCCAGGAGCACTCTCAGTTCATCACCATGCATGCCAGTGCCCAGAACTGCTTCTGGTTTGCCGTTGTGTGCGCCACCCACCCAGGACCACTCCCAGTTTGCCACCACATACACTGCCTGCCCAGGACTGCTCCTGGTTTGCTGCCATGTGTGCAGCCCACCCAGGACCACTCCTGGCACCAGGGTGATGGTGGTGGTTCCGCTTCCCCTTAAGTGGTGCAACTGAATGGCACTTGGGGACTGCAGAGGGTGATGGGCTGGCGTATTTACATATTCATGGACTCATTTATGTATCCATGAGATGTCTTTCTTCACGGCGTTATCTGCACATGCACAGATCCCACTTTTCATTGAAAAGTGAATCACGAAGGACTGAAACCTCAAAGATGTGAACCATGAATAACCAGGGGTTTACTGGATATCCGCTCAAGAATGTATTATCTTATTCTAACTAATTTTATTATCTCCACTTATAAAAGCGTCTGCCCCTGCTTTTTTTAAATTCACAAAATACAGTTTTAAATAATATATGTAATTGCAAAAATCACAGTGCGCTCTTTTTCTCCTTAATTAGTATTGCAGCATACTGGGAACATAAATGCCCTTAGTTCTGATATGGTCAGAATAACTAAGGTTATTACCTTTCCGTTTAGTTCCAAGTGTAAATACCCTGTTTCCTAGTCCAGCAAGAGCTAATTAGTGCTCCGCAGAGACTGAAGGAACTTTATTGTGTAACCTCATTGATGTAGTGAGCACTTAGAGTGAAAGAAAGTAAGCAAGAGTACTGTTTGAAGTCAGTCCCATTAAATGTCTGAGGTGAAAAGAACCAGAATGTGATCTGTTGTATTCTTTCTACATAGTTCATACTCACAGAACATATAAACATAGGTATATCAAGGACATGCTTAGACATAAATATTTTCCTCAGACGAGAAAAATGACACTATTCACAGGGTATATTTTTTTCCAGTTTTTATTTTGAGTTGCTCTGGAAGTATATTGCATGCATCAAGTCGGGCCTTTGGGCAGCTAATACCTGCACCCCAAGAACTCAGAACCTCAGATATTGCCCTTATAGATGCACTACTGCATCAATATCTTGATGATGTATTGTACATATACAGCCCTCTTGCACTTCGCACCCCCCATATTGCAGCTTCACATCTTAGCAGCATGATTTTTTAGCAATCAAGGAGGCCCCTTTTTGCAACTGCACGTGCATGACCTGGCACATGTGAATATTCAATTAGGCGGTCATGAATATGCAAATCAACCTGCACAGCCACGGCGGCAGCTCCGTTTCTTCTCCCCCATCCAAGCACAGCAACAGCTTCGCTGCGTTGCCCCTTGTCCCGGCATGGTGGCAGCTCTACTTCCCCACACTCGGCTCAGCTCGGCTTGGCTTGGGGCAACCACCTGCACCATGACGGCACGATGGAGCCGAGCCAGGCGCGCAGTTCTCCTGCAGCAGCTCTGCTCTGAACGAGGAGGCTGCATGCAGTTACAATAGATTTACACACTCTCAGGTTAGACATGGTGTCCAAAACTTTCCTGGGGTAGATTTGGTGTCTGAGACCAGACACCACGTCTACCCCGAGTCTGGAGAGACCATGATTACCCACCTGGAGGGACACTGGGACAGCAATGCGGGCAGCCTCCTGCACCCGTGTCCCCTGCCAAGCGGTAAAGGGGTTTTTCCTGGCGTGGGGTGGCGCAGGCTTGGGAAGCATTGACACGAACAGTGACACGCAGCAGGGCAGTTCCAAAACAGTGCCGGAGCACCAGGGGGGCTGCGTGAGGGTGTGGGGCAAATTTGCATATTAATAAACTGCCAATCAACACAGATGGAGGGTTTTGAGGAGGAGGGTGCAGACCCATGTACCGTGGTATAGGAGACCCAACTGTATAGAAGGATATACAAAATTTGCACTGTTGTGTGAGACCTCTGCAAGATATAAACACTTTGCAGTACTATGTAGTTCCAAAACTCAATTTCTGAAAGAAGTTGCATCCTGTCTCATCAAGACATCTCATATAGACATAACTCCTTTTCTTAACAACTTGGCTTTCCATTTCTATCTTCTCAAATGTAGGGATTCCAGTGAAAGCGTACAAAAAGAGAAACTTAAAAAGCTGTCCATACATAGTCTTTTTTTAACTGTCCTGTGAAGGTACATTGCTAAAAACATTGTAGAATGTATGATTTGTTGTAGATAAAAATCCTTACTTACATCAGCAGTTGTTGCAGAATTACGAATTTCTGAAACCCTCATCTTAAACATTTATTTGCCTAACATCTGTCAGGGTTGTCTTGAAGCCACATGCTGGATTAGATAGTGTTGGAAATGTTCAGTGGTACATGGAAACTAATTTTCAAATTTTGGTCCACAAGAATTCTACCAGTCTCAGCTAGAACTTCTTTAAATAAAAACCTGGATTCTAGGTGTTGCAGTGGCTGAAAGCTCTGATTTAGTAATTTTGTCTACAAAAAACCAGATTGATAAATATGACGTGAAAAAAAAAGTTTGGTTACCTGAAGTTTATATATATATATGTTTAATATCTCTCCATTGAAGTAATACCAGCCATATTTTTTGCTTAGAAGGATGTAGATGCAAGCACATTGAAAACTCTCTCCTTTCCTGTTTCTAATCTCTGTTTTCCCTGACTTTGAAGATCTAGTAGTTTTAATTTTGAAGGTTTAGTAATTTCACAGTCACATATTAATTTCCTTCCCCTGAGGGTGATTTTCTGTATTTTGTGTGGTTATTTGTTTGATCTGATGCGGCACATTATTTCTCTGAGTCTGCAGCTTTGACAATTTGTGCATCTGCCTACAGGAACCCTTCTCATGTTTTCTGGGGTGATCATTCCTCTTGAATGTCTATATTAACATCCAAGAAAAAAGTTTTCACAATTAGCTTTGTACTTACTTATTTCTATGATTATCATGTTTGTTTGTTTGAGAGGCTTAGTTTAAACTGAGCCCAAATGCCAACAGAAACATTTTTGTTTTCAGTGCTAGCCTAATGCAAGAAATGTTTGAAAACTGCTACAGACTCTGGAAGCTTTTGATGCTGGTCAGGGTGAATTTACCCCAGGCTATTTGTCCTCAGCCCAGAGAAATACAGAAAAGTGAAAGGATTTCCTTCTCCAGAAACAGTACCAGGATATGGGAACACTTATGCAAGCAAACTAACTCAAGAGAATTGGTTTTGCTCCTCCAGTATGTTAGCTATTGTTTTCTGGTTTATTGTTTGGGTTTTTTTTTTTTTTTTTTTTTGCAGTACAGTCCTGTTTCCAGCCTGCATTTACTGTCACACAGAGATTAAAACCTTTTATGTTCTTGATTTTTTTCAGAGCTGGACGGAAGCCTGATCTGCTGTGCACTGTGAAACCTACTTTATGCAGCAGCATTTCTAGGGGTCAATAATATTTATAGTGCTGTATAAACACAAGGAGGTATACACCTACCTCTACCTCTAAGGTAGAGATATGATAGCTGAGTTTAGAATTAAATATTTTGATAATGATTTTTTCTTCATGAACCTCTTTAGCTCTGTTCAAATAAATGTCAGTATTTTTTACACTATCTCATTTAAAAATCACTCTTTTTAGATGCAACATGTAAGTACAAAAATTAACACCTAGGCTGAATAGCGAGAAACTTGGCTGTTTCTTACGTAAAAGAAATGTCTTTTTTGAAACTTAATATCAGTGCTTGTTAACAGTGTAAAGATTTCAGGCAGAATACTTAAGGGATGAACTGTCATGTCACCACCTACTGATGAATGAAACTTAAGTTCAGTGAGTGGCCGGTCACTAGTGGTGTTCCCCAGGACTCAGGACTGGGGGTTGTCCTGTTTAACATCTTTATAAATGAGTTGGATGGGAGGATTGAGTACACTTTCAGTAAGTTCACAGATGACACCAGACAGGAGTGTTGAACTACCAGAGGGCAGAAAGGCTCTGCAGAAATATCTGGACAGACTGGATCAATCAGATGAGGACAACAGCATGAGATTCAATAAGATGAAGTGCCAGGTCCTGCACCTGCATCACAATAACCCCAGGCAATGCTATAGGCTGATGGAAGAGTGGCTGGAAAGCTGCTTGGCAGAAAAGGCACTGGGGGTGCGGGTTGAAAGTGGCTGAACACGAACCAGCAGTGTGCCCAGGTAGCTGAGAAGGCCAGTGGCGTCCTGGTCTATATCAACAATAGTGTGGTCAGTGGGACCAGGACAGTGATCATCCCCCTGTACTCAGCTCTGGTAAGGCTGCACTTCAAATCCTCTATCCAGTTCTGGGCCTCTCTGTCTGAGAAAGACAGTTGAGATGCCAGAGTCTGTCCAGAGAAGGGCAACAAGGCTAGTGAAGAGGGTGGAGCACAAGTCATATGATGAACAGTTAGGGGAGCTGGGGTTCTTTATCTTGGAGAAGAGGAGGCTGAAGGGGAACCTTACTCCTCTCTGCAGCTGTGTGAAACAAGGTTATACGTAGTGAGGTAAAGTTTTCTTCTGTCATGTCTCAAGTGAAAGAACAAGAGGAAATGGCCTTATGTTTTGTGAGAGAAGGTTCAGATTAGGTATTAGATTTTTTTTTCCCCTGAAAGAATGGTTAGATGTTGGAATAAATTTTTGGTGGAGGTGGTAGAGTAAACATCTGTATGTGTCATTTGGCAATATGGTGTAGAGATGATTATGATGGTTGTACGTTGACATTTGGACTGATGATCTTTGAGTTCTCTTACAACCTTGATGATTCTGTGATTCTGTCATTTAGGTACACATATTTACCAGGTTTTCAAAGGGTCAGTGCTGGTATATTTGGGCAGTTCATCCTGTCTACCTTATATGCCTAATTTAACACAGAATGCTATGCCATCAGAAAACAGGTGTCTTTTTGTTGATCAGAGAGGTGGCTGCTTTCCCCTTGACATGTAATTTCTGGGTGGATTGTGTTAAGTGTATTGAATCCAGCTCAGATCTGCTTTGCCTGGCCTTGGCTGCAATCAAAATCACGTAAATTTCCTTGCTTCAAGGAGTGCTTGTTAGGTACGACTGTTGTAGCAAATGCAAAGATCGTGTTAGTTTGTCAGATTGCTTCACTGTATCTCAGTTCTTATTTTTTTTACTATAAAACAGTTGGTTCTGAAAATCCTAGGCCCACCATGAAAACCCGCAAATATAATTGGAAACAGAAAGATTGGTATTATTAGTTGTGCATAAAACCTGTCTTGGTGGTAATTTCTTGAGAGTTGTTGGGTGGGTTTTCTTTCTTTGCTGTTTTTTAGTGTACAATTAAGAATTTTTTCATTATAGTTTATTCCTTATAGTTTCATTGTAGTTTATAACAGGAATGACCCAGGGAAGAACATGCATAACCAGCTTATACGCTGGTTCATTTTCGTTCTTGAAAATACTGACTCGCCACCCAGACAGTGAGAGGGTTCATCTAGTGCTCCAGAGGAGACTGTTGAGGTTGAGACTGTGAAAGATTTTTAAAGGACATACTGCATCATGGAGACATCCCTGTATTGTCTTGGCCTTGAACACATTAGCAAAAGTAAAAGTGTCTTTCAAGCATTGACCACCTGTATTTTGCAAAGGAAGGTACTTCTAAATGATATTTAACTTTCATTAAAAGTATTCGAACAACAAAAACATGCATCTAGAGTTAACTGTTTCTTGCTCACTAAGAAGAGAAAGATACAGGTAAAGCCTATTTCGCTAAAGTCCTACCTTTTCCAAAATATTACACTTAGTGTGTAAACATACTTTTGTTCTGGTTGATGTTGCATTCTGAGACAAAGTGTTTTTGATCTGTTCTTGTTTGGTTTTTTTATGTATAGCCCAACTGTCAGGAGATGTAGCAAGACCTAGAATATTCTTCAACTGACCTCAGGTCGTATGTAAAAACCCACTTAATCATATGATGTTTTATTCCAGAGTGGCAAAAGTACTGAAGATTCCTGTGTATGAAACACCAGCAGGATGGCAATATTTTTCCAATCTCATGGACTCTGGACGTTGTTCGCTTTGTGGAGAGGAGAGTTTTGGCACTGGTAAGTAACATATAATCAAAAATTATCATAGACTTCTAATGACAGCTTTTAATTTTCCTGAATCCCTCAAGTCAAACCCAAAAGAGTTAGGAAATTAACTCTGTCTTATACTGGAACAGAGAATTGTCTGTTGTTCACATCTTGAGGGTCGTCTTGCAACTGTGGTGTCCTCAAGGTGTGACAAATGAGGAAGACAGATGTCCAGAAGTGACAGGCAGTTTTATTACTGTCCAGCTTTTGGAGGTGCCTGGAACTCCCTTCTGACTAAACTATACAGTCAGCCCTCATATACCACAGTACTGTGGGACTTGTTGCCCCCTCCACGAAGCCCTCCATCCACGTAGAATGGCAATTCATGAATATGCAAATTTGGCCCCAGTCACCCCCCCCCCTCGGCACTGGAGTGTCTGCGGGGTGTTCCTGGAATTTCCTTGCACAGTCAGGGGAGTGAAGGGGTTCTCCTCTGTCCTGTCCCCGCCTGGGGAGTCCTCAGGAATCATGACAAAGGGGTCCCTGAGACCACGCCACTTCCCAGGCAAGTCCCGGGCTTTGGCCACCTCTGCTGTGGGAGCTGCAGCCAGGCGGAGGAGGCACTGCGGGGCTGTATGTATACTTCTGAGCCCTCCCCAGTGTGTTCCCTGCCAGGGAACATGCCTGGCATGGCACAGCGGTGGCTGGGGCCAGCTGTGCATAGCTGGAGGGGGATGTGAGCCGTCCCCACCTAGGGTATTCCCTCCTGGTGCTGTCAAAGCTTCCGCTGCTGTCCCACTCATGTTTCAATGCCAAGCGTCTCCAGATAAAAAAGTTGTTCAAACCCAGAAACCTGGGAATTTTCTTTTCTACAGGAGATTTTTGTGTAAATATCTCCTCTAGGATGTAGGGGTGGGCTAGGGGAGGGGAAGGAAGGGGAGAATGGAGCCCCAAATGGGATAGGCAGGGGCAGCGGTGAGAGCCAGAGAAGAGTCAGAGAGGAGACTGGTTGCTCCCTTCTGTGGACAGCGTGAGGCTGTCATGGGACCGTGAGGGATTGTGCGAAGCTGTGCATCCCCGCTGAAACCAAGCTCGGAACCTAGCACTGGTCCTGGAGGCGGAGGGAGGGTAGCAGCTCTGTGATCCTTCCCTTTGGAGCTGCCACCNTAGTACTTGCCTCCACCATAGTAAGCGCATAATGCTTACCCTGGCGGGTTCGTGGCAGATTGATGTAGTCCACCTGCCTCCGTGTCTGGATTTAGTCCATCTTCTGCCGTGCCACAAAGGCTTCACCCTCGTCGCCTGCTTGATGGTAGCACACGTCTCGCAGTCGTGGATCACTTGGGAGATGATGTCCATAGTTAAGTCCACCCCATGGTCTCTTGCCCATCTATAGGTGGTGTCTCTACCCTGATGCCCTGAGGCATCGTGGGCCCACTGGGCTGGAAACAACTCCCCTTTGTGTTGCCAATCCAGTTCTACAGTTGTCACTTCAATTTGGGCAGTCCTATCTGCTTGGTCATTGTTTTGGCTCTCTTCATTGGCCCAGCTCTTAGGCACGTGCACATCCACTTGCCTAACTCTATCTGGGAGTTTCTCTACCCTGGTGGCGATGTCTTGCCACACATCAGTGGCCCAGATAGCTCTCCCTCTGCGTTGCCACTTAGCCTTTCTCCATCAATGTAGCCATCCCCACAGGGCACTGGCTATCATCCATGAGTCAGTGTACAAATAAAGCTTTGGCCACTGCTCTCTTTCAGCGATGTCAGCGATGTCTAGAGCCGACCACACAGCTTTAAGCTCGGCAGACTGGCTCAGTCCTCCTTGTCCTTCAGTGACATCAGGAGCACTTCAGGTTGGGCTCCATACAGCTGCTTTTCACTTCCTGTCCGGTCCCATGAGACGGCAGGAACCATCAGTGACAGGAGCGTAGCACTTCTCATTGTCGCCCAGTTGATGGTGTGACGGAGCTTCCTCTGCTCAGGTTACTTTCTCCTCCTCGTCTTCTTCTGTCAGACCAAAACTCTCACCCTCAGGCCAGTTGGTGATGACCTCAGGTATTCCTGGATGACTAGGACTTCCAGTATGGGCATCCTGAGTGATCAGAGCAATCCATTAACTCCAGGTAGCATCGGTAGCATGATGCATAGAGGGAGTCTTTCCTTTGAACAGCCACCCCAGGACTGGTAATTGAGGTGCTAGGAGGAGCTGGGTCTCTGTGCCAACCACTTCAGAAGCAGCCAGAATTCCTTCATAAGCTGCCAGGAGCTCTCTCTCTCTGTAGGTGTGTAGTTG
>WEKX01001304.1:0-37813 GCA_013390025.1 Pitta sordida
GGATTGCGAATACGCAGGGCTCACTGTATATCTAGAAGTACACCCTCTGAGTGGTCTTCTTAAAGTTATAAGTATGTCTTATTAATAGGACACGTCATTATTGAATTAATTGTGTGGCATAAACTGCTGATTTCAGTGATGTTGCATTATAGGTACACTTGATTTTATGTAAGTATTTTTTACACTATTGCTTTATATATTTTCCGTGTTCCTCCACAGTATCCTCCCTCCTTAGCAATTTTTATTAGAGAAACTTTACTTAGCTCAGGTCATAAACAAATAGCAACTTTAAATAATAACTCCAATAGGATCTCTAAACCGTTTTAGTTATATTGTGGCAGAAATAGCTTCTGGATGTTCCTTGTTAGGTATGATCAGAAACAGGGATCAAACTACTTTAAACATTGATTTAACATGGGAAACTATGAAAAATTAAGGTTGTTTAAACAGCAGAAAATCAGAGAAGCAAGTCAGGGATTGAAAACAGTTTAATGACTATCTGGGGAGAATAAAATATATTTGTAAGGGAAATAGAGGAGATGGAACATTACAGGATATTTTCCTTGCCAAAACTGACCCACAGTATATATATCAATCTTATTTTTCAATTCAAAGAGCAGAGCTTTCAGCATTTGGCTTGTCTTATCTGTATCATCAGCTCTGATATTCCAGTGATACATGGCTCTGTGCCTCAGAATGAAAGAGATATATTGATACTTGTGGCTGATATTTCTTCCAGATATAAGATAGTTGTATTATTGAACAGGACAAATGATTCTTTAGAATGCTATTGCCTGATTGAATACAGAACAAATGAAGCTGGTAAGAAAACGTAAGACTTGAAGATTAGGGTCTTTTCTATGTAGCTACATCTAAGGTTTCAATCTTTGAACTTTAAGAAGATCCCTCAGAGTGTGTACAACATCTTTTTTGACCTTTCTCTTTCATTTTCAGGTAATTGTCATGCAGTACTCAATTAGATATGTGCTTGTTATCCTCTCTTGCCTATTCACAAGAAATTCTATATTTTGAGTTTTGTGGGTGGAAAAACCCACAAATACCCACTATTCTTCCCTGATTCTGCTCATTGTAACACATTATAAACAGAGGGAAGGGAGTGTTATTGTTTTTGGATTAATAGTGAGGAGTGATTTAGAGTATTACAGTGAATACCCAATGCATTGGGACCTCTCCATTATGACTCCGCCCATTCGCGAAGCAAATTTTTCACAATTATGATTCAGCCATCTGTGAGTTTAGCTGGCTGATGCATGCCCATTGCCTCTGCTCTGCCAAGGGGTGGTGCCATGGTACCTGTGGGGCGGGATTCACCCCACCCTGTGGGGAGGGGGCTCACAATGGCAGCACCGTGCCCCCGCCCCTGACCTGGGAAACTGCCCCATGAAAGTGAGGCAAGTGAGGGGGGGCAAGTGCTGTGTGCTGGGAGGGGGCTTCTGTTCCCCCACCCTCTGGGACAGTATGGGGAAAAATAGATGTTAAAGGTAAAGAAACTCCAGGGAAAAATAGATGTTAAAGGTAAAGAAACTCCCAACCCCCCCACCACCCCCACCCTGTGGGCTTCTCCGGGCTGCAGGGGTTGGGGCGGCACAGGCATGCGGCGCGGGGGCAGGTGCGGGGCGGGCATGCGGCATGGGGGGGGCGTGGTTTCTGCAGCTTGCAATGGCGTNCATGGGAAGTAGTGGAAAATTGTCCCCAGCACTCTGGAGAGACAGGGGGTGGGGCAATGGGCGTGGCCTGAATGCATATTAATGACCTGCACTTCTTTGTGAGTTTAGCTTTTCACGAGGCCCGTGGCCTGTCTCGTTCCTCGCGAATGACGGGGTATAACTGTAAATACTTTTTTTACTATTAAACTATGAGCATTTTTGAATACAGCTAGTAAGCAGGAATCTGAATGGAATCTGAACAGGATCTGTTGTGGCTTTCACTGAAATATCAGCTTTCACTTGCTTAGCCCCAGCCCACCTCTTAAGATGCATATCCAGAATACTGATGTATGACTCTTCCTCTTCCAGGATGGGCACTCTCAGACATTTTTCCTACCCTGTGATGCATAAGGCTGGAGATTTTCATCTGGCCATGGATACTGTAAACATGAGATCTTATCCTGAAAAGCTACTTTCTCTCAAAAAAGTCCTCTGACATCTATTGCTGCACTGGGTTATTACTTCCCAGATGTGTAACTTTGTATTTTTCCCTGTTGAACTTCAGAAGTGTCAAAGAAAGAGAGGAGTTTCATTGAAAAATGAGAAAAAAACCATGAAAAATAAGAGCTGATGAAACAAAACAGAGAAAAAATATTTTTGAATGCAAATGTCATTGAAGATAATAAAAATATGGATGAAAAGGAAATTAAAAAAATAAAGATGCACTTTTATGGCTATTGCACTTCTATATTGCATTGTCATTCCTGGTACATATTTGATCTAGACAACAGGGATAAAACGCAGTTTCCATGTTATATTTCTAATCTCACTTTTTTTCTTGTAACAGCGGGATAAAACAATACAGAAATGTTTGTATGGTGCCATGGGATTCTGAAGCTACAGCAAGTTCTCTGATGGAATCTGTCAAATGTAAATGCACATTCATTAAGGTCATGCACTTCTCTACTTCCAGCTCTGCACAGCTGTGGCATTTTTCCATCTGTGTTTCTTGTTAAAGATCTGAATGACTCATCCTTGAATCTGTCTTGGAGGTAGACAGTTTTCCTATGGCAATGGAATCCAGCTGGTACACAAAAAAAATTGTGTGTCCATGTCAAGGAAGGATCATTCTTCAAAGAGTTCAACTCAGTATTAAATCTGGAATTCTGACTTTCAGTTTTCAGTCATATGTTATTGCTTTGCAGGGCTTTTTGTATAATAACATTTTAAAGTAAGAGACACAATATTAAAAACACCATACATTATTAGTTAAATATTTCCTAGGGATTTTCAAATGGCATTAGAAAGAAGAATCTATATCCTACTGAACCTCAATTTACTTGTCTGAAAATATCAGTATTTTCCAATCATGACTAGCTCTCCTCATAAACAAAAAAACCCCATTCTTTTTAACATCTCAGACAAAATCCAAATTTCAGAATAATTTTAACATTATTATTCAACATTGAAAATGAAAATCGTTTATTTACCAGGTTAGTTGACTAGCTGTGCTTCACTTCACAGACTCCCACATACTCTTTGTTGTTAGGAAATGCTTTTATTTTAGCTAAGGTTTTTAAAGCTTGGTGTTTATGTAAGCTTTTCTAAGTGTCTGTGGGTTGTTAAGCTGTTTTGTTCTCATGATTTTTTGGCTAATCAGTTAACTGGGTTTTTTTGTGAAGGCATTAACTGAATTGATTCAGTGGGCAGGTGACAGAATATGCAATTTGGCACTGACTTTTATGTGAATTCGGGAAGAATTAATCACAATGGGGACTACAATATATATTTTACTGCATTTAAACAGTTTGACAAATTCACTCTGTTCACAGTTGTAAAATCAGGTGTTTATATTAGAATATCAGAGAGCATACACTCAATAGTATGGATGCTAAAATAGCAACACGGAAAGTGAGAAGCTATGGTCTGGTCATTAATGTTTCATAATTATATGAACATTTTCCTGCTGTAGTTGGCACTGGTGAGGCTGCACTGCAAGCCTTGCATTCGTTTTGGGGCTTATCACTGTAAAAAAGTACATTGAGGTGCTGGAGCATGTCCAGACAAGGGTAATGACGCTGGTGAAGGGTCTGGACCACAAGTCTTATGAGGAATAGCTGAGGGAACTGGGGATGTTTAGCCTGGAGAAAAACAAGCTTGTTCTCCACAACTACCTGAAAGGAGGATGGAGTGAGATGGGGGGTTAATCCTTTCTCTTAAGTAAAAAGTGATAGGAGAAGAGGAAATGGTCTCAAGTAGTGTCAAGGGAGGTTTAGATTCAATATCAGAAAAATTTCCTACACTGAAAGGATGGTTAGGAATTGGAACAGGCTGCCCAGCAAAATGGTAGAGTCACCATCCCTGGAAGCATTAAAAAAATGTGTGGTTGTGGCACTCCGGTGGTGGTTTAGTGGTTTAGTACCACTAAAGTATGATGGTGCTATGTCAGCAGTTGGAGTTGATGATCTTGGAGGTCTTTTGGAACTTTAACCATTCTCTGATTCTACAATTCTTTGCGAAGATAGAGCTGGTATAGAGATAATTTGCATCTCTCCTCATAAAGACCCAGAAGGCAGTGAGCACCACAAGTCTGGACTCAGTGTAATTCTTTATCCAAATATGTCAGAGAGGTGTTCAGATAAAATGAAAGCAGAATCACTGTTGAGAATAGGTTAGGGGAAAGTGCCTTTACTCGAAACGATATAATGCCACGTTTATCACAAACATAACATCTCTAAAGAAAGATAACTTCTGATAGCCAAGTGAAATGGTCACAAATATCCAGAAGAAAACAATTGCAAGATGATGAACCTGAATGCATGAGAAAGCATACTGACCAATACGAAACATAGACAAAACGTCATCAGAACACATAGATGTACAGTTATACCTCCTCCATCACAAGGAAAGGGACAGGTCAAAGGCCTCGCGAAATATTATTCTCGCAAAGAACGTCAGGTCGTTAATATGCATGCAGGCCACGCCCATTGCTCCACCCCCCGGAACTCCAGAGCGCTGCGGACAATTCTTTGCTCCTTCCCGTAGTCTGTCTTGGCACAGGGGAGCAAAGCGAACCGTTTCTGAGCAGAAGTATTTTGAAAGAGGAAAGCCATTCAAACGAAAATTTATCAAGCCTGTATTTTGTCAGAATGACAAACTGATCAGCATCATTCAGTAACTCTACATAGGTCATAACTACCTAAGATCCTTCCCTGATCTGTCATTGATTTAAATGAATGTTGCATGTCCTATCTGTGTTTCTATCACATAAACACTGTGGACTGCATATTCAATAAAATATTGCAAGAAATATTGAATTTTTAAATTAGTTGAACCTAAATTTCCTGTTTAGCATCAGAACATTGTCAAATAAATCCGAACTGCTTGATTTTGATTTTTTTACCTTAGAAGATTTCTCCATTTGAAATAAGTTTTTACAGAATCACCGAATATTCTGAGTTGGAAGGGACCCCCAAGGATCATCAAGTCCAACTCTTAGCACTGTCTCCCTGGTGGGAATTGAACCCGGGTCTCCCACATGCCAGGTGGGGACACTTACCACTGTACTAAAGTGGTTTTGCTAAGAATCAGTAAGTGCATCCTCATAGTGAGTGCATATTCCTTTTAAATGTTTGTCTTAGAATTGCATGCTAATAAAAACAGATATTTTGACAACTATATAAAATAAATCATAGTGCTTGATATTTCACTGAATGAAAGAAAAGGTGATAGAATTGTTCACAACTGGAGTCTGGGATGCCTGGACAACTGCTTGAGTGCATTTTTGTCTCTCTACCTTTAAATTAGTTTGTTGCTACATGCAACTTTTCAATACAGACATTTTACAAATAAGGTTAGAAAGTAAATATTCTTTTGTTTATTTTAATATGATGAAACAATACCATGAATTACAAAAAGCAACTTTATACTCAAAACTGAATAAGAATTTAACAATATCCTGGCTCTTCAGAATCTTGGCTATCATGAGACACTGAGTTTGAAAATGAAGGAATACAGATATGTTTTATTTTCTTGTTGTTACTGATCCTGGCATTCAAGGAATATATATAATTATGTAACTCTAAATATCAAAATAAAAGGAGAATTCAAATTCCCTTAGGAGATGCAGTTGTGAATGTATATGAGACTTGTACCATCAATAACTAGCATCTCTGGCAGAGCTGTCAGAAATGCTTTTTCTGACCCAAATAAAAAGAATAGCTTTGTGTTTTGAATCTAATGAATCTTATGTATATTTTCATATTTCATTTATAGTGAGTCTTATGTACATCTTTATGTATTTATGATTTATGTATTTATGAATCTTACATATTTTGTCTTATGTTATGCATATATGTTTTATATATATGTGGAAGGGGAAAGAATGCTTCAATTAATGAATTTTAAAGTACATTTATGGAATAGTAGCAATTATTTTAGAAATGCATAAAGCCAGGAATGGGAGTTTTAATTTATTGACTTTTTTCTGATATGACTGACATTTCTTCTGACATGTTCATATAGTTGTCTAAGTTCTTGTCAAAACATATTGGTGTCATTGGCTTAGTTTTCCTTTGAGAAATTCATAACTAGCTAGCTAAATTTAGGTTTCTCTGATGGAATGTGTTACATGTGCATGGTGTCATTGCAAACCAAGATTTCAAGAGCAAATATGGCATTCACAAAAATTTTTTTTAATTGAAAATTATATTCTACAGCAACATTGCATAAATCTACAAATGTCTAAGTAATGCTACTGATGAAAATCATGTTGACCATTCATTTAGAATATAACTATTATGAAGTGAACATTGCATCAGTAACAGTCTGTTATCAGAGAAATGTTATTTGCAAGCAGAGGCATCAAGGTACGCAGTTGGCTACGAAATTATCTGGGATATGAAGTGTACTGAAATTTCGTGGACTGTGTCATGTGCATTTGTCTGCTCCTATATGTATATGAGACCCTTGAAGATAATGGAAACCTTACATAAAACCAGCTGTTTGCTAAGAAAGATCATTTCCACAGGATTCTGCAAATACCCTTATTATTTTAGGTTGGACTAGATGATCTTCAAGGTCCTTTCCAGCCTTATCTATACTGTGATGTTGTGATACTGTGATACCCTGATGGCATAAGAGGCCAGGATCTGCCTCCTTGATCACACTTTAAATTGAGAGAATGCAGAGGACACCTTGGCCTGAATATAATTGCTGATCTTTTCTCCCAGGGATCCACTGAGAGGATACGTGGGAATGGTTCAAAGGGGAGGTTTAGACTGGAAGAATTTCTTTACTGAAAGGGTGGTCAAACACTGGAATAAACTTCCTGTAGAGGTGGTTGATGCCCCAAGTTTATCAGTGTTTAAGAGGCATTTGGACAATGCCCTTATAACATGATTGAACTTTCTGTCATCCTTTAAATGGTCAGATAGTTGGACTAGATGATCACTGTGGGTCCCTTCTAACTGAAATATTCTGTTCCGTGCTACGCTACGCTATGCTATGGTTACTGGTCCTTAGGTAACAATCGAACACCCTAAAGCACTATAAGGTGTCTATAGTTAGCTGCCTTCCCATAAAATGTACAGTCAGAGTTACTCGCATGGTGAAGAGCCTATTGAAATGATTGAATAGGGACTTTGTGCAGAAGGTTCCCAGACTAGGGATTGCTGCTAATGGTTTCCAAAAAGAAAAGGAATTATTTTAAAAAAATCTGAAGCATTCAAAGGCAGTAGCCTACTGATAAACAGAATGACCCAATGGAAAAGGACCTGGAGGTGGTGGTCTATAGATGACTGAACATGAGCCAGCAGCATGCCCAGGTGCCCAAAAAGACCTGTGACATCCTGGCCTGTATCAAAATTGTGTAACCAGCAGGATCAGGGAAGTGATTTTCCTCCTGTACTCAGCAGTGATGAGACTTCACCTTGAGTACTGTATCCAGTTTTGTGCCTCTCCATCAGTTCAAGAAAGACATTGAGGAGCTGAAGCATGTCTGGATAAGGACAAAAAAGCTGGTGAAGATCCTAGAGAGTAAGTTACATGAAGAGCATCTGAGAGAGCTGGGGTTATTTAGCCTGATGAAGAGGAGATCTTGGGGAGACCTCATCACTCTCTACAACTACCTGAAGAGTTGAGCAAGATGGGGGTTGAGCAAGAGTTGGGCAAGAAGAGCCTCTTCTTCCAGGCAACTAGTGACAGCATAGGGGGACATAGCTCCAAGCTGACCCAGGGAAGGTTCAGGCTGGAAGTCAGGAAGAATTTCTTCATGGAAGGGATTGTTAGACATTGGGACAGACTGTCCAAGATGGTGGTGGAGTCACCATCCCTGGAAGTGTTAAAGAAACAACTAGTCGTGGTTGTGTAGTGTAGTGCTGTGGTTTAATTGACGAAGTGCTGACTGGCCAAAGTTGGACACAATGAACTTGGAGGTTTTTTGCAACTTGAAGGATTCTATGTTTCTATGAGAATCTTTCTTAAGTTGTGGTCCTGTGAAAAAAAAACTTCTTACCTTTACATATTTAATTTTCGTATGCAAATTAAAATCAAAAATCCCCCCAACTTAATTTATTCTAGAAATGCATTATCTCAGTAATTAGATCATAAACCTGATTTCAAATCCCCATTCTTCTGAATTCAATTTATGAATGCAATCTATATCCTCCAGGAATACCCGTCATTAAACAATTGAGTGTTTTTGCTTTAGCACTTTATTTCTCTCTTATTGGAACTCTCCCACTTTACAGAAATCATTAATCAAGCATTGAAAGAGTGGTGTGAACTTGCAGCTGTTATATACTCTTTGAATCTCTAACCACTGGCCTGGCTGCAGCCAACACATGGTTATTTCCATTAGATTTTCTCTATTTGGAGAAATATGTGCTTACAAAGCAATTTTCACCTAAGTGAAATAGGGCAGTGAAGAAGAGGTCTATATTAAGAATCTAATCACTCGGGGTATCTAGAACTTCAAAGAGGATCAAAATCCTTTGCAAGATGCATGACAGCCCAAGGCCTTCCTAGTCAGTAAGTAGCTGAATCTGAATTGCTTGAGGATCTATAACACCAGCAGTGTTGGATAGCAACAAAGCCCATTGACTGAGGCGAGCAGCCCATCTCAATCTAAGGAAGAAGGCTTGGTTTCACTAGATCTGGTTAGAAAGGTAACGTTAAAAAGAAACAACAACCAAACCCCCCAAAAAACAGAAAAGCAGCAGAAGCTGCCTGGGCATTATGGAGGGATTTTTGGCAAGGAAAGCTGGTGTGTAGAAAAGAGATTAATATTCCAAATTTATATTGAATAATAGAAGAAACCCTTTACAAATTAGAACATGATTAAGAACTTTAAATTCCTGTATTGTAAACTACATTCATTACAGCAAGTGACTACATCAAGATTCTAGGATTGGCTGAAATCAGTAGTCTATATGGCTTAGCCTGTAAATTCAAACTTTTAAGTTTGTATTTTGTTCCCTACTTGTTTCAAACACTCTGAGAAGAGTTTCTCCTACAAAGATCTGCCTTTCCTCTTATGCTGTTTTATCTGTCTTATAGTACTGTCAGACATTAATCTGAAAACCATTGAGAAAAAATATTAGCTGCTCGATTAGCTGTCATTGAGTTGTTGGAACTGTCTTCCACATAATGCTCTTAGAAGTTTCTAATTGACTTTTTACTTTTGTGACATTTCAAAGGTAATTTGGAATTCATGTTTGGCACTTCTTTCATAGCCAGTGGATGCAGGTCACATTATTTTTAAGTGATAATGCTTATTTTAAATCATTGTTTGTAAAGAAAGAAACCAATACAATTTGAAGAATCTCATCAAGCACTCTATCTATAAATAAAAGATCTAGAAATGAATAGAGGCTGCAGGTGACTTCATGTCAACATTGTATGGATATCTCCATTGAAGCATTTCATAGTAAACTGGTAAATGCATCTGAGCTTTGCTGGTGATGCTTCACAGGTCTATTACTCACAGTTTGACTACTCAAGAGGAGATTAAGCACTAGTGAATACTGAAGAACCCTAACATAAGTCCTTTTTCATCTGCCTGGTTTGGGTTACACCTGCATTCTCTTCACTCTTCTGTTTAGATTAGTCTACTTCTTTGTGTATGTGATGAAAGTCTAATAAAACAGGGTTTTTATCAGTGAGGAATACCAAAATATATTCCTTTTATAG
Source organism: Pitta sordida (assembly GCA_013390025.1). Lineage (NCBI taxonomy): Eukaryota > Metazoa > Chordata > Aves > Passeriformes > Pittidae > Pitta > Pitta sordida. The sequence continues at coordinate 9,858 of WEKX01001304.1, forward strand.
AGCTAGATCTTAAAATATCATTACAGTAATATCTGAGTAGCCTAGTGTCTTTAAAAGCTGAAATATATAGAACATGAGGAGGCCAGGGAAGAAGAGCTCTTCAGTGGGAAGGAGTAGCAAGCATAAAGGGAAGGGGAAGGGGAAGGGGATTGGGAAGAGGAAGGGAAAAGGGAAAAGGGAAAAGGGAAAAGGGAAAAGGGANGAAAGGAAAGGAAAGGAAAGGAAAGGAAAGGAAAGGAAAGGAAAGGAAAGGAAAGGAAAGGAAAGGAAAGGAAAGGAAAGGAAAGGAAAGGAAAGGAAAGGAAAGGAAAGGAAAGGAAAGGAAAGGAAAGGAAAGGAAAGGAAAGGAAAGGAAAGGAAAGGAAAGGAAAGGAAAGGAAAGGAAAGGAAAGGAAAGGAAAGGAAAGGAAAGGAAAGGAAAGGAAAGGAAAGGAAAGGAAAGGAAAGGAAAGGAAAGGAAATGGAAGAAGTTTATGGAGAACAATTATTAAAAATACAAGTACAGAGAAGCTTTAAGCAGAAATCATACAGATACCAACATTATTATGTCAAGAGATACTTAGCATATAAAAAGCTCTTTAACCTTTTTATCCTACTACATATTTTTAAAGGGCATCAGTTGAGAAACACTGCCACAGAACCTGAGGTTCACCTTAGAATTTCACTTATTATTTGCTCCTAAGTGCAGTTCCTGTACAGTTGCCTAGCAGAATCCATATTTCAGATCATATTTGTATAACAAAGGAGATGGTATTACCTCCCACAAGGTTGATTCTCATCTCAGGCCAGTAGAAGTCAAAATTTTCTTAGCTGGAATTTATAGCAGTACTGCTGTGAGGGGAAATCAGGCCTCTTGTTAACATAATGAATTAGAATAGCTTACATAAGGAATTAGAATAGTGTGTTGAGAGGTTTTTTTCTCTTTTATCTCTAAATATGATATTTTTTTCTTCATTTGCATTATCTGTAGTGAAGTTATATTCAAACTGAAGTATACAGGCCACTCATACAATTCAGCATATACTCATTATTCTGAATATCAACCCAAGCACGTAATGTGTGCTTGAAATGCACAGTGATTTTTTTTTTTCCACTGCTCTGGTTACTTTTTTAGAATAGCATCCAGTTATTTGAATTTTTAAAGATCTCCTTATTTTATGTAAGGCTAATATTGAACTGTGTCCTTCTTCCACAAGTTTAAAGAAAGAACAGTTTTAAATAACTGTAATTATAGTACTTAAAACTGTTGAGCATATAATGTAAATTTACTGTTGATGCATATTTGCTCTCAGTGGGGATATTGACTTCATCATTTAATGATTTAGTCCTACAGTTATTAAAACATTAACTTTTTTCCCAATGGCCACTATAACAACTGCTTTTGCTAAATAAATCTGGTGTGGTTCAGCCTGAAGTGACAGATTTTATATTGAAACTCGTTCTATCTCACTCCTCTCTGGACTATTTTTTCTATTTTAGTTTGTGCCATTGCTACTGCTTCTTGATCTTATTCTTCTTTCCTTTACCATTTCTCAGAAAAAGCCCCCAGAAATTAAGGGAAAGGGTAGCTGGAAGAGACCTTGACAGGACACTTTATCTATCTTCTTTTTTCTGTTATTCTTATCATGTGGACTGGAAAGAAAGGACACAGATATGTAGAACTTAAATTAATGCTTGATTCACTTGGATATTCTGTGAGGAAGAAAGCTTTCTTTTTTTCCCTTTTGCTCTGTGAGTTTTACTGTGAATATATCCTGTGAGACAAAATTTCTCTTCCTTCCAAGAAAGAAAAACACACTGCCTAAGACAACTGTGCAGTGTTCATCGTGAGATAGATAAAAACATATGTCAGGATGAACTAATTTCTAATAATCAATTTACACCAGTTGAGATATATTATGTGCTTTAAGAATGGTTTGGTAGAGTGGTTTTCATTATTAATCAGTTATCTGTAGACATGCAAAACCAACATTTTTCTCCTCTGGAATCTACTAGCACCTTATTACAAGTCTGTCCAGATCTTCTGATCCTTGTCTATTGCTCAGCCCTCATTTTTGAAGTTTATGCAATTTTCTGTAATTCCATTTTTTATAATACAACGGAAAATTACTCCCTCAGAAACATCGCATAAGGTGTTATTTCAAATTCGTGACAAACTATGATTTTATAACCAAGTATTGGGTTATTATTAATAGTTTCAGGCAAAGGGTTGTGTGATGCTGATAGACTGTGAAAGCACATAGGAATGTTTGGCTTTCTGCTCCCTTCCATCCAGTTAATTCACCTATGATATCTCCTAGAGTCAAAACGAAGCTCCTGGTCAAAGAGAGACAAGGCAAGGCAAGGACTGAAACTCCACATTCATCGTAATATAAAGGACAGGAACTGGAAAGATGTGCAAAACACAGTCTAGTGGGACAAAAAATAAGTGTAAACACAACGACATACATAGTGATAACATCTATTCTTTGGTTCTGTGGTTCTGTGAAAGGATTTCCTTAGTGTGGTTCAATTGCTGTTCTCAAATTGGAATCTAGTTTGTAACCTTTTCCTGAATATTTCAACTGAATGTCAGAAAAGTAGCTAATAATATTGATAGCATAGATATCCTGGAATTTACACAAGCAGAAAGAAAAAGATCTTCATCTTGCCTTGGAAGGTAGGCAGAGATTTTAAAAACATGATTCTGTTCATCCATGGTTCTGTTGGAATCCTCATGGCAGCATAACCTCTGGAATGAGAAAAGATTATGTAGGTATAACTTAACAGGATAAAAACATTCCTAATGACTCAAACACAAACTAATGATGAAATACAGAAACATGCTGGCATCCTTCATATGGTAGTTCTTCACTGTATTTCACTGCTCTTTTTAGTCCTTGTTTATAAGAATATATTAGGAGATAAATATATTAGGAGACGTTTGAGATTTCATGTGACCAAGATTTTAATAATGTAATTTTCTTTCTTTTCAGTTCAGCCAACTTGATGGCTTTCTGATGGACCTAGGGAGTTCTTAGATGGGGTTCTTGCTTACATGACATGTGAACAATCCACCACATGGTTTTTAGGGAACTATGTGGGGCTGTAGTGATGAAATATCATGAAGGTTTTGCAGGTGAGCAGATATTGATGCCCAAGATGAGTTGCAGAAAGGGATTGTATTTCCAAGTATTACATGGGAAATACAGGGTCATGAAGGCATCATTGTCTCTTTCATCTCAGATGAGCAGGAGCGGAAGCAAGAGGGAAGAGACAGTGGCATTTTTATTTTAATGATAAAATCAGGGTTTTAATAATTTAGCTACTAGTTAATGTAGCAGCCTGGCCTTTGATGACACCTTTAACAAGATAAGTAACATCCAAGATCACCAAAAAAGTTTTCAGAGGTATAGGCTCTCAAAAGGTCTGAGTTCAATTCTCTTTTTCATGAACTACTTTATTCTAAAAGAAAACAGCAGGGAAGAAACTTTATAAGAGGAGTAGCAATACATCAGCTTCTGCCTCAGTTGGAGAATGTTGTCAGAAGCATATCCATTAGTGGACGGGGAAAGTGAGTAATCTAGAAAGATTGGTGAAACCTATAATCGGTTTTGGATATTTTTTTTCCTCACCTAATTTTTATTATTAGTTTGGTCATCTCAACAACTTGTATTGATCATTAACAAAATGGGGAATTATCACTACACTCTAGCTGGGCTTTTTGTCTCTTTATTTTCAGATCCTTTTAGAAACGTATTTAACACAGAAGAGTATATAGTCTTTGATTGCTTTTCTGGATGCTGCCTAGTGAATGTATTTTTCAGCAGAATGGCTCAGACCATTACTCCTTCAAAAAGTGCTCAGTTACTTCTATAGAGATTTTCCTTTTCCTTTTCACAAGCTGAAGGAAACCTCATATATTCAGAAGACAGAAAAATAGATGGTATTTGACTCTGTTGAAATAAAAGTATTTTTTGTCCTGTGCACAGTTAGAGCCAGAAAGACCATTCTTTTATTGGGTTGTTTAATCAAACATTTTGTTTGACCCTTCTTCATTTTTATTCTTTCTCTGTTTTTATTTTAGCTTCTGAAATTCCCTGAGGGACTCTGTTCTCGGTTAGCTAGAACATAATGTTGTTGGTAAGACTGGAAAGATTATTTCTTATACAGCATGATATACTGTTGATTTTCAAATATATTTCTCACCCCCACTTTTCAATGAACCCTCTATAAATCCAGCTGAGGGCAGGCAAGATCCATGTAGCTCTAAGAGAAAGAATACATGTAATTTCCTAAAGATTCATGAGTTGTTTCCTCACATCTTGACGCTATTATATCCAAATATGGTATATTCCGATGGAATTATGCTGAACATGAAATAATGTTTCTGTGGCAACTAAATTTGAAAAAGATCACTACTGATCTCTAAAGAAATAGAATCCCTTTCTCTTAATTTACTATAAAATATAAATTCATTTTTGCATATGAGTTTAATATTAACTGTAATGACAGTATAATTTCTTCAAAGACTACATTGTACTCCTGCCTTACATGATCAATATGAGTTTAAATACATAGTAAAGGATTCCCTGCATACTTGCTCAAAACACAGTGTGCATGCAAAGCAGATAAGATTTGAATAAAACTGGAACAACAGATATTGTTCCACTGATTTTAGTCATTTAAATCTGCAAGTTTTTGCATCTGTGCATCCTAGACTTGTTTTCTTTTTTTACTTCTGCCCATTAAATGCCTTGTCTTTTAGGCTCCAGCAGAGCAGCTGCATGACAGCAGCAGCCATATTCACTTTCATTAGGCATACAGCTCTTATTGGTCTCCTTATTCCTGCAAGGTTGAGGATGCCCATGTCCATACTCTTGTCATTGGTAACTAGATGCTTGAGAAAGAGACACGTCTGTGCCCTTTCTTCCTTTCTTGAACCTATCTTGCCTGATAGTCTCTGCATTAAGAACAGTATATAACAGACCATCTAGTTAGAAAAGCTGCAGCATTCCTGGAGATCAGGCAGGTTGGAGTAATTTCCTTCTTTTTCTGTATTATAGATAAAAATCATGTAGGTAAGAGACACTTTGGCAATGTGTAACATTACCGTGTTCTGCTATTTAGCCTGCCATGTTGCTCTATTACTGAGAACAAAGAAATTTTTTACACTTGGCTGTTTGAAAATTCACAATAAACCACAATTAAGATGGAGAAGAAGAGTTTCATGTTTTGTAGTGTATTTGTGAGCTATGCTTTTGAAAATAGTTAAAAACCTTTCCATATGCAATTAAGAGAGATGTTGTCTCATACATAATTTTAAATGCATGTTCCAAGAATCAAGAATGTAAATGCAGTTTATGCCTAGGGCAAGTCTTCCTTGTCTATCGCCTGCCTCCTCAGGAAAGCTCAAATACACCATGTTTACCAATGCTGAGAAAGGATTTAACTATTATAAGCCTGTTTCCCCATCTTTATTTGGTCTGGGTGGGCTACTCAGAGAAAAAAAAGCAGAGAGATCTCTTAAAATCTTCTCACTGAACCATGAATATGTCAGAGCAAGGGGCTACCCTATTTCTAAGTGATTTTGAACAGTAGAAATACCTTGTGGATAATAAACATGTTGAGCAGAGTATTATAAAGTTGATTTCAAAATTATTTATAAACTAAAAGTGAATCATTCATCCTCTTCTTACTTTTGAGTTTACTGCACCAAATACATCAGTCTTCTCATTATATCTTACCATTACACTTCACTTGCAATGTGCATTTCAAGGGAATCAGATTTCAAGAAAGTAGATGTTGAGGAATTATATTAAAACAAATCAATCTGGATGAAGAATGGAGAAGCCTTGATGAGAACATATTTATGGATTTAAAACTGTATTATTTATGAGGAGGTTTGGGCCAGGAACATTGTTCTATGAAATTGTGATCTCAATATAACATAAAGCAAACAAGCCTTTTCAAGTGGATTAAGAGTACTCAAATGGTCTGAGCAGAGAGCTATAACAAATATTGACTATCAAACAGAAAAGAAGAACGTAGTGAGCTACATTAGACAGGTTCATCCCTGTCTCTGTTTATTTTATGTATCCCTAGCTATTGAAAATAATGAAAGAAATAAGACTTTATAAATAGGGAAACAAGAATATTAGCCTTGCTAAGTGGCTGCTGAAGAGCTCTGCTATAACTTTACATCCTGGAGTGGAGAAGATTATTTTCCTTCTCTGCTTTTCCCCAAGGAAGCCTCTGACCTGCTCTCTTATTCCAGTGCACAGCCCTATGACTCAACCTGTGCTGCAAGATAACTCCTTGACCCTGCAAGGTTAGATAATATTCCTTATATATGCTGCATTATTTCAGACCTCCTAAAATGAAATGATAGCTCCTAAGGGGATAAAGGGTGTTGTTATCAAGTTAAATTCCTTTAACAAGCCAATGGTCCAATCCAATAAAAAAATCCATTTTTCATACCTTCACAAAGAAGCAGTATAATGTATTTTTATTGGATCTAACCCTCAGCTATCTTGTCAAAATTTAGCAAAATATTGTTCAAAACCCCTTATCAAATCAGAGGCTTCTAAGCTTTGCTTGTTTTCCCAAACACAAAAGTACCTAAAGCATCATAAATCGGTGAAAGAATGAAAAAAGTGAGTTGTGCTGGTTACAGAAAATGGTTATGCATTATCTAAATTGGCAGTTTTCTGGAAGGGATAATTTAATAAGTTTTGGGTTAGCAATTTTTTTTTAAGTTCCATCAAAAATACAGATTTACTGATGGAAATGAACCCATATGATACCAGAAACTAATAATATAATCTAAATGACCTTATGCTTTTCACAAATGAGGACAATTTCCCCAGTCAGAAGAGTTCTAGGTCACCAATTAATACAGAGCAACACCATTTAACTTCTTCATCTTCAGAAGACTGAACAAGAGAAAATTCTGAATTTTAATAAATATTTATGCTGAGGGAAGGGGTAAAGGATTTTAAAATATTTTAACTTGGCTATAGAATATTACGAGTCAGAAGGGACCCACAAGGATCATCTAGTCCAACTCCCCAGGTAATGCCTATAGGGGGATCGAACCCACACCCCAGAGCTGTGGACATAAACCTAATTCCCTCACAGGCTCCCAGACTCACAGGCCACTCCAAGCTGGAAGGGACCCCCAGGACCATCCATTCCAACACCCCACCAACTAGACCATATCACTGAGCTCCTCATCAAGTCTCCTCTTAAACACCTCCAGGGATGGTGTATCCACCACCTCCCTGGGCAGACCATTACAATGAGAGATGACTCTCTCTGTGAAAAAGCGCTTCCTAACATCCGGTCTAAACTTGCCCTGATGTAGCTTAAGGCCATGTCCTCTCATTCTGGTGTCATCAGCCTGAGAGAAGAGATCCACACCCACCTGGCTGCAATTTCCCCTCAAGTAGTTGTAAACAGCAATTAGGTTGCCTCTGAGCCTCCTCTTCTCCAGGCTGAACAACCCCAGCTCCCGGAGTCGCTTCCCATAGGGCTTGTCCTCCAGTTCTTTCACCATCCTCGTCGTCCTTCTCTGGACCCTCTCAAGCAGCTCAACATCCTTCTTGAACTGGGGAGCTCAGAACGGGACACGGTACTCAAGGTGTGGTCTGACCTGCTCTGAGTACAAGGGAAGGATAACTTGCCTAGTCCGACTGACCACACTGTTCCTGATACAGGCCAGGATGCTACTGGCCTTCTTAGCCACCTGGGCACACTGCTGGCTCATATTNGATTACAAGGGGGTTATATTGCACCCCAGCTTCTTCCGTCATCCCACTAGTCCAGTTGTCCTGCAGGCAGGCTGTCTTACTGTTAAAAACAAAGGCAAAGAAGGTATTAATTATTTCTCCCTTTTCTTCATCACTACTTACTAAGTTCTCCTTTGCATCCAATAACGGTGAAGGTTGTTGCAGCCTTTCTTTTTACTGTTGATGTATTTATGGAAACATTTCTTGTTGTCCTTAACAGAAATGGCTAGGTTGAGTTCCATCTGGGCTTTTGCATCTCTAGTTTTTCTCCTGCATGACTTGACAACTTCCTTAAATGCACCCTGACTCACCTCCCCCTTTTTCCAAAGGCTGTTCATCGTCCTTTTCTCCCCTAGTTCTTCCAGGAGCTCTTTGCTCATCCAGGCTGGTCTTCTGCCCCTCCAACTCATTTTTTGGCACATTGGGACCGCCTGCTCCTGCGCCTTCATGAGCTCATTCTTAAAGTATGTCCAGCCTTCCTTAAACCCCCCTCCCATTAAGGGCTGTTTCCCATGGTACCCTCCCAATTAATTTCTTAAACAGTCCAAAGTCTGCCCTCCGGAAATCCAGCATGGAGGTTTGGTTCATGCCCTTTCTCATCACACTGCCAATTGAAAACTGTATGATCTCATGGTCATTACCTCCCAGATTTCCTCCAACAACAATATCACTAACCAACTCTTCCTTATTTGTATACAATAGGTCGAGCACAGATTCTCCCCTGGTTTTTGTTTTGTTTTTTTCTTGTAGCACAATATATTCCTCACTCAGTGTTATGATTTTAACATTATCCTAATTAGGGAGGGACAAAAAGCTAGTTACACTACCAAACCTTTTTCTCATCTCATTTTTATTATTTTGTAAATTAGTCATTTGAACATGATTTAAATATTAAAAATTCCCTTCTATTTTATTATTTAGATAAATATCAAGTAATAGTTAGTTGCTGTCCAAAGCACAGGTTGTTTTTTTTTTTTTCTGGTATATTCTCTCAGTTACTCTTATACCCATCCTTTTGCAAAAATACATAATACAGTCATACCTCCAACTTTGCAAGGAACGGGTTTTGTCAGGGTCTTGAGAAACATCTAATTTATAAACATGGACAGGTCATTAATATGCATAGAGGACATGCCCATCACTCCATCCCCAGCCAATCAGGAGCACTGGGGAGTGTTTTCTGCTCCTCCCCACGGGCTCTCACTGCGCAGAGGAGCAAAGGGAAGCATTTCAGGGCCTTCTCTGCCTGGAGAGACCCCCAGAGAATGCCTGGGGTTCTCTTTGGCCATGCTGCCACTTCCACAGCTGCCACTGGACTGCTGCCACCATGCATGCTTTCACTGCCTCCGCAGTGGGGAAGCTCTTGGAGAACAGAGATTCTCTGGACCAGAGATTCTCTGGACAGGCATGCAATCAGATAACTGACCACAACCCAAGTGCAAATTTATTTCAAACCATTGTTTTTATCTCAAGCCATAGAGGACCTAAAATCATTACTCTGTTCTGTTGAACTCAATGAGAAAGAACTGAAATTACTTAAGTGGAGTCTAAACCTGAGACCTATCAGAAGAAGAAATTTCTGATTTGAATATTGCAGATATTCAGAAAAGACACTACAGGGAAATCACTCCTAGATTTTTCTACCGTAGTAGAATTTTTTAAATTATTTCAGCTTGGCTTAGATTGGGCTTTTACATGCACAGTTTTTATCTTCACCAACTATGGAAAAGGATATGTTATTTGGTGGATATTTTGTGCCGAGTTTGACTTTGTAATTCAAGACTGGCTTCTCACTGAGGTCTTTTCTCTCTTGCTTATTCATTAGGACACATTGTCCCAAGATTTTCTGTCAATTAATAATTTTTAGCAATCCAGGAATAGCTGTGGCTGTGAGGCACTCCACTGTCACTTCAGCCATTTAAGAAAATCTGACATGCCATCCAGTAAACATGCTGGGTAAACAGAGTTGGAGAAGCAATCTTCTGCATCATTTTAGTTTCAAAACTATTATGAATTTTACAATTATGTTGATTTTGGATGAATAATATCTTTTAAAGTTTCATATAAATATGTCTTATCTTCATTTCCATGTTACAGCAGCAGACATTACGTAGTGTCTGAGTCCTCGATTTTTCCCCCCTCAGATATATCTTGGGCAAACTTTACTTAAAAGTTTGAGATATATTTCTCCTTACAGATGTCTGGTTTTTGAGATACAGAAAACACAAATCTTTAACTGAAGCCTTTTCAAGGCTTGCTCTGTTAAAAATGAGTATCTTTGTCTTCTTGATTGACTACAAATGACTAAATCGCTTTTAAAAAGTGATTAGTTCCACCTAAATCCTTCAAGAGCACATTCGGTATTTGAAATTATATTTTTTAAAAAATACAGTAATACCTCGAAATCTGTGGAGGTTAGGGTCTCCTTGCCTGCTGCATATCCCCTGATCTGCAATGGTAGGTGTGTCATGAATATGCAAATAAGCCACGCCTGTTGCCCCACCCCCCTCAGCCCCAGAGGCCTGGAGGTGTTCCTGCCACCTCCCCCATGCCCTCTCATGGCACAGGGGAGTGAAGGGAATCTTCTCTGCTCCTTCCTCGCCCAGAGAATCCACAGGGTTCCCTGCAGGAACTGGCACAGGGAATTCTCAGCTTTCCCCACCAACATAGCGTGCTACTCTGAAGTAGGAGCTGGCTGCGGTGGGCTTCTCAGGCTGGCTCTGAGAAGATGTCTCTGCTGCTGGGACCATCCTGTTCTGGGACGGTCTCACACGGAAGCCATGCGAATCCTGCAGCCCTCCCACCCCCAGGACTCTCCAAACACTTTTTACTGGTGCAGCAGGGAGCTTCCATCCCATGCCATATGTGTCCCACCTCTCACTGCTTCCCAGTCCTTCTTGGGACATGGCACAGTATGTGAAGGAGAAGGTGTTCTACCAATCGCCAGGGCTGAGGCAGGGTTCTGTGACTGTGGGGCCTTCTGATTGGACAGGCAAGTGGACGGGATCTTTTTTCCCCTTCCCCACTGTGGTCCCGGTGCAGGAGGGTTCTACGCGACAGGCACATCTTCCCAGAGCCAGTCCAGGGCTGCGGTGGGCATGTGGGTCTCAGCCCTCCGCCTTTTCAAACCAACCCTGGATTGGATCTGGGAAGGTGTGCCCACCACTGGGGCCTTCGAAGAGCTTTGTGTGGGCACTGCAGGGACCTTCAGTCCTACGCCACACATGGCCTGCCTCTACTCACTGTCCAGTCCTCCTTGGGACATGGCATGGTGTGTGGCGGGGAAGGTGTCCTGCCAATCGCGAGTGCTGACGAAGGGGCTCCATGGGTGCAAGGCTGGGGCCATCACTAACCCTAAACACACCCTAAACCGGGAGGCAGGTGCAGCTTCCTGCTGGCTGCTGTCAGAAAAGGCGAGTGGCAAGTCCGTTTCTCAGAAGTTTCTCTCAGAGATGGACTGAAAAGTGTTTAAACCAAGCACTTGCCAGTGGCCCACTCATGGCCCCTATTCCAGGAGGAATGAAACTATGCTCACAGACACATCTGCTTGGAATGGAAAAGAGTGCTTACTTTGGCAGGGGTGAGGAATGTGTGTCTATGTATGTGGCACTGAGGGCATGGGGAGGCCTGGGGGGAAGAAAGGAGAGGGGGCAACTCTGCCACCACCTCCCTCTGCCTGTTTCTATGGAAACAGTGCCTCCAGGACACACACACACACACACACACACACACACACACACATGCACTGCTCCCCGCATCCCGCCCCTGCTAAGGTGCACTTGGGGACAGTGGCTCTGTGTCCCATGACTTCCGTGTGCCACAGGACTGGAGCTGTGCTTGGGTTTGCTCTGAATGACTGAGGTCTCCCATTCAAGACCTCGCAATCTTAAAGAAGGCAAGAGAACTTTTTTTTGTTCTCTTTTTTTCTGATGACACAAACCCCCGTCACGCACAGCCCGTCCAGCTCCTCCGATGCTCCTGGAGAGGGATGGGAGAGGAAATAAGCTTTGCCACAGGGGGATCTGGGCCCTACAGACCAAATCAACCTGTCCAGCTCCTCCGATGCTCCTGGAGAGGGATGGGAGAGGAAATAAGCTTTGCCACAGGGGGATCTGGGCCCTACAGACCAAATCAACCTGCTCCCATTTCCCACTAGGGTTGGAGCACAAAAAAGGCACCTGGGTGGATCCAATGTAGCTTGCTCGCAAGTCAGCCAGGGAGTCTCAAGCTCCCAATGGCAGCAATGCACCGGGACGTGGGAGTGGCATCTGAGTTGCCGGTGTGGCGTCTGAGTTGCCAATGGAGTGGTGCCTTCCCAGCGTGACCCTGCCAGGAAAGGACAAGGTGATGATGGGCAGTTGGTAGGAGCAGGAACTGTCTCCCCTGTCTGCCTGTCCAAGCTCTGAGGAGAGAATGACCTGTGAACCTGTGTGGGTCTGTGGGGTCAGACGAGTCCAAGCCTAGCCATCTTGTCATGTCCCAGTGGTAGCATTCAGCACAGTCCCCTGTGCCTGCCCCCACTGCCTGCAGCCATCTTGGGGTTGTCCTGACCACTGCAGCCTCACACCTCTTCCTGCCACCTCCTGGGAGGCAGCCACAGCTAGGGGAAGAAAGAGGAGCCAGGCGGGTGTGGATCCAGTTCTCCTCAGTGGGGAGAAGGAGGTACATTGCCTGGGAGGAAGCCAGGCTCATCCCCGGCACAGAGTGGGCAGGTACCATGGAACCAAAGTGTACCATGGTCACAGCATAACCTGAGGACCCAGAACGAGCCATGCCCAGCAGAGGGACACCTGCCATGGCCCCACAGCAAGTGACTGTCATAAAGCTCTGACACTATATAACCTTTACAGCACACACAAGGGAGGGACTCTGGGTGGTCTCCGAGAGAGATGCCTCACCTTGTGTCCTGCCCTCCCCGGCACAAGCTGATCCTGCACTGCAGGGTGGCAGGGACACTGTGCGCATGCACAGATGGCTAAATGCTGTGAAAAATTGGGGCGTCTTCACGGAAGAAAAATCCACACAGATCAAGAAAAGAAAGAAAAAAAAAAAGTTGAAGCACAATTTAGCAAGGTACCACTGTAGTGCTGCACTTGCAAATGTGTCAAAAATCTGGATTCTTCATTTAGATGCCTGAAAAAGCTATAGATCTCCGTACATTTCACAGGTTCACAAGTTATTCCAAGTTGGAAGGGACCCACAAGGATCATCTAGTCCATTTCTGCTTTTAAAAAGCAAGGTTACTTGCTCAGTTTTTGAGGACTATTATCTTTTCATAGTTATATATTCTCCCATTTATATACAATACCGAAATGCAGTGTTTTTCTCAAATTCTGCAGATTACTGAAAAACAGACTTTTGTATTGTCTTAAAAAGCTTATTGAGATAATTAGGAGTTGTTGTAAGCAATGTTAAAATGTTAAATGTTAAGCAATGTTACATACTTACAGGAGTAACATTAGAAAATAACTTCTGCAGTTTGAGGGGAGCCAGGTTTGTGTGTCCAGATAGGTTTGGAATTATTAAATCATTAAAATGAGAAAAAAATTGTTTCAGGAACAAATGACAATATCCTACCTGTATTTTAGATAACAATGTGCTGACAATCATAAATACATAATAATTTGGCTCGTTCTATCCCAAAGTCTTCACCCAAATGTAATTCTTCAGGAGGTCAAGATGCATGATGAAATCTTAAATTTTTTAATGTTTTATCTTGAGTATATGTAAGAAAGTTTTAGGATTAACATCACTGCCTGCTTAGTTATCAAAGAGAGAAATACAACGTGTAGAAACAATCTCAAAGCAGTGATTTCCCAGTTTCTCCTGAGTAAGATAGCCAACCATTTCAGATATGATTCACCTTCTCAAAAAGACAGGCTATCCAGTAAAAAAGAACATCTGCTCATATACGTGGTCATGTAGTAGAGAACCATAAAATCCTGGTTTTGTAATTAGACAAATTTTTTCCCCTTAATATAATTCAGTAGTAAAGGGTCAAGCATCTGGAAAGAATGACCATTGGGAGCTGGAACTAGATCATCTCTATGGTCCTTCCCAACCCAAACCATTCTGTAATTCTGTTTTTTCAAGAGGTTAAAAAATCTGTAACCTTGTTAGTACTGCCTAAGAGGGTATGGGAACAGTTACTCAACCACGAAACTCTTTCTCTTTCTGTTAATATTCCAACCTAAATATATTTATTTTCTAGAACCTCTACTATTTGATTAATTTTGAGTGTTGTATTGGTATGACTCTGTCATTTAAGAAATATAATTTCTTTGAGTTTTGTGAATCTAGATCTTTTAACTGTGAAAATAGAATACCAACATTTTTAATAACCTACAACTGAGTAATCTGAAGGATAGTTTTTATTAACTTTAGAAAGCATAATATTATCTTGTCTATTTTCATATTCTGTAAAAGGCTCTAAAATGGCAGGATCTATTAGTTTTGATTTCCATACCAATCAGTCCAGATGGTTCCCATTATTTGCTGAAGATAGTTGCAAATTGAATTTTTCAAACACATAATTCACATTTTGTAAAAGTTGATACTATCTTTTTGCAGAAAATCAGAGCTGAACCCTGTCTAAGCTCATCTTTATTCAGACTTGGAAGCAACTTTGGAAAGTACATTATACTATTTCAGGAAAATGGAAAAACAGGTTATGTTGCATTCTTTTCACTGAAGATGGAAAAATGTCTGCTTAGATAATACCTTAAGAGGTTTGCATGGTATCTTATTCAAAGATATGAGAAATTATATTGGATTTTGCAAAGTATTTGTGACTTCTGAGCAGAAGCCATTACTAGAATTTCAAATACATCTGTAGATCAACACAATCAATAATATATTTTATATCATAGCAAAACACTTATAAAAAGATGTTTATAGACAATGTTAATTTAGCAGCTATTGAAAGCTTTTTGTAGAGTCACCCACAATCAACCATACTCATATAAGTTATCTCAACGGCAGTTAATAATCAGTTCTGGTTCCTCAACACCTAGAGAATATGAGTCTATATCTCTTCCTTCTTTTATGTAATGTGTCTTGGATCCATAAATAATACAGATTTCCGCTCTCATATGATACACAAGGTTATATGCATCACTTTAATCCAGGACTATGGTTGCAGTATTTATAGCACTTTCTACCATTCCCCTTGAGTAATAAAAATTGCAAAGATTTATATATGTACAAATGCACAAAAACTATATACAGATGTATATTATGTCTTTACATGTATTATCTTTATGTTTCTTTGATATTTATGTATTTACAGTACCTTTGAAGATACCATTCTACTGTTCTCTTAAAAAGCCAGTTGAAGTTTCTATTAGCTATTTATGGGTCAACTGGAAATTTTATTTTAAAATATCTGGAGGATATTTGAATTTTTTTCCTGAGCAAATAGTCCAAGTAATCAGCCTAAGAACATGACCTGTTAAATAATAAGTTGATACCTACATGGAGACAGGAATCAACCATTATTATCTGTACCCTTTTTTATCTTTTTTAGAAACTATTGGAGAATTAATCATATCATTTGCGTAACTCAGGAGGGACTTTGAAGCATCTTCATCTGTCTTGCAGTAGACCAAAGAAATGGGAATTTCAAAGGCTAAAAATGTATTTAGAACAGGACTTAGTAGTACATGACATCTGATAACAAATTTATCTTTGCATGCCAATTAACTATTAGGCATTTATTCCACTTTTATTAACATGCTTTCCCACTACCATGATTTTTCTTTAAGGTTTCTAAACTAATTTCCAACAAAAACAACAGTTGTATGATTACATTTTCCCCCCTTTGATAAGATTTGAATCTACTGACTAATTGCAAGCCAAATTTGACAAACGGACAAAAGTTTAAAAAATAATTACATTCTTGAAAGCTTTGTATAGATAAGCAGCAGAGGAGAGGAGAGAGAATATGGGAGCACCTGGGTGAAGGGAATAACAACTGTTATCGTGTAGCTAATGACACACTTACAAACAAACAGAAGTGAGAGATGCGTCTCCATGCTGGAAAAGCTCCAGCAGAATCTTGTACCTGCTCGTATACCAAAATAATTGCAATCTTGTAAGTAGGAAATGAAGTTTCTTGGGTTTTTAATACTTGGAAAAAGAGTGGGACCCATGTAGCTGTTATCATTTAGAAGCATTTGGGAACCAGATGCTGTTCTGATAGTTGCTTTTTTTTCAGAAAAAATCAGCACCTACTACCCTGAGAAGTTTTATATTTGGATGCTCCTGCTTAGAGAAGCTGTGAAGTAAATGAGATTAAGTAGAACAACTAATTGAGTCCTTCAGAGACCTAAGGCCTAATAAACACCTTGTAATGTCAGTAGAGATAATTGGTCTGCAGCTGCTGAAGAGACAGATGAGTTTTGTGGCAAAATAGAAAAAAAAAAGGAGAAAAAAAGTCTAAGTATCTTGAGCATGTCACGGGTCAATGTCATACGATCAGGTACCCAAGGTACATGTGCCTGGAGAATATGTGTGGCAGAGAAAATAATTAAAAATAGGGATTTATATGGAAAAGATAAGTAATCCGAAAAATATGCAGCTGTGTGGAGGGCAGAGAGAAATGACCTCATCTTGTAAAATTTAACTTGTCTCTAATTGTTATATGATAATCATATGATGCATATCCTTTAAAGAATAAAGGTACAAAGTGTCCCATCCTGTATCTTTTACAGTGCCCATATATTTTTTATTTACTGTGATCTTCCGCATTGTCGCTGTCCTTGATTTACAGGACCCGCATACTTGCTGTTGACTTTCCAGTGAGTTGTGGGCCCTGGCATGTGTGCAGAGCCCTACCGCGAACCCAGTCTGCTCATGATTATGTAAATTGGTCCCAGCCGGGAGCCGGTGCAGCGCAGCCGGGATGCGTTTAGTGTAAATGCGTGTTTTTGCACCTCTGGAATTGTGCTCCGCTGGGCTACAAAACGGGGTGATGGGGCTCCCATTGTATGTGTGCCATTGTGTGCCCAGGGGCTGCACCTGCTGCTCAGCTGCCGCTCGGGGCCGTCCCCCCAGCTCGCCGCCCGGGGCTGTCCTCACGGCTTGCCGCTCGCCGGCCCCGCTTGATGCTCGTCCCCCGCTCCCTGCCCCTGGCTCTCCTCTCCCCTCTCCCTGCTCCCCGCTCTGGCACTCTTCTCTCATGGTCACTGCAACCCAAATTTCCTGCAACCTTAACATCGCCAACNGCTGGGTTTCTGAATTTGTATTTGACCCATTTGTACCAGTTTCAGTGTCCCCCCGAGTGACTGCTGGATCCCCTTCCCCTTCAAACCTAGTTTAAAGACCTGTCAATGAGTCCTGCCACGCTCTTTTTTCTCAGTCTGAGACAGTGAGAGGGGTTACTTATCAACACTGCTCTGTGCCCACAGTCAGGCAGGTCCCGTGGCCGGGGGCCGGCGGAGCCCAGGGACCCCACCCTCCCCGGCCAGTGCTCGCCCGCCCATCCCAGTGCTCACCCACCGTGGCCAGTGCTCACCCAGTGCTCGCCCAGCGCTTACCCACACCACGTGCCCTGCTGCCAAATGCAGCAACCACCTGCCTCCCTTGCTGGAGCACAGCCATGTCGGGCAGCCCCCAGGCAACTGAGACAAGCCCCACTCTCAGGACCATCCTCCAGACGTTATTAGGGGAGGGGGCATGGCTACGGGCGTGGTGTACTTGAATACTTAGTAGGTTCACTATTTTCGCAGATTCCAAGACTCACGTGAAGAGGGCCAGACCCAACAGCCCGCAAATAATGGGGTATCACTGTGTATATTAAATACATATATATATACATATATAAGGTATAGTACCTAGGTATATCTCATTTCCATTTTGTAAGTTTAATTGATTTGGTAGTCTGTGGTTTAATAAAGCTGAATCTTTATCATAGAAACTCAATTTAATGTAGCACAGTTGAGATTATATCTTCTCTATGCAGAACTCATGTCTTCGAATACGGAAAGACAATTTGAGACAAACTTTATATTAGTCTTAAAAGTACAATAAAATGTTAAAAGTATAACTTTATCATAAATATTTTACAGCAGAGCCATATAGGTTCACAGTATTCCCATTATGGCTTTTAATTTATTCACCTTCTGTATGAGGCACTTCTATACATGATCTCTCTTTATTGTGAGTTCATAAATGAATGGAATTAATTTTATCCTCACATATTGCAGTTTTAACATAAATATTTTTTCTCATTTATACAACCTGCCCTTGAATACTGCTGAGAAAGAGAATATTTGAAAATGTAACTTTCACCTCTACTGTATCAGGAAGTTATAAGCAAATATAAAAATTCATATTAGTGCATTAAGTTCATTTTCATGTCCCAAAATGTCAAAATGTTTAGGTGAATGAAACCTCTAAAAATTACAACCTATTCCCCAGTTTTAGATTGTAAAAATTACTTTAAATATTTTATAAAAGCTCTTAATGATATTTTTGACCTGACCACTTTCAAAGAAACCCAAATTTAAATCTACACTCTTTCAATTTAAAATCATTACCAGTTGTCCTATCCCAACAAGCCCTGCTAAAATGTCTTTCTATATCTTTCTTATAAACTCCATTTAAGTACTGAAAGGCCAATAGAAGAACTCAAAATCATTTGCACATGAATAGGAAACAAAAGGTACAATCAGACGCCTAAACTATATTATGATTTTATAGTCTTTTACAAACTATTCCCACCTGAAGTCTGGAAGCATGGAGGCCAAGCTCCATTTCATGAGGTTGTTGTGCGTTACTGAGAAAAAGGCGAACTACCATCAGATCTCTGTGATGCAGTCATCATCACTCAGTACAAAAAGAAAGGAGAAAAATCAGACTGCTCGAATTATCAAGGCATCATTTTGCTCTCTACTGCTGGTAAAATTCTTGCAAGAATTCTATTGAACAGATTAGTACCAGCTATCTCAGAAGATCTTCTAACTGAAAGTTAATGTGTCTTTAGAGCCAAAAAGAGTACAACAGATATTGTTACGAGACAATTGCAAGAGAAGTGCAGGGAGCTGAACAAAGGACTCTATGTAACCTTCATTGATCTCACCATCTTTTGACACTGTGAGCAGAAAAGGCCTGTGGCAGATCTTAAAATGATTAGGATGTCCTCCCAAGATCCTCAGAATTATTTTCTTGTTACATGAGGATCAGTGTGGCCAAGTCAAATACGGTGATGCGCTTTCTGAGCCCTTCCCCATAACCAATGGTGTGAAACAAGGTTGTCTGTGATTCTGTGATTCTGTGATTCTGTGTATTCTCGCACCACCTCTATTTACAATCTTATTCAGCATGATGCTGATCTCAATGAAGATAACGGCATTCACACCTGATACCATACCCATGGTAACTGATTTCACCTAAGATGGCTGAAGGCCCACACTAAGACCTTAAATTACCTTGTTCGCAAGCTGCTTTTTGCTGATGATACAGCCCTCATTGTTCACACAGGAACAGCTCTGCAGAGCTTAACACCTTCTTTTGCAGAGGCTGCTGAGATTTTTAGGCTGGAAGTCAGCTTGAAGAAGATAGAAGTTCTTTACCAACCTGCAGCTCAGGAACTTTACCATCATCCTCATATCAGCATAGGTAAATCACAGCATAGGTCAGTCCAGAAGTTCAGCTATCTAGGAAGTATCATTTCCTCAGATGGTGAGATTGACAAAGAGACAGACAACAGGTTAGCAAAAGAATACAGTGCTTTTGGAAAATGTCATAAAAGAGTCTGGTGTAACAAACACCTGAAAAAAGTACAAAGATTAATGCTTATAGAGCCACTGTGCTGTCTACTCTTTTATATAGGTCTGAATCATGGGTCATCTACTGCTGTCACCTGTGACTCCTCGAATACTTCCATCAGCGCTGCCTCCGTACAGTTCTAAATATCCAGTGAACTGATTATGTGACTGTTACTATCCTTGAATGAGCAGGAGTCACCAGTATTGAGGCCATGCTATTAAGAACACAACTGCACTGGGCAGGGCACGTTTATAGGATGTGGGATCATCACCTCCCTAAGATTGTGTTATATGGAGAACTCACCATTGGCTGCCGCAACAGAGGAACCCCAAAGAGGAGATACAAGGACTCCCTGAAACAACACCTTAATCTTGGCCACACTGACTACCATCAGTGATCCACTCTTGCCTCAAATCGGGAGACAAGGAGACACACCATCTATAATGCTGCTGCCTCCTTTGAAAACTCATGTAGAATTAGTCTCAAGGAGAAAAGACAATGCAGAAAGAATCGTGTCTTGCTAATACTGCCTAAGGAGACTTTCCACTGTGCCTTTTGTACCTGAACTTTCTATATCCTGCATCAACCTTTTTAGTCATAAATGTGTTTGTAGCAACCATGGGTAGAGTTCTTCCCATATCTTCGTTCATGAAGTTTAGCCATAAGGATGATGACAAACTATTTACTAGCATTTGCATATGAATAAGTGTTAAACAAATGTTTAACTGCCTCACTAAAGCAAATATAAAATTATGCTACATTGTGAGCATAATTCACTATGTATTTTCTGCAAAGAGGGATCAATCAACCCAGCAAACTGCATGTGCCAATTGTTTTAGCAGCTACACATCTTTGTGGCCAAGACAATAAATACATTACAAAATGAAGGTCTAAGAGACAAATATAGCAAATTTTCAAGTCTGCAGATATTACCATTTTTTCCCTCAATAAACATATAGGAAGAAAAGGGGTTTATATTCTGATAAACTGTTTTACAATTCCATTTTCATAATGTATGCAGTGGTATTACAAGGGATAGGTACCTGGTTGACTTATTCTTTAAGTTGGATAGGGTCAAGTGCAATACAATCTTCTTGAAACCCACACCTGTCCTTACAGGTTGCAAATAAAACAGAGATAAGTTGTGGTACTTGAATAGCTCACAGTTTCAAAGGTCAGGAAATTGGGAGCATTCTATGCAAACCTTAGAATTTGTGTTCTCTGTTGTCAGACCAACTTTGACCTTTAATGGATTGAAAAACCCCTGTCTCTCAAAAATAGTAGGACTTCTGATGCCCAAACACCTCTAATCCTCACTAGAGTTAATGGAGCAAATATTTGCTCATGAATGCAATCTACGACTGATTTAGGAATGCTTCTGATATATGCTCTCAGGTGACAGTTATTTATACTATAGTAGGCACACATGGGTAGAATGAGAGTGAGAAGGTTTTAAATGGTGCATGAGAGTGTTGAAAAGTTAAAGAAAGACAAATACAAACTTGCTGCAAAGATATTTGATATGCCCCTTTACTGGATTTATCCTGCAAGTGATTTGTCCCATAACAAGTGAAACTTATATATTGACCAGTACAATTTCAAAGACTATACTTTGCTTGTAACACATATATTCATATTAAAAAATGCAATCTCTTTAGTTGTTTATATAAATCCTATGAGAATTTAAGCCTGCATTGTGTACAACTCACTAAAATTGTTTTGGCCAGCCAAAGTTTTGTAGAGTATCAATTAAGTTGGAGGTCAGTACACTGTCACTCTGACTTGTTTTGCCATCGGTTTACCTATTTCAACCCTGTCTAAAACACTTCCTTCTCTTTGGTATTTTCAGTTGCCAAGTCACTTTGAATTTCTCTTTGAAAAGGATCAATGCAAAGCTCAGTGCATGCTGTGACAGGGTGGTTTTGTTCCTGATTGTTGACTGTCGTCACTATTTTGGATGAAGTTCACGAAATATGTACAGGTGAAAAACACAAGCTCCATTATTGCTGTTTATCCTCTTTGTAGAACTTCTGTATAATAATTCTGTAAGAGGGGCAAACTTCACATACAGATAAAGCACAAACACTGTGTGCATATTAAAGTGTATGGAAGAATTTAATTCAATCTATACAGATAACAATAGAGGAAATTCATCACCTCTGACTTCACTATTCAGTGAGAATGGGTATTATAATGCTATGAAAACAATATTACTGTCTGACCGCATTAAAAAAAAATCACCTTACTTGTTGGAACTCTCATCAGATAAAGGCCAGTTTCTTCAGTTGGCTTTCAAAGCAAGGTATGGAAAAATATTACATTATTTGCATTCCAACAGCAGAGAAATCATCTTTCATATTACCATAACATATTTTTTAAAAGAAAACTTCAATAGTTCATTACTGAACTACAGCCTCACAAGGAATTATGGCTCCTGCTATATTGTGTACAGTAAGTGTTTAAGGATGGTTAATTTTTTCAGAAATTAATTTAAGTTCTTGATTTTTCACTGGTGCTCTTAAACTAGTATATAGCTTTCTTCAAAATAGAATTTCATTTTTGTTTGTGACCTCCAATTTTCTGAGCAGCAAGAGGCACTTTTTCTAGACAAAAATCATGACTACCCTATACAATTTAATTTTTCCCTCTTTCTGTGAAAGGCTTAGAATTTGTAAAATGCATTTCTCTCACTGAAAACAATTACTTTGTAAAAATGATTTCAAATAGGTACTCAAATAGCTGATAAAAAATGGATTAGTAAATCAAAGGAAAATATGACTTGAAGAGGATAGCAATTTTCTTCCTATCTAACTCAGAAGTTACTGAAATGGAACACTTGTAGCTTCATGCAACATTTTAAATATAAGAGTAGTGTTGTGATAGTATCTTTAAAGTTAAATAATTGCATTTCAAGTATTGAAAACTCAAAGTGAAGTGTGCAAGGCTTTGTGTCAGGAAGGACAAAGGAGCTGAAAAGAAAAAACGACGTTGTACTATTATGTACTGTCACATCAACCATTCTAACTGGAAAGCAATATAGTCTAACAAATTAGGTCTGAGGCATGGAATGAGAAAACTTGTTTTCTATTCTTGGCACTGCTGATGACTAATGGAGTGACCCTAGTGAGTCATTTCAAGTCGCTATTTCTCTGTTTTGAGGACTGGATTAGGGAGGGATTTCCTTTTATTTTGTAAGGTCTATATAGTGCCAAAACAGATCTAGGTCTTCTAAAACTCTGGCAATATGAATATTCTTAGAGAAATATTTTGCTGAAACTTGAGGTGACCTGAACCAGATATTTCTGGAGCATCAAAAAACAGTATGAAGAAATCTCTTTCCTTGTTTTGTTGAGTGTTCTTATAAGATGTGCGTCTTGACTTCATGTAGAGGATCATAAATTCAGTCTTTAAAATATCTCATTAAAGGCTGCCTTCCAGTATTTCTCTGCAATTTTGCACCCCAGAGTATTTCAATCATTCAGACTTTCAGGTCTTTAATTACACATTGTCACTGAAGTGAACTTCTGAACCTAACAGAGATATTTTAAAAAATTTGAAATAACTTTAATGTATACTATTCCTGTGCTGAATTCACAGCATTTTCATGATTTCTCAGACTATTAAACAGTGACTTCAAAAACTATTTCTTCAAAGACTTGTCTGTCTTGAGAAATAATGAGAAGCATTTCTCAGTTTAGAAACATTCCCTCTCCAACTACAAGTGCACACAAAATTTAACTCTAAACAGTGTAAGGGTTTGGCTGCCTGAAGTTTGCATATAACCATTACAGGAAAAAAAGTGATGCTTATCTTGTTTGATAGCACTGGTACTGCTCTGTGAGTAGCTGGAACAGTCTCTTGTAATTAAATCTCTGACCAGAGGACAGGGAGAAAATAAAAGCATTTAATGATCTCAAATTAAGGTTAGATACACATAGCAGTGGATTCAGGGCAAAAAGACTACCATTAGCAAAACTAGGTGTTTCTAAAGGTCAAAAAACTAAATTTCTTTGAAACACAAATATTTTGCATCTTGCTAATCTGGGGGGGGGGGGGGGGGGGGGGGGGNGAGGAAATGTGAGATGATACACTCCTTTTTCACTAGATTTTAACAGTTACACAAGGTTGAAAACTCTTCCCAGCAGTGTGATGGAGCTCTCCTCAATCCTTGTAAAACTCAGGAGTCTTACTAAGCTTCTCCCTGAAAATCTATGTGCTTGCTCTGGAACCTGATATCTCACAATCCTTATACACAACCTACACACGTCTCTTTGAGAACTTAAACATCCACCCCCTCCTGTGATCCTTTGGAGGAGATGGCTCATGATCTCACATCCCTGCTGGGTCACGAGTTCTGTGAATGCACCTTTTCTCCACTCTGAAAAGTCTTCTTAGTTTTACTAAGTTCCATCTCTAATTGTGGTCAGTTTTTTGAAATGTTCAAGTATTATTTGGTTAAAGTCACTGTATTTAAGCAGCGAAACAATACGTCCTCTTTGTAGAACTCAGAATGAACATCTGAGGATGTTCAACCCAAAGGACTCATCTTGAGTACTGTGACCAGTTCTGGGCTCCCCAGTTTAAGAAGGATGTTGAGCTGCTTGAGAGGGTCCAGAGAACAGTAACGAGCTTTCAGAATGTATGTATGAGAGTGATATCTCAGTGGAATGGTCTGCCCAGGGAGGTGGTAGAGTCACCATCCCTCGAGGTGTTTAAGAGAAGATTTGATGAGGAGCTTAGTGACATGGCCTAGTTGGTGGGAGGTTTGGATGGATGGAGTGTGGTGTCCATGGTTCGACGCTTGCGGGCCTTATCCCTGGGTGGGCATTCACTTGGGAGCTGGACTATATGATCCTGTGGGTCTCTTCCGACTCGGAAGAACCTGTGAACCTGTGAGCTGGTACAAATATTTTTGATTCATAGTAATTTTAAGGGTATTTTCAAAGGTATTAATTTAACAGCTTTTATTCTAGTATTTAGTCTTTACCACATTCACAGCAGCTTCAATCCTTGAATGCTGTCAATTAAATCTACTTCCATGCTGTTACATTTTGCTTCAGATTAAAAATAAGTCTTTTTCATCTATAGTAAACATCGCTATATTTAGATTGTCAAGATATCAGAATCATTTTCAAATTGCAGTTAAATCAAGTACATAATTCCAAATACAAATCATGCTTTACTTTGTTTCTTATAACAAAAAAGTACAAAGACATCCATTGTTATGTTTTCTTTCTCCCTCACACATAATCAGCTTTATATAAGGCTGACTAACTATTCTGATTCTGTGTTCTTTAGCTCATTTCTGTCATTACTTTCCAGCTTCTCCCTTTGGAGAGGAACAGCTGTGGAAAGTAAGCAAATTTAGCAGTTCAGTCCTTCAAACAAAATAAAGCAGATTTCTCCATGCAGAGGTAAAAAATATATGACATTGCATGTTTTCCCATCTGGTGACTTACAAAGAAAAGTCTGCCTTATTATCAAGAATTGATTAACATGTTTATCTTGATTTTTAAATGCATGTGGGCTACAAAGCTCTAAAACAACAACAATGTTACATAATTGGCATTTGATAGCTTCTAAAATATTCCTAAATTTCTTATTTGCAGTATTTCCCCAGGTTTTTATTCTCTGTTTTGTGTGGCTGCATTACAGTCACATGAGCCTTCAGATACAGTTTTGACAGACATACCAGTATGAGAACAGTGCAGCTATTTGACATACAATTTTTCGAAATAACTTTTTTCAAATTGAATTATCTTTATTCCCTTGAAAAATCTGTCCTAAGTAAATAAGTGGTGTGTTTTTAGAAAGAATAAGGTATTTTGTTTTAGAGTTCTGCTTTCAGTTTAGCGTTTGTCATTCAAAGCCCACTACTTTAATTTTCACAGTAAGGATTTTGACAGCACCTTTCATAATAATAAGGGAAGAACTAAACAAAGAGGATAAACCACAGCAGGTCTGTGATCAGTTCTTGTGTTTCTCTAGTACATTCACCATTTTACATAGGTCAAAACAGAGGAAAAGTTCTTTCTAAGACAAATGTACATTTTTCATGTGAGACTTTCACTGAGAGCTCTGTATCTGCAGCACTTTAGAGCTGCATGGAAGAGGGATATACACTATTTTCCCAAATGTAATTTAATGCTTCTAGCTATGCATTTCAAAAACTCTAGCTATGCACTTTAAAAATATTTTTTAATATTTTTAAAAATCGAGATTAATTTTCCCTTCTTTTCTGTCTTGCTTCCAAGAAATTGATGTGTTGTCTGAGAAGGAGGACAACTGAGGACTGTTAATCTTGGCTATAGGTTTTCTGAGCAATAGCTGAGACTAAAACATCTGGGACAAGTTATCAGTCCTTCCTGAGCTATATCTGCCTCAGGATGTCTTCCAGTCTGGTCATGGCAGATTTCCAACCCTGCTTTCCATTTGAGGCCGTGGATCTAAGGGACAATGGGAGGGCCATGTATAAGATCAACTCTGCTCCCAAGCACATTGGAGAACCTTTGGTATTTACTAGCCACAGAATCATCTGTAGGATTATTTACATTACTTTAAGTGGGCCCAACTATATCTGATTCGTTTGACTTCGTGGTTACATGCCAGAGAGTTCAGCAGCAGCTGAGATCCTTGTGACACCACTGGTCTGGTGAGAAGTCTGAGAGGGGTGGGTGGGTCCTGCCCTTCTTAGCTCTGCCCCAAAAGGAGCAGGAAGCAGAGTGAGCTGGGAAGGGGAATACCCGTTGTGTCACCCAGACTAGCAGTCAGGGCAAGACCTAGTGACATGCAGAACTTTGATGTACAAAGAAATAATGTGGTGATTAATTATAAATAGAAGCTATAAGAAGTCTAAGAGTGATTTTACTACAATTAATTTGTCCTGAAGTTGCTTTTCAGAATTTGCTTGTAAGAGGTTGTCATTCACAAACAGTACATGCTTGTGTGATATGTGCAACCATTCTTGAACCTGATATGTAAAACCATGCATCAGTTTACTCCTTGGTAAATTCATAATATTGTCTTTTTTTTCAATTAATAAAAATATGTTCTGATCCAAGATATTGTTTATCAGATAAAGATAGAGGCTAGTGCTAAAATGAGTAAGATAACTTTCTCTACTCTCAAAACCCCCTATTATTCTCTCAAAATAGAGCATTTCTCAAATTGGTAATTCTATTTTGCAGTTAAAACAACCAACCAAATAAAATGCAAAAAACCCAAACAAACCAAGAAGCAGTTTGGCAAGTGTATGATATTAACTTCACATTCAGCAATTACAAAATTAAATCCAATTATGCATATTCTTTTCTCTACCCTAACCCCACAGATGGAGAAAGACACAACTCTATTTTATTCATGGCTCTGAAAACACTACCTTTTTCTAGTAATTTCTTTTTCATCCAATTTATTCAAGTATTTATATCAAGTTATAGTTGTTGATCATTTCAGACTGATGTATATGCTAATCTTGGTCTTTGTCAAACCTTCTCTGGACTGCAAGACCTCCCTTTTGCTTGGCTAGATTGAAATAAACGTAGATGCCTTGGCTTTAATACTCATAAGAATTTCTTACAGAGTACAGAATCAAGTACAGTGTTGAGGAAAATGTTTATTCATGGAATTTAAAAAATATCTGAACAGGGGAAGGAATCAAGTATTGAAGAAAAAATGTAGAGGTGCAACTGCTTAAATACTTGATGGTAGTGAAAAAAATTTATCATATTCTACAGCAGAACTAAGAAAATGGATATTATAATGTAGCATTCACTCTACTTTATAATTAGAAAAAAGAATCACTTCCTTCATAATATATGCCATGATATAATATGACATAATATAATAAACATCTAACTTGATTTTAGGTATATTGCCATGTATGATTCTATTTCCCTCTGAATCTAGAGAGAAAATATTTTTAAAGTATAGCTGGAGTGTCAGTCTTGGTCATGTGATCATTTATTTTCTGAGGAGACTAAGGTATATGAGTGACATATGTGCCCTGATAAACTGGACATGGCCAGAGGTCACAAGCAGAAAAAGCTGGAGGATCTCACATCAAACTTAAGAGTGTATTGCACACCTCTATTTTTTAGTGATGATTGATTTGGGACCTGACCCTGAATCCTCTAAATCAGCAGAGTACCTTAGTACTGATTTCAACCTCCTTTGAATGTGTTACCAATACTGCCTGAGTCAATCTCACACAAGTCGCACAGGTGGTGATGCCCTGAAATTGACAATTTAATAAAGTGTATAGAAAGAGAGTATAAGTACATGTATGCCAAGGGAGGTTTCGACTGGATGTTAGGAAGAGCTTTTTCACAGAGAGAGTGATCCCTCAGTGGAATAGTCTCAGAGTCACAGAATCACAGAATCACAGAATCAGTAAGGTTGGGAAAGACCTTAGAGATCATC
>WEKX01001304.1:53226-77715 GCA_013390025.1 Pitta sordida
CTGTACGGGTATTAGATGGTGAGTTGGACTAGATGATCCTTGTGGGTCCCTTCCAACTCATAATTTTCTGTGATTCTGTGATTCTGAGAAGTACCATCTATGAAAGAAAACACCAAGACCTTATTTTTCCTTGATTGAGACCTTTGCAATTAAGTGTCCCTCTACTTCTGCTTCCACTCAAGACAGGATTTTTTTCCTATTCCAGAAAAACATTGACTTAAATTTTCAATTCAAAAGATTTCAGTTAAGTATTAGAAACAGGAAGAGGCATATATTTTAATATTTGGGGGTTTTTTGATTAAAGAATTGTTATGTCAAAGAAATGTCTGAGTACAGTAGAGCAAATTGTACACACCTTCCCATTCAAAAAATCTCAGTGAAGAATGTCATTAAAGATTAAGTAGGAGGTGGTGGAGTCGCCGTCCCTGGAGGTGATTAAGAAAAGACTGGATGAGGAGCTGAGCAACATGGCCTAGTTGGTGGGAGGCTTGGATGGATGGAGTGTGGTGCCCGTGTTTCCATGCTTGTGGGCTTGATCCCTGGGTGCATCAGGCCCACAAGCATTCGCTTGGGAGTTGGACTAGATGATCCTGTGGGTCCCTTCCAACTGAGAATAACCTGTGAACCTGTGAATTATTATTAAAAAAATTATTTTCTTGATTTGTATAGGAAAACAATCAAAAACGTCTTCCAGGATAAATGTTCAAACTTCTTATTTCTTATGTATTTTCTAATTTTTGAGATTATAAAATAACAGTGAAGACTAATTCAAATACTTTTTTCTTTTAATCTAGGTGTAAAACTAGATTGCTTAAATATGCAGACAACTCCTGACAAATACTGGTACATAAAATATCATTCCTCTTTGAGCTCAGAATTAAGATAGATTATAGCTGTAAGTATATTATTTCACAATAAAAGAAGTAAATGTTTTTAGGAACTTTATAAACTTGCATGATAAATAGTAAATATTTGATAATTTTCATGCTCTATTACGAGAGAGATCTTTTTTGACTGAAAATCCTCCTTTTTTATTTTTCATGCCTTCTTCCATCATCATCAAGGCTTTGCAAAGCAGTGAAGCTCACAGTTTGCAATCTTAACAATTACAGTTTTAAATGATTTGGGGAAAAAAATGCAGCACAGAATGCCAAAAAGTTCTTTTTCCTATATGGCTGGGTATGTGTCTGTATATATACACATGTCTGTGTATGTGGGAACTGGGTGAGACTGTAGCATGCTGAAAACTTCCCTTATAAAGTTAAAGATGTCTGGCATTCTTTTAAATTGCTTATGACTTAGACAAACCCAAAATGTTTGGACCAGAATTTTCCACAGTACGATTATGCATGAGAGATAATTTTATTCAAAACATTCAGACAAAATAGTTCATCTATTTCAGAGAATGAGATTGGGCAAAGTATGTTGTTTTACTGGTTTTACAGAACATTAGAGAACAGTGTCTTGTAAAAGCTGGGACAGAACCCAGAAGCTGTTAGTTGTGCTATCTCTCTCTGGCAGCGAGTAGCAGGAAAGCCAGCTGCTCAGTGAATGTCTTTGCTTTCTCATCCACACAGAGAAGAGTAGGATATTTTTGCTACAACACCAGAACTGATGGTGCTGCAGGTTAGTTTTGTAAATGTTGCAGTTGTGTCCCACAATTTTAAAACTAGTTATAGTATTCCTTCTAACCCAAATCAGTCTGAGATTCAATGACAGTCTCTGTGCTGTCTCAGTAACTAGGCTGAGTACAGAAACCCTGCAGCAGCTGGCATGGCCAGAAGCCTTGAAGCCAGCACCTGTGCCCGCCATGGAGCTGAGTGCAGAGGCTCATGCCACTGTCATTTCCCTGCCATGTCTGTGCTGGGTTTTATTGGGGTTTCTGGTTGCAGGTGTATGTCTCTTGCATTCAGACATGGCAGAGGTGCCATACCACTCCAGAGCAAGACCCTGGGGGAGGCTTGGGGAATGGGGTCGCTGCTGAGTGGGGCAGCACCATGGGTACCCTGGCACTCCACGACAGGAGCGACAGCTGCACGCACTGGGTCAGTTTGCCACAGTCAAAGGGGCTGCGGTGCACCCAACCAGTGCTCAGGAGAGGGCTGAGATGAAAGCAAGGCTGCAACAGATGTGCTGCTCCTGTGTTTGTGCAGGTGTTTTATTTGGATTTTCTTGTTCTGAGACTGCAACAGCCCCAAGGGAAGCTTTCAGCTTTCCAGTAGGGGTGGCAGTGCAAGCAGCCAGAGCTGAGCCAAAGTGCAGAGCCAGGGCAGCTGCAGAGGTTCGCTCCTGCTTCACTGCCCAGCAATGCAAGGCTCAGCCGTGTTCGCAGATGCGAAGGCTACAGCCGCCTTCATGATGGTTATGCCCCTGGTAGTGCTGGTGGCTCTGACCTTCCCTTTAAGCTGGAACAGCAGAAAGGAGGGCAGAAAGGGAAATGGCCTAGCACAGGAGGGGTTTCCCCTTCCAAGTAAGCCACTGCAATGGGAGCAGGCCAGCAGCGTGGCTGTATCAAGGCTTTCAGGTTGGAAACGGTGTCTCTGCTCATCATGTTGTAGGCTTTGTTAGCCCCGCAGTCAGCCCAGTGTATAAATAGGCTGTGAGAACACTGCTGCTGCAGTGGAGATGTAGCAGGCAGCCCGTCCCAGGGATTGTGGCCATGACTGGGCAAGCTGGTGGCGGAACCAGGATCTATCTGGGTGCCCACCTGTCTGTCCTCACAGTGGAGAGCCTTTCCCAGTCACATTAACCATGGTAATCCTTCACCGCTCGGTTCGTGCCCAATTTACATGTCTATTGACACTGCTGCCAAGCATCACACCACAAAGGGTTTTTGGCTCCAAGAAGCATGATGCTAAGCTGCTCCTTCTGCCAGGCAAGGTGGTTTTATGGGGGCTTTATGGTTGATTTTCTTCCCCTCCCCCACCTCTCATCATGGTTGGGTTAGTGGCAGTGGGCCCTCCGTAAGCCAAGAGCTGCATGCATCCAGACCAACATTGTGGGCTGAGGGCAGCTGACCATCGCCACTTCTCCTCGGCTTGCCACCGCCTGCCCCATCCCTGGTAGGCAGTGGCCATGGTCTACCTCCCACCAGGGCTGTCCACAGGAGCGTAACCCAGCAGCAGCTGTGTAGGGCGAAAAAGCTGGTGGGACTCCATGATGTGCTACTGCTGCCTCTCCTCAGAGATGGCCTGTCTGGTACTGACTGTTTTAAGTGTTCTTGAAATGGCAGCAAACATCTAAAAAAACCCAAAAGTATACGTACATACTGCTGCTACCCTGAAGAAACTTTTTATGTTGGGCAGCGTGGGGGCTTCTGCCACCAGCACTAGACGTTGGACTCTGGCATAAGGAGTCTGTGACGCTGGCACACACTGGCTTATGTCCCCAGTGTTGTGGCAGTGCGGGCAGAGATGAGATGCAGTGCCAAGTCAGTGGGTCCGCTCCCACCTGCCTGGGGATTAAACCTCCTGTCCACCACCACCCTGGGGTCATCCTTGGTGGTGGCAACCATCCCCTGCCATCCCTTGGTTTTCTGCGGTCCCACACCACCATGCTCAGAAGCGCCAGCATGGCCCCGGTGCCTCTGCGCCGGCCACAAGGCAGTTCTCCCAGCTTCATGGAGATGGTGGTGGTTCCCTTTCCCCCTAAAGGGTGAAAATGAAGGATGAACAGCAAGTCTGGTGTGCGGTGACAGTGGGCAGCACCAATTTACATATTCATGAGCTCATTGCATACTTAGGATCTGACTGTGTTCACGGCTCGTTCTGCATGCATGCATGAGGTTGCACAACTCACAGGAAAATACACCACAAGAGGTGGAATCTGCAAATATATGGACCAGGAATAAGTGGGAGCTTACTGGATTCCCTTACTGATGTGTTTGCTTCAGTCATCACTAGTAAAAGTGGAGCTGGCTTCTGGTTGACAAGTGCTGCCCCTCTGTGAAGCAGAACAACCGCACATGTGTCGACTGGAAATATTTATTAATAACTGATTAATTAATTTTTTGTGAATAGTTGAAGCAACGAATAATTATGAGTGGATAGTCGAGGTAAGACTGTATCTTCCCTCTTTTAATAGCTCTGCCTCCAGCCAGCTGAGTCAGCAGCATCCGATAAAGCTACACTTAGCACAGAATTATAGAATCATAAAATGGTTTGGATTGGAAGGGACTTTTAAAGACCACCTAGTCCATCCCCCAGTGCAATGAATAGTGATGTCTCCAAATTGATCTGGATACTAAGAGCCCCATCCAACCTGAGCTTGAATGTTTCCAGGCATGGAGCATTTGCCACCTCTCTGGGTAACTTGTTCCTGTATTTCACCACTGTCATTGTAAAAAATTTTTTCCTTACATCTAGTCCAAATCTACCTTCCTTTAGTTTAAAACCATTACCCTTTGTCCTATCACAGCATGGTCTGTTATAAACTTTGTCCCCATATTTCTTATACATACCCTTTTATTACTGAATGGCTGCAATGAGATCTCCCTGGAGCCTTCTCTACTCCAGGCTGAACAACTCCAGCCCTCTTGGCCTTTTCTCAAAGGGAAAGTGTTCTATCTCTTTGATAGTCTTGGTGGCCCTCCTCTGGACTTTCTTCAACAGGGCAATGTCCTTTTTGTGCTGGGAACTCCTGAGCTGGATGCAGCACTCCAGGTAGGGTCTCACAAGAGTTGAGTAGAGGCAGAATCACTTCCCTCAACCAGCTGGTTATGCCTCTTATGAGGCAGCCCAGGAAAACAAAATACATATTTTCGAAACCTATTTGGCACATTATGAGGCAGGTGTGATTTCACTGAGAAGCATGTGAATGCCCAGACAATAGGCTCTACAAAAGTTAACAGCCAAACTCTGACAATCTTAACTTGCAACTGCCATAGTAATTGTTAGCGTTTACGTTCTTATCTTGTACTAAAGGCTCCTTCCTTTGAAATAAAAATATAAATAGTGGCTAATAAAAGAGCATATTAGATTATTCAGTCCTGGCTGCCCCACCTCTTGACCACAGCAGATGACTTTGGGGCCACGGTGGCTCTGAGTCCATCCTGGGCCGGGTTTGTCATGGCCACCCCCTCAGCTCTCAGGATTTCCCAGCAATATTGGCTATCCCCCTGGACCTGTCCTGAAAAAATGGAAGAAATTCACCAACAAAGGGACACTTAAAAATATCTTAAACCCTGACCCCTGACAACTACCTATTTACAATACAGTAGACATTGAAGATAATTAACACTACCTTTCTCACTTCACAGATGGAAATTAATGGAATTTAATAGTCACTGGTACTTGAGGATCTAGCCTTTCAAGTGTGAGGACTGTGCAGGGTTGTAACATATGTGGTCCTGACCTTTAATCAGCTACTAGAGTTCTACAAAACCTGAAAGCTGAATATTTTTCTTGCTGAGTGGAACGCAGCAAACTGTGCCCCATACAAACTACTTGTAACATCATAATAGAGAGAAGACAAATCATGAAGAAGACCCTTTCTGTAAAAATTCTGTCCTAGAAAAAGAAATTGAGGATGATGGTTGAGTGAGGAAAAAGGGGAGAATGAACTTTCTGTGCTAGCATTCGTCTGCATGTACCTGTATCTATCTCAGGGCACACTTAATTGGAAGATCAAGATGTTTTTGGTTTCCTTTGATGAACAAAACTAGTGCTAGCAAAATTGTAAATAGTAAATGTAACAAAAATCGTTTTTGCCAAGTGTGAACCACTATCTTTTACTCTATTCCAGTGAACACTTCCAAAAAGGGCCAAAGGTGTTAGTGCTGACTTACAAAATATCTAGAGGTGTAGCATAGACAATTCTGACTTAGGTTCACTTCAAGGAATTGTTCTAAAATGTGTCACTTACCAATGACTCAGGGTTGGGTTAATACAGCATAAAAGGCACAAACTCAGAGAAAATCAGGAAACACAGTAAGGTGCCTCCAAACCAATCTACAAAATAGTGTCTCAAAAACCATAGCAAGAAATGGGATCCATTAGACCAAGTGAGTAACAACTTGTTTGCCGATAGGCTTGCCATCTTGTTGAGGAGGCATTGTGACATTCTGGAGCCTTGTGATAGCAACTTGTAAATTGGTGAATGAACAAGATGTCAGAGGTGGTAAAGACATGAGGCAGGATAAATGGAAGATATAGATCAGTCAGGATGAACAAGATGTTTCAAAAAGGGGCCCATCTAAATATGGATAAGGAAACAAAAGGGGATGGGTCGATACTTACAAGAAAGAGCAGCTCAATGGTATGGGGATGAGTGATGAGAAGTGTGAACTGGCTCTATCTGTGCCTCTTCTGTTACTTACTGGTCTTCTTATGCTCTATACTGTAAGATCTTTATCTCAGGTCTTTAAAGCTACAGTCTTACCTCGACTATTTGTGCATA
The DNA here is from genome assembly GCA_013390025.1 of Pitta sordida. Lineage (NCBI taxonomy): Eukaryota > Metazoa > Chordata > Aves > Passeriformes > Pittidae > Pitta > Pitta sordida. Next base: position 59,623 of record WEKX01001304.1, read on the forward strand.
ACTATTCACTGCTTCAAGTATTCACGAAAAATTATTTAATCAGTTATTCATAAGTATTTCGGGTCAGCACATCCGCAGTTGTTCTGCTTTGTGGAGGGGCAGCACCACCACTCCCCACAGGGTGGCCAGGCAGTGCCTCTCACTTTCTGGGCACTCTCACTTGCCTCTCACTTGTGGTGGTTTGACCCTGGCTGAATGCCAGAGATTCACCCACAGCTGCTCTCTCACTTCATCCCCCCATGCCCCTCTGTGTAATATTCTGTGTAAAAACCTGAAGGGTTCTTTTACACCAGGAATGAAGACTATTAGAAATATTTTGCTGTCACAGGCAAAACAAACTCCAAAGTGGGGATGTAAAGAATTTCTTTCTAGCTTAAAGTGAGAAGTACAGTCAGGTCTCCTATACCACAATACCGTGGGTCTTGGCCCTCCTCCATGAAGCCCTCCATTCGTGTTGATAGGCAGCTCATTAATATGCAGATTAGTCCTTCACCCTCACACGGCAGGGGAGCCACTCACGCTGCTGTCCCGGTGTCTCTCTGAGTGGGGTGGAGGCTGCTCGCGCTTGAGCAGAGTTGGGGGAGGGAGGATGGCATGCACTTGAGTGGAGTGGAGCCGAGTCACTACACTGTCTTGCGGCGGGAGCGGCATGGCATGAGGATTGATTTGAATATTCATGACTGCCTAATTTGAATATTCATGTGTGCCAGGTTGTGCATGTGTATTGCAAAATGGGCCTCCTTAACTGATGAAAAATCATGCTGCTAAAATGTGAAGCCACAGTATGGGGGCGTGAAGTGCAAGAGGGCTGACTGTATCATCTTTAAGGCAACATTTTCTCTCACTCCTCTGTCTCTTACAACAGATAGCACATTCCCCCTTTCGTCCAGGAGGCAGGGGGGCACAGGAGTAGGGGAAAACCATGCACTTGGTGTTTCTCTGCCACTGCTCAGGGGAGGAGGCCATTCGCCTGCCTTCCATGTGGTTCGTCCCATGGGATAAAGTGACCCTCTCCAGCATGAGTCCAATCCCAGGGACAGCAGCTCTTCCATAGGGTGCGGTCCTTCAGCACTGGCTGTTCCATTGCAAGGCACAGATTCTGCCAGGTAGAGTTCTGCTGCAGCGTGGACTCTCCTCTCCACGGGCCACATGTCTCTCCTGGGACCCTACTCCCATGTGGGGCTCCAATGGGTTGCAGCCTCCCTTCTCCACGGGTCACAGGTGGATTTCTGCATCCCTGTGATCTTTCCATGGGTTGCAGAGGGACAGCCTGCTTCATCCTGGTCATCACCACAGGCTGCAGGGAGACACCAGGAACACCTCCTCCCCCTCCTTCGTCCCTGGTCTTGGTGCCTGCATTTGCTGTTACAACTTCTTACTGCCGTTCTCTGGCAGCCATGATTGCCTTCTCCCTCTAACTTTTTTTTTTTCTTCTTAAATGTGTTATCACAGAGGCATCTCAATCTCTCCTGATTGGCCTGGCCTTGGCCAGGAGTGGGTCCAGCCAGGAGCTGGCTGGCATTAGCTATTCTAGCTACGAGGGAGGCTTCCAGCAACTTCTCAAAGAAAAGCCTCCCCCATAGCCCCCCCGCTACTAGAAACCCAGCCACAGCAAAACCCAATACATGGGGACAGGCAGAGATGGCTCCCCTATGAGTGTTGCAAAAGTTACATTATGTTTATAGTCCTGCGGCACTATGAGACAGCATGTCTGTGCGTCTGTGTGTGACAGCATGTGCCTGTGTGCCTATGTGTGTCAGTGTTACTGCTTCCATGGCTACAGGCAGTGAAGGCCAGCAGCCAAGCCAAGCTACACACCGGCATATGTGCATTTGAATAGCCTCAGGCAAAGTGTTCCTTCCAGGCACAGAATCACAGAATCACAGAATACTATGAGTTGGAAGGGACCCTCAAGGATCATCTAGTCCAACTCACCATCTAACTCCCGTACAGAGACTGAACGCACACCNCATCTAAGTCACTCTCCACTTCACTAATCTCCAGCCACTCCTCCCCCAGCCAATAGCGATGCATGGGGTTGTTATGTCCAAAGTGAAGAACCCAACACTTAGTCTTGTTAAACCTCATACTGTTGGAGTCTGCCCATTTCTCTAGCCTGTCAAGGTCCCAGTCCTACCCACTGGAGTTCAAGGGAAAAAAACCCTTTAACTGCCACACTCCTGGCTGCCCAGAAGGAGTAGGGGATGTCACAGTGCTCCAAATTGCCATATTTCTGGCAATAATTTGCCATATTAATGTCCAGCCAGTATTCATGGATTTAATGTTCTGTGAGACCACCACAAGTCACAAAACCCGCAAATACGGAGGCATGACTGTATGTCAGTGTGCTGTTCACCAACAGCCCACAGTGAAAAGTTATACTCATTACGATATGCGATGTGCTTCTGATGGTGAAATCATCATCTCATGGACAAAAACTCCATGTAGTAGTCATGTGGAGTTTGTAATTGCATTCTGACATAGAATAAAAATATCAGATGGAAGCAATGCATTTCAAAATATATAACTCTTTTATTTTCTTTGTGTTTCTGCTGCAGAAGACATTTTGTGACCTAGATGTGAGCAAAATTGATCAATTTATGCTTTATCTCTTAATGCTATTTTTATTCTTCATTTTTTCCCCCCCTTAAAGAGAAGTTTATTTAACAACTTAATCCAGCAGGTTTTACGTTGTGAGACAGAGACCTCTGGGGGGTGGTGAACAAATATACTTCATATAAAAAGTGATATTACTACCAATAATCTTAAATCTGCTGCATAATAGTCATTTATTTAATGACTAAATTAAAATTAAGTAAAATTTTATTAACTGAAATATTGTCCTGGTTAGGACAATAGAGAGCCAATTAATTAAAAATGGATGAGAGCTCAATAGAGAATATACCAACTTTATTGGAAAAATATATATAAATATATACATATACATATATATTTATACATATATATATATATATATATATTTATATAAATGTCTTTGATTCTCCTCCCATTCACACATACTCAAAGGCACTACCTTATCCTAAGTATACCTAAAAGTAAAGTCATGTTACATGAACATAAAGTGTCAGGAGTTATTGTAATTTTTTTTAATGGTGGCATCTTTTCATTTAGTGAAAGTGAAAAGACACAGAATGTTTTTATACTGAGTGAATTATGCTTAGACAAGTAAAATATAAGTGCACAAGAAAGCAAAAAAGGAAAAAAGAGATTTTAGATTTTTCTAAAACATTTAAACGGTGTTTTATCTATCAAACGAGCAGAAACAAAATTTCTCACTGTGCTTTAATTCTTTAATTTAGACCAATGTAAGCCCCAGGGGATGAAAACATAAGGTTTTTAAATTTAAAGATGTTTGACATAATGGTCTTTGCATGCAAAGATTTATGATTTTCTAAATTATGCATACTTTCTGAAAATCTAGTGTTAATACAATGATAGCAGTGTTGTGTTCCAGATGAACAGTATGTAGCTTTCTAGATGTCATTCTCAAGTGTTTTCCTCAAGATTTAACTGACTTCACTCTGTGTTAAACTCATCTGCTTTCTACTGATTTAATTGAAACAGTGGAAAAAACATCACAACACTGTGAGAAAATCCAGAAGTTCCTTCCTCAGGATCTAAGAACTCTAACTCATAAACACAAGCTGAAATATCAAAATGTCTGAGTCGGAAAACACAGATATGTTGATAATCATATTGTGAGCTATCCTAAGATGAAACTGTGTGTGCCTAAAGCTACAGACCTACAGGCATAGCAGTCTGATGAACAAGTTATGGCCGCATCCTTGAAGTGTTCTCTGAAGTAAGTATAGATTTAGGGATCTGCAAACAAAAAATAAATATTTTTCGTTTATTATCTTTACTATTTAAGACAAAAATTAAGCCAATTTGGATAGAATGTACTAACCTTAAAGCTGTGAGGTGAGTTTAGCCCAGCCTTGGATCTTTTTTACACTTGCAAGCTGATTCTGTAACACACAAAGTATACTGACCAAGGGATGCAAACCTTCCTGCAGAACTTGAATGACACTGTCTCCTTCCCTTCTCCTGAACCAACAAGCAGCTGTGCTCACGTACAAGAATCTCTACTCTTTTGGGCATATTCTTGCTTATTGCTGACCTGGATAAGCTCTTAGTCTCCAGAGTACTTTGTACCAGAGCGTCACTCCTAATTGTGTAGGAAATATTTTCTCAGTATTGATTTTTCTACCTTTCCTTTTCACTGAAGATTCTTTATTTCTCTATTACGGAAAAAGGCTAATTCAGGTTCCTTAGCTGACTTCTCTGTCATTCTGTCATGGCCCATTTGTCCTTCTTTTTTGGTTTTTTTTTGGGTTTTCTTTTTTGTTTGTTTGTTTGTTTGTTTGTTTGTTTTTAAATTAAACAGTATCTTTTCAGTGTCTCTTGCTAGAAGGACCTTCCTATCCCTCTATCTTCTCATGATTATATGTCAGAAAGAAAGTCAGTGGTCTGAGTATTCCCCTTGGGATGATCAGCCCACTGGATCAGCATAACCTAAGAAAAATAAATAATGAACTGAGACACAGAGTTATACATTTAAAATAAATTTTATATTTCCATTTATTTTCTATTTTTGTCACTCGATTTAAGTACAATTGCACTATAATATAACAAAGAAAAACTAAGACTTTGTTAAACTGATAAATACCCTGCCTAAGGCAATATTGAAATTCTTGAACTGAATATGTGCTTTGGGCTATAATAGTACTTATTCATGTATTTAACTCAACAAGACATTTTCAAGGGCTTTACAATAGAAACAAAATAAGAGTTTATTGTGATTATTTCATATGTGGCTTTAAATCTGAATTTGGTAAAAATTAAAAATGCTTATTCTATTAAGTGACTAAAATTCAGTATTTAAAAACAAAGATTAAATATCCTTCAAATTTAAGCACAAAACCACCATAAAACTTCCAAATACCCCATAGGTGTACTGAATAACGTGCAAAATATCCCACATTTCTCTTTGTAACTAGAATATATTCAGCCTTGTTGTGGTTTAACCCCAGTCTGCAGCTAAGCTACACACAGCTGGTCTCTCACACGGTGTCAAGATGGGGGATAGAGAACTGGAAAGATTTATAAGAAAACTTGTGGGTTGGGAGAAAGTTTAATAGGTAAATCAAAAGTTGCACATGCAAGCAAAGCAAAACAAGGCATTTGTTTAGCACTTCCATGGGCAGGCAAGCAGGCATTCAGCCATCTACAGGAAAGCAGGGCTCCAGCACACATAATGGCAACTTGGAAAGACAAACACCATCACTCTGAATGCTGCCACCTTTCCACCTTCTTCCCCAAGTTTTGTATGCCAGCTGGAGTTAAAACATGGAAAAGAGTCATACTGCACTTGTAGGGTCCAGAGTTATTCCCTAGGACTTCTGAATTCTACCTTCCCTCATATATCAGAAACAGATGCTCAGTCCACAATGCTTCCTTCCTCTGTTTAAAATGTAATAGTTTAAAATATGAATAATGACACTCTTTCATCTTTCAGTTTCTCCTAATTTAGTGGGTTTGAGGTTAGAAAGGATGATTTTGAAATTTGTCAATTTATTTAGGTCAGTTTGTCCAGGCAGCAGAGGAAAAACATTTAGGCATGACCGCTTTCTTTTTGAAGAAGCAGTAGAGCTCTTTCAGAGCTCTTTTTTACTGATTTTCAAGGCCTAGAGTGTCACAAACCACTATCTGTTTCACTTAGTCTTCTCCGCATAGGAGGATCCTTACACAATCCGTAATTTGCTGGATCTCAATAGTTGCGGGTGATTTCCCAGTGGGTAGTGCGACCTCAGCGCGTGCTCAGAACGTACCACGAACCCATCAGCTTGTGAATATATAACGAGTTTATAAACATATAATTGGTCCCCCCCGCCATCACTGCTCACCAAACCTGCCGTACATGCTTCATTCTCACCATTTAGGAGAAAGGGAAGCCAGTACCATCTACATGAAGCCGGGAGTGCTGCCGTGCTGCTGTGGCTCAAAGGGACCAGGGCCATGCCAGCACTTCTGGGCATGGCAGCACGGCTGTGAACTGGGGGAAGGTGGGGGACAGTTGCCACTGTCAATGCCAACCTCAGGGTGGCGGCGGATGGGAGAATTAAACCTATGTGGACAAGAGTGGAGCCACAAACTCGACAATGCATTTCAGCTCTGCCAGCACCAGTGGAATACGGGCAGCATAGCCTGGTGTGTCCTGATGACAGTGGTGTGGACTCCTGACGTCGGAGTGCTTTCACCGGAACACCCCTCACTGCCCAAAATAAAAAGTTCCCTTGTAGGTTGTGGGGGACAGAGGAGGGGCAGAGGGAGGGTAGGAGAGGGAAGGGGAGAGCTGCGGGCTGGGCAGCAAGTGCAGGGACAAGCAGGGCTGTCCACCACTGCTGCGTCGGCTCCCTCCGTCCCTGCCCTGCGCATCTCAGGAGCTGCTCGCCCCATCCTGGGGCGGCCGGAGCAGCACTGCTTGATTGCACCCACTCTTGACAGAAAAGCTTTGGTCGGGGCTGTTACATTCCTGGAAAAGTAAAGTCCATACAAAGCAGCCCCTTTGAACAGCAGGGACTGTCCCAGTCTGTTCAGCTGTTGCTCCCATCACACAGTGCCACGGTATCCACCAGCACCATCCCAGCCATCAGTGAATTCATTCCCCAAGCCTCCCCCGAGTCCTGCTCTGGAGAGGCGTGCTGCCTCCACAGCAACACAGCAGCAACCAGAAACCCCAATAAAACCGAGCACAGATGCAGCAGGGAAAGGACAGTGGTAGGATCCCATTTGGGGGGTGGGTGCCAGCTTCCTGGCTCCCAGCTGGTTTCTGTGCTTGGAAAAGCAGCTCTCTTCCTGGAGCTGGGAATACTTAGAAGGCATTTTCTCAGTTTTAATGAGGCATAACAGAGGGAGCTGCACTCTCATGACCGTCCTCCAGACTTTATTAGGGCGTGGTTATGGGCGTGGCGTACTTGAATACTTAGTGGGTTCACTATCTTCATGGATTCCAGGATTCACGTGAAGAGGGCCAGATGCAACAGCCCGTGAGTAACGGGGGATCACTGTGTAATATTTTAAGCTTGATGAGATGATAAGTCATCAGTCATTGCCTGAAATCATAGCTGTATTTGAATAAAATAATCTCTAAGACACATAAAAATTAATTGTGAGTGTTTATCTAGACATAATTAAAGAAAAATATATCAAAATATGTCGTAGAGACATTAAAGCCAAGACTTTCTATCTTGGAAGCGGTTAACATGCTCGCTAGATGCTTCTTCAGTTGCAAACTTTTCCAGTTTTCTAAATCTTGACCTGTCAACAGAGTATTTCAACACTGTTAGATGAGGTCTTCAACCTATTTTTGCGTCTTGATCCCCCAGTGTTAGTGTAAGAGCTAATTAACTCTGAGAGTTTGTCTTAAAGTGAGTCAGCTACTTCCTTCTGAGACAAACCCGTTTTGTTGAGGCTGTGGAGACAATAAAAATTGAGTGGGTTTATTGTCATGGTTTATTTTTTTTTCCTCTGGCAGCGAGGGTGTTAATAGCTTCTGCCTGGGCCCCATCGCTGCCATGGTGATCAAGGTCACGAGCAGAAGGAGATAGAGATGTTTCTGTGAACAATATATTTGAGACAGGAAAAAAAAAGGTTAGTAGCAAGATGTAGATTGCCAGAACAGGGCCTGTGTGGAGAAGCTGAAAGCTATGAAGGCCCAACTAGGCTGGCCAAAGAAGGGGTAGGAAGAATTCCAGGCATCCCGCTGCTGCCTGTGGAATGGACCATGGTGCAAACCTATGGAATAGAGAGAGAGAAACCAGTGATGCAGAAACCCCCTGAGGCTACGACTGAAGATGAAGAATCATGCTGCAACAGCTGCAGATGTTTTGGGAGCCCAGAAACACAGAGCCAGAGCTGAGAGTTCGGCAGAGATCCTTTGGACAGACGTTTTATGACAGAATTGCACTGCGGTAGGGTCTGAACTATGTACTTTGGGATGGGCTCATATATGAAATAGCAAAGTAGCACTTAAAACACTGCATCCTGTGCTTGGCTCTTGGGCAACAGAGAATGGAAGAGCTGTCGTCCCTGAGTCAGGATCTCACTTGGGAAATGGTCATGAAAGACTTTTTCTCTCATGAGAGAGAGAAAGAGAGAGAGAGAGAACTTTATGGAAGGACAGAGAGATGGTTCCTACCCCAAATCTGGTCAGAAATACCAACTTGCCTGGCTTATCCCCTACCCTGTTCCCCCTTTGTCTCCTGGTCGAAAAAAGGAATATCAGATCTGTTGTAAGAGAAGGAGATGTGGGGGGGAAAGGTTGCCTTTAAAATGAGACCTCTCACATTAAGCTCTGATCTTGTTAGTTAATAAATAAATCCTTTATATTTCTGACTTGTAGCTTGCTTTGTTTTGCCTGTTTGCCTGGGGGGTTTTTTCTCCATTTTTTTCCTCCAGGAGAGGTTGTGGGTGAATCTCTGGCATCCAGCCAGGGTCAAACCATGACATTTTATGTATGCATGTATGGTATAGATGTGCAGATACAATCTACACCGGGTTGGCTCCCCTGACCATGCTCTGGTACTACGTATTTAACAACTACGTACTTTCTGCAACCATTCTGACTGACTGCCAGTTTTCTAGCATGTTCCAAAGATCTTTTTTGGGTGTTTGTCATGGTTTGACCCTGGATGGATGCCAGAGATTCACCCACAGCCTCTCCCGGAGAAAAAGGAAAAAAAAATGGAAAAAAAGTCTATCACAGGAAAACAAGATAAGCTACCAGTGGGGAATATAAAGGACTTATTTATTTCTAACAAGATCAGATCTTAATATGAGAAGCATCATATTAAAGGCAACCTTCTGCCCCCACCCCCTCCTTCTTCTTACAACAGATCTCATATTCCCTTTTTTCCTCCAGGAGACAAAAGGGGGAACAGGGGTAGGGGAAAAGCCAGGCAAGTTGTTATTTCTGACCAGTTTTAGGGCAGGAAACGATCCCTCTGCCTTTCATAAAGTCCTCTCTCTCTCACATGAGGAAAAAGTCCTTCATGACCCTTTCCCAAGTGAGATCCCAGCTCAGCTCTTCCATTCTCTGTTACCCAAGAGTCACAGCAGAGGATGCAGTTTTTTAAGCACTGGCTTTGCTGCTTCATTTATGAGCCCAATCCCAAAGTACATAGACCAGATCCTACCATAGTGCAACTCTGTCACAAAGCGTCTGTCCAAATGATCTCTGCCAAGCTCTCAGCTCTGGCCAAGTGTTTCTGGGCTCTAAGACATCTGCAACTTTCCAGGATGATCCTTCGTCTTCAGCATGGCCGTAGGTGATTTCTACGTCTCTGCTCTCTCTCTCTTCCATAGGTTTACAGGCAGTCTGCTTCGGTATGGTCCATTCTACAAGCAGCAGTGAGACGCCTGGAGCCTTTCCTACCCCTGCTCCAGCTGGCCTGGCCATGGTGCCTTCATGGCTGCTCAACCTCTCACATCTCCTCTCCAGCCATCTTCTTCGCTGTTTCACTACATTTTTTTCTCCTTTCTTAAATATGTTCTCACAGAGACACCTCTGACTGCTTCTGACTTTGAATCCTTGATAGCGGTGGAGGCTCAGGCAGCAGCTCGTAGCCCCCCTCGCTGCCAGAGGGAAAAAAACCACTCAAACCAGGACAGCATTCATCTGGCTGCTTTCCTTTTCTCTGAAGAAAAGACCAGATATGTACCTGAGACAAGAGTGGGTTAATGCACCTTGGTCTAATGATGCTTTTGACACTGGCTTCCAAGTATTCTTACTTGGAAACAGAGGAACTGTGGGCTGTGCAAATGGACTGTTACACTGTTTGAAAATCAGCCGTATTGCCAACCTGCCAAGCTCATTGTGCAGTAATCAATAGCTTGATGTCATTTGGCAGAGGTAACAGAGCTACCCGAGGGTCAATACTGGAGCTGATCTTATTCAATATCTTTATCAGCAGCCTGGAGAATACACTCTGAGCAAATTTATGGATGATGCTAAATCAAGAAGAAAATTGACTGACATGCCAAATGGCAGAATTTCAATCCAGAAAGACCAGAGTAAAATTCAATAATGGACCAGCTGAAGCCTCGTGTTGTTTGATATGAAAAGTATAAATATCTGAACCCAGAGACAAGCAACCATTTGCATCTTGTCAGGCTAGGAACTGACTTCCTACTTAGTCAACCTGTAGAAGAGGACCTGAGCAGTAAGAGTGAATGCCAATTTGTCTATCAGTCAATCTTGCGCTCTCATTTCAGATAAAACAAACCTCACAAACAAGATTAGATGGAACATAGAGGAATATTAAGAGGAGCATGGCCAGTGGATTGAAGGAAAATTTTTGTACTTGGTATTTCCTTTGGTTTGTAAATAGTGAGTTCACACCTGAAATCCATCCACTTTTGAGCCCACATTTCAAGAAGAATGTTGAGACAATATCCGTGAATTGCTGCTAAGATGGTCAGGAACTTGGGGGGAAAACATCATGAACTGTCGACTGTTGATAAATGTGTAGTTTGACATAATACTACTTTGATACTCCACGCACATGGTTTCATTATCTTATGCTTACAATTTTTATTTGAAGATTTTTTATATATATTACTGACCTGATTTTCTGAGATTACATTTTCATAGTCAGATTATTACACAGAGTATCAGTGTGTATGACCTTTTATGTTTTTCCCAGAAGATCCCAGATGGGGAACAGCAGGTTTCAAAGATAATATAAATAGGGTTTTTCACCCCTGGAAAAGTTTTAAGATGTCAGGAGATTTATATAGAGATTCATTATGTTTTGAATTTTTACTTCACATTGCACATGACTAAGATGTCTTTTTAAAATATAATCATTGATTTTTGTGTAGTGACAAATGATACCAGCAACTGGGACCTTTACTGCCTGTCTTTTTCTGTTTTTGCAGGCATAATTTTTCCTCTATAATACTGTGCTGCAAGCATACGCAGATGTCTGCTTCCAGAAAATCATGAAATAAGGTGTCTGACATTACAACTGGTGCCTTCAATTCAGTGCAAGGATTTATTTTTTGTAAGTATGGAACTACATCAACAAAACAGTGACCTGATTTAGTTTAAAAAACAAGTCTAGCTGTACAGAGCTCTTTGCAATATCTAGGTCTTATTTTTGCCATATGGATAGTGTATATAAAAGAAAATATCATAGTCATGCTGAGAGTGGCCTAGTTTTCAGTGTGCCTGGATACTGGAAGGGCTCAGCATGGCCACCTAGATACATAGTGTGATTCTGTTCTCATTGAAATGAATGATCTTGGCATGCAGTGTGTAGGTGATAACTACAGATTCTATATTCATGGTTACAGCATTTTGACCATTAATTGTGTTGCTGCCAGAACAGGCACTAAATTTTGTTTTAAGTAGTCTGCAAGCCAAGTTAGGACTTGCTGCATATCTTGTACATAGCTTTATGCATTTTTTCTTTACTGTTGGTCATCATGTATTCAGCTGTTATTATGGACATAATGCTGTTCTCTTCACTTCTTGTCTGAACATCTTGTCCTTTCTGTAAGGTTCCAGACCTGTTAGGAAATGAGCCAGAGAGGCTGAGGCTCTCCCTTCTGGAAATCAATATTCTGTGGTAACTCTGAAGGCTGTGGGCAGGCCCACTAGGGACTTTGATGTTTTACAGGCTTATGAAAATAGGATGGGTGGTTTTCCTCCACAGGATATGACAACGAAGTGGCAGTGTAATCACAAGGATGTGATTTCTAACTCGTACAGAAGTTTGATGTATACCTGACATTGGCCTTTGACACAGAGCAGCTAGTTTCCATCTTTACTATTATATTGATCAGTCTGATAGTATTTTAGGAAGTAACTTGGTGACAGGGAGCTAAAAATTCACTGGGTTTCTTCACCTGGAGGAACGTCTTGGTGCTACTCTGCTTGGTTATTTGGACACACTCCTGCCATGGTTGTCTGTGCGATACTGGACCATGTGTGTGAAAAAAATGTGCTGATAATTCTGTAGGAATTTGTTTCTGGTTAATTTTAAGATAAATTTAGTTTATGATCTGAAAAATATATAATCACTTCAGTGATTCTGGAAAAGAAGGTAGCTCTAAATTCTGAAAGATAAATATTGGTTTAGATGGTCTGAAACCAGATCTTAACAAAGGATTAGAAATACATATATTACTCCCTTGATTTTTGATGTTGTCTTCCAACATCAAACATTATAAAAAACTAGAAGAAATTACATTGAGTGCAGATGAGAGGAAGGAGCATAGCTCATTATTTAAACTACAATGTAATGGTTTTAAAGAGAACTAAATGATTTTCAAACAATGAAGACTGGTTGATTAAATGACCATGCTGCTTTGAAAATGTAGTTAAAAATTGACAAGTATCTAGAAGCATAATTCTGAGAAAGGAAAAGACCATTAAACTCTTTCTTTCTTTGTTTCAGATTCTTGAATAATAACTAAAATGTAAAATTTATTTAAAAAAATAACTATTCCTGATGCACAATACAGTAATGAAGTCTGTCTGCTCATTTTGTTTTCCACTACTTAAAATCACACACAAACAGAGAAAGCATATGGAGATATTTTACCCAAGATTATACCCTTTAGCTAGTCCATAATGTATAAATTCACTGTTGGGAACTAATGCTAGTAGTCAGTACTATGAGGACATTGGTCATGCAATTAAAAAGCAAACAAGAACTGACTTGGAATAGGTCATAAAGCAAATAACATTTTAATATACACTATAAATGTATATGAAAGGAACTTCTGATAGGGATGTCACAGTACATAAAACTAGGTTTCTATATGTCTCAGGGTTTAGAGCTGCTAAACATTTTCTACACTGACAGGCTCCACCTCCCCAGCTTTTGCAGACAGTTATAGTCTCACCACCAATCCCATGCAATGCACCACACCACAGGAAGATCTCTTCCATGAGAGGTCGTTCATGTCTTGTCATCTTATTCATATTTCCTATAAAAGGGAGAAGATACAGGGAAAAGAGCCTATTTTTCCCTATCATTTGTTTAGATTGAAATTCAAGTGTTCACAAGCTGTAATCCACTGATTTCATCAAAAAAGGATTGTCTTCAGTTTAGGGAAAAAAGGCAATTTGGTTAAGTTGGAAGGGGTATTTACTGTGCGATAGATACTTTCAATATTTCTTCGTTTCTAATTCCTGGTTTCCTGCTTATCTGCCTTATATGTATACTGTTTGCTCATCTGTTCTTTTTGGCGGTGAACCAACAGGACTTTATGAGATAAAATCCAGCTCCAGTTCTGGGAATAGTTTACAGTAGTGATTTCTCACAGTCAGAGATATAACTAAGACAGCAGCTTTCTATCCCAGTAGGTCTTATGTCCTCACTCTCCCACTCATCCTTCATCCATATGCAATGGGACGTATAACAGAAACCCAATGGCTATGATCTGAAGAGAGATGATGTTGTGAGGGCCTGCTCTGTTCTGGGTGGATATGATTCAAAGTGAGGCATGTGGGCAGACTTTAAGAAATTTCAAAAACAGGAGCATTAGAAGGTCTGGAAGGCTACATACAAACATCAAATTACTCATTGACATTGCACCTCTGAAACATTCACTGAGGAGGTGTTATTTTCCTGTCCATTGAAATTTCATCATTAGAATAATAATTACAAAAATGAGCTTAATATAGCTGAAGAGGTTCACAGGTTATTCTGAGTTGGAAGGGACCCACAGGATCATCTAGTCCAACTCCCAAGCAAATGCCCACCCAAGGACCAGGCCCACAAATGTGGAACCACGGGAAAGGATAAAGTGATATGTTGTGTTTCTGGAGGCAAACATTAAAATTATTGCATGTCTAATTTCTGGGGTTATGATCTTGTCATGTACACAGAATCACTGTAGGTAACTACTGGGAGCTGGAGCCTGAAAGGAAAAGTTGATACAGGTTCAATTCTGTAATTTTAGCTGGACATCTTACCTCAGTATCACCACTGAGCATTGTTAGCGAGGCTTTGAGCATTGGTAGAGTTTCCTTAAGCAGATGGCATCTATTTATTCCTGGACAACTTGTGAAAAAGAAAACTGGATTCTTATAAATCAGGTTCAATAACATAGATTACTTCAATTGAAGTTGTCATATGTACAGTCCTGCTGGTAGGAATAGCAGCTCCAAAATCTTAATCATGAAGAATTTTAAAGGGATGAGAGATTTAGAAGAAAAATAAAGGGACAAAAGGTGTAAACTTTTGTTTGTAATGAAAAAAGGAAAAAATTAAGTGCTCAGTAAAGGAGACTGTGGCAGAGTGTAGTGATCAGAGCTGGAGCTGGAGGTGACATTCATGACCATTATGGATACGGAATTGTGCAGAAGTTCCAAAGCAATGGCACAGAAATAGAACTTGATTCAGGACAAAGCATGAAACTTTAAAAAGAAAAAAAAAATTCTTATACTATAGAAATAATGTAAAAGTCAATTAAGGCTTAAATATATGTAGACAAGTACACAGATTTGAATACTGAGGAAGAAAGGAGGGCCCGCTTGGAAAATACAAAGAAAAGTAAAGGGAACCAGATTCCAAAGAGATGAGTAAATTTATGAGTATGGAATTGAAAGTCTGAATGCGAGGGGAAAGGACCAATGAGAATTAATTTTGACTTTGCAGTCTAGTTTCAGTGAACTGATTAAAAGAAGAAAAAAGGACTGAAAGATATATAGATATATGTCTTCGTAAGTTCAGTTTTAGAGTTTCTGTTTTAATGATTTGAAAAAGTTAAAAAGGTAATCTGAGGAGAGACAGTAATATGAATTCTGACTAAAGGCAAAGTGATGACAGAGGTCAAGTTGACAAAATACAGTGGTTGAATACAAAACTCATTGTTTTCTGAGTTTCCCCTTCCTCTGCTTTGCATATGCAAAATACAGAACTAGTGTTAACTGTAAACCCAGGTGATCTGCGGAGTTTGGCTTGTCACTGCTATGAATCTAGAATATCAGACCAAAAATCAAGATTATATACATACATATTTAAAGAGTTTTGAAACATCCATCCCCCCTAGACATATTACCTGCTATGTATATATTTAATTAATTACTTCTACCTAATCAAGAAATAAAATGGTATTATCTCAGAGGAAATGTTTAGCAAGTCTATTGTTTAGCCAGGTTCAGATTTTGTTAACACAGCTTTTGAAAATGACTGTCACCAGCACGAAGATATCACCCTAGGAGGGAAACAGAAATAAAGAAAGAAAAAGCCTAATTCCTGCTGCTGAGGCTGCTCTAGTTGCTGCAGGGAAACATGCAGTTCACAGGTTCACAGGTTATTCTGAGTTAGAAGGGACCCACAGGATCATCTAGTCCAACTCCCAAGCGAATGCCCACACAGGGATCAGGCCCACAAGCGTGGAAACACGGGCACCACACTCCATCCATCCAAGCCTGTCACCATCTAGGCCATGTCATTGAGCTCCTCATCAAGTCTTCTCATAAACACCTCCAGAAATGGCGACTCCACCACCTCCCTGGGCAGACCATTCCAATGAGGGATCACTCTCTCTGTGAAAAACCTCTTCCTAACATCCAGTCTAAAACTCCCTTGGTGTAGTTTAAGGCTATATCTCCTCTTGTTCTGGTGTCATCAGCCTGAGAGAAGAGATTCACACCTACCTGACTGTAGCCACTCTGAGGTTGTTCTCACCTACTTCTCTGTTATTGCTCTGTTTTATTTCACTGATGAGTTGAAGTAGACATGGACTGTGAATGTAGTGCCTTGAGAAACTTCAAAAAATGGAGACATATAAATAAAAATTATAAGTTTTGCTATTGAAAGAAAAATTATCAGAGTGTGTGCCACCAGCTGAGCGTGCCTTTTAGTGAATTACTCGTGACCACCTGCAGCAGATAGTCAGAATGTCTATTCCCCTCTTCTGCTTTCTTTCCAATTTGGTCCCTGCCAGTACCTATTTCTGGCTCAGAAATTCTTCAAAAAGCAAAATGAAATCTCTTAAAAGTCTTGATACTTCTCCTCCACAACACCTGTTCAACTAAAAGTGCTGACAGGTCAGGACAAATGTTTACTTTTTCAGGGGAAGTTCTGCCCTGTAGATGACAGTCTTATATCTAGGTTTTTACATCAGTGCTTGGGTAGTGATCAGAGAAAACTACTGATTTGCTTTGGGCATATGACATCATCCAAAATGAGCACAGAGCACTTGAACGGCCGTGTTTTCATTGATATTCTATTAGTGCCAAAAGAAGCTGTACTTTTAACTCCTTGTGTAATTCAAGAAACTTCAGAAAGAACTGTAAGCAACCTATCATCTTCCTGACTTTTTTTAAAAAAAAAATTCATTTCAGTAAGGTTTTACCTCACAATCTCATCTGCTTATTTTTCTTTTTGCTAAAAAATTATGGGGTTATTTTCTGTAAACAAGATTGTAAAGGCCAATTTTCTTCCAACTAGACTTGATTAAATTTTTGTCACTGCCCTAGTAAAATTGACTTTCTGTACAGAAAGATTTTACAAATTATATTAATTTAAATACACTCAAAGCCATGATGTTTATTAATGATACAGCAAATTTGCCTCTCAGCTTGCAAGATGCAGCTACTTAATCTTGCAGTTCTCTGCCGGACTGCTTGCCAAAAGCAAATACATGCTCTATGAATTCTGTGAAATGTGTAATAGTTATTTGCCATTACTCATTAAGACCGTAGTTAATGTCAAAACAGAAGTTTGGAGGCATTTGTAGGAAGATGTAGAAATCCTGATGAAAAGTCAATGTGAAATGTGTAATAGTTATTTGCCATTACTCATTAAGACCGTAGTTAATGTCAAAACAGAAGTTTGGAGGCATTTGTAGGAAGATGTAGAAATCCTAATGAAAAGTCAATGTGAGCTACAGCTTATGCCTAGAAGGCGTCAGCATCTTGACAGGAGCCAAGGAATAATCACGGACTGATACAGGTCTCATCTAGGGACCTCTTCCTTCCCTGAAAGCCTCTCTTCTCTCCAAATCATTTTGAGAATACCTGATCCAGGATTTTCTTACCCTTTTAAAATATTTGAAATGGTAAGAACTACTGGAAAGGTGATATGCCTGAGTGAAGCAAGGAGGGATGAACATTCTCCTTGTGCCAGAGAAACAACACTTGTGACTTGGAGAAAAAAGTATTGGTGTTTGAGTTGAAAGATGTGAAAGATGCTATTATTATAAGATAAGGTTACAGTCTTTCCATTTGTGGTCAAAAATATGTTATCAAACTTATGTCTATGCCTTGGTATTATTAGACACTTGATATCGCCATCTTGGAGAGACTATTTAGAATTAAATAGTCCATTTTTGGTTATTTAAGACATTAAACAATTTCAGTGTCTTCATTTTTTTCTTTTTTTTTGGCAGGATGTCTAGGGCTTTCAAACTGAAACCTGAAGTGTAGTAACTTCCTAAAGAAATTATGTTTTCTTATGCAGAAGAATAAGAACCTGCTTAGGAGGAAAAAAAAAGAAGAAAAAATGTACTATAATGGAAATTTCAATTAGTGCTGAGGCAAAGCTGGACTAGGGACAATAACTTGCCTCAGTCATACTTCCATTTGCACTCTCATTCTGGTAGGATTGAGCCTAACACGATTTCAGTACTGGCTAGTTGTGAGCCTGGAAATTGGCTAATGTGACACCCATCCACAAAAAGGGCAGAAAAGATGATCCAAGCAATTACAGACCCGTCAGCCTGACCTCAGTCCCGTGCAAAGTCATGGAACATATAGTCTTGTGCGCTATTATGCAACAACTGCAAAATGACCATGACATTAGAACTACTCATCATGGATTTCAGAGAGGTAGGTCTTGCCTGACCAACCTAATCTCCTTTTATGATCTGGTGACTCGCCTGGTTGATGAGAAAAAGGCTGTGGATGTTGTGTACTTGGACCTTAGCAAAGCCTTTGACATGGTTTCCCATGGTAAGCTTCAGGAGAAACGCTTAGAGCATGGACTGGATGGAAGCATTTTATGGTGGGTTAGAAACTGGTGGAAGGGCGAGCTCAGAGAGTGTTGG
>WEKX01001305.1:574-31456 GCA_013390025.1 Pitta sordida
GAGTCTGGACAGCCACATCCACTGACACAGGGGTAGTTTGGGTCTGAGCTTCCCTTGTAGCCTTGGCCCCGACTTTCATCTGTCTGGTTCTGCCCATGACTGACAGGGGGAGGAAGGAGAGACAGCACCTACCAAGACAGTGTCTGCTACCCTGCCCGCTTGCCCTGCTCGCGCCAACTGCCTCTTAATTGCTTATTTACGAGCCCCCCGAAGCTGCCCAAGCCCCCTGCAGTTAGTGCCCCTGTTCACCGTGCTCCCAGGAGAGTTAATGGTTTAAGAACCCACAGGTGGGAAGCCTTGGCTCCCTGGGCGCCCCCGCCCCAAAGTCCTGCAAGTTCAAAACGACCTCTCACGGCCGGCTCCTTGAGGGCTGGCGCCGATCCAAGCCCCGGTGATGGCCCCCGGCGCGGGCTCAGGTCCCGACGGTGCCTCTCGGACGGCTCCCTGGGCTCCCCGGCCCCAAAGTCTTGCAAGTTTAAAACGGCATGAAGTATTTACTTGCTAGTATTTATGCCACTGTACTATGAGGGCAAGTGGAAGGAGCTGGAGAGGTCTAAAAAAGCCAAGTGATAAGATGCTGGAAAGATCTGTGTCTAGGTCAGGGTCTTTGGTAATCTGAGGGGGACTGGCCTTCTCTGCTCTACACATGAGATTTGATAGGCTATTTCCTGCTAATAATATCAAATAAGAATGAAAAGAACGCAAGAGGGATATTGCCTTGATTGTTAAACCTCTTTCCATGGCTCTGAAGCAACAGAGAAGCAGCCTTTCCCTTCTAACAAGCTACTTCACCTACCACTTGGAGTTCTCCTGATTAACTTTAGTATTGCTTTCAGCAATTACTAAGCTACCTGTGCACAAGCTTTCTTTTGCTCAACCTGGAACAAAAGCCATGGTACAAGGAGGGCTGGCTGCCGATGCATGGTTCTAAAGGAGTAACAGGATGGTATCGTGCATATTCCTTAAATCTGTGGTCCAGGGTTTTCTGTGCAAGCAAGATAGGGCAGGGCAGCATAAGCAGATGCAATTTTCCAATGTTTCCAATGTTGGCATTGCCAGAAGCTGAGAAGAAGGGGCAAGGCTATGCTCAGCACCAAGAGAGGGCAGAAAAATCTCTTCTGAAAAGCCCTGGGACTCACAGACTCCTATGCTGGTATTCACTGCCTGGGCCCCAGCCTTTCTGTGCAGTGCTGGTACAAAAGTTCAGCATATAATGTGTACAACCTGAACTGCATCTACACTATGCTAAATACCATTCCCTGGCTTTCAGACATATGGGTAAACTGGAAAAGTGTTGCAGAGAGCATTCCTGACAGGCTCTAGCCTTGGCTCCATTTGGGTGTTGGCAGATCTAAATGTGCATTCTCTTCTTGAGATCCATACATGGATCTCATCACTGCCTGTACAGTACTGCCCTTGCTGAGAGTTTTGGTAACTCTCTCACGTCTTTTAAGTCCTTCTGCCAGGACAAGGAACTGAAGACAGTCAGCTGCTATCTCTGCTGGGATACAGAGGTGTAGCTGCTGGTGCCTCCTACCATTTCTGCTACACGGCTGCTCTGTTGGTTGGTGAGGCAAGGTTTCTGAGAGAGCAGGAGTGCAGAATATGAAAGCCTCAAAATTAATATTGTCTGAGGAAGCTCAAGAAAATGGAAAGAAATGGAAAGAAATGCTTGACTAGAGAAGCAGAAATATGGCTTGCTGGCAGAGATATTAGAGAAAAGTAAAAATTAGGAAGTGTGTTTCTTCCATCTCAAAATTTGGGATGACTGACTGGGTACTGATCAAGAAAAAAACAAGTATCATCAGCACAGGAAATTGTGTGGCTTTGCATATGCTCATTGAAGGCTCTTCCAAACATAGTGCTGCAGGTGGCACAGATGAGCTACAGTTGGGGTAGTAGAGACGTGGGCGAGAGTTCTGCTGCCGTCTGCCCATGCAGCTCAAGGAGCAGCTTCCAGCAGGGAGAACGTAAACCTGAGGCGCTGCACCAGAAGCTTTGCTGTTTTGAGATGTGATGTCTCTTCCTGTGAATTATCTCCCTCTGCGTGTTATGGTCCCCTCTTTTGCCGTGGGCTTTGATGTCCAGTGAGATGGTTATCAAGTGTAACCATGAATAAATGCCACATTCGCAAGTCACGTTTATATTGCTGCTATTTCTTACAAAGTGATGATAGGACTAGATATATTTAGATGTTGCCTAGACTTAAGGGTGTACCAGTGTATCCGAGCAGCAGGACTCTTTTCTACTTATGTGTATAAGAACATGGAAAATCATAGCTCTTACTAATTTGCCTCACTTTATGCGAAACACAGAAACACACAAAACGAGTTTGATGGATGTGTACACGTATGTATCTCAGCTTACTTTTAAGAACAAATCCTGAGAGATAAGAAGCAGAGGAGGACATTGAATTATGACCTTAATTTTGATTAAGCAATCCTTTTGGTTTCTCCCCTTTCCCTCCAATGTCTTTTGCAGAGGCGCTCTGACCACCAGAGTGACCACCGAGGAATGGCAGGGACAGAAGGATCTCCCGTGAGAGCTGATCCTCACCCGCCCATCCCGGCACCCCACGCACCAAGTCGATTGTTTTGCGAGTTTGTGCTGGTTTGCACCCCAAGGAAAAAAAAATAAAACAAAAAAATGCAAGACACAGGGACCAGCAGCGGCTGGCTCGCCTCGGCTCAACAAGAAACACAAGTGACCCGAAAGGAAAACCCAGAGGCACTGGGGGAGCGGCCGGGACGTCCCGTCCCGTTCCGTGCCTTCCCGTCCCCCTGGGGAAAGCAGAAGGGAGGGAGACAGGGAGGAGGGGTTTGGCCGCTGCCGGCGCCAACATAAGAGGCGGGGAACCCTCGAGCGTGCTGGGACGGAGGGTGTCCTGCCGAGCCGAGCCGAGCCGACCCAACCCAAGCTGTGCCCAGCCCAGCCGAGCCGTGTCGTGCCCAGCCCAGCCGAGCCGAGCCGTGCCCAGCCGATCCGAGCCTGCCGGCGGGATGGAGCAATACTACAGCAAGGCAGAGACCCTGGCCCTGCGGAGGAAGCATATCGGGTAGGAGCGGCGACGGAGCTAGGAAAGGGGAAAGGGGGAAGGAGAAGGAAGGTCTCTAGTGGCAGCAGCCTTCTAGACCGGCCAGTGCTGGACAGCCCCTCCGGACCTGCGGCAAGACGCAACGAGGACACGGACACGCACTGGAGCTGTCAACCCTCCGGCTTCCCAGGTCTTGGGGCATCTGTCACTCCCTAGAGGGATTGTAGAAATTAAAACACTGCTACATCAAGCGCTACTTCACTTTTTTTTTTTTTTTTTTTTAACAGATCAAAGCGAGCAGCCAGAATGTGGTACCCGGGTGTATGTCTAAAATGAGGCTGTGCAGGGTTTTGGTGCGGGTTTTTTGTGAATAAAGTGCATGCACCTGATAAACAGCCTCCTCTGTTAAATGAAGCTCAGGCTATTGCTTAAGCTGAGTCTAACTGGGGACATGCAGGAGGACTGCCAGCAATTGTGACCTGATAGTCCTGGCTGTGCATGCGCCTCTGTGTTGCAATGTTAATTCCTCCAGGATGTATAGCTTAAATTCTTTTGTCAGGAGCTATTGCCGAGTGAAAAATAAGTCTAGGTTGTTAAAAACAGTGCTCTCTATTTTTCTAATTGCATCTTAAATGTGTGGCATATATAGAAAGCTCACAAGAGATTTATAAAGTCATGGCCTCATAGAGAACATCAACAGCTCTTTAGGGGCCAGCTCAGTGTTCAGGGACTCCTGCCTGTGCAAGGATTGTAGGATTGAGCTGCTTTGGGTGAACAAAAAGAAACTTTCACAGAATGGACAGACAGTGCGGAAATAAAATTTGCAATCTGTAAATGGCCAGTGAAGATGTAGTGCATTGCTTTTAAATTGTACCAGAGAAATAGCTGAAGATGTAAGAAAAGACCTATGCAACTGGGCTAGAAGCTGTGAGAAATCACTTTCTAGGAGTTACAGGCTTTGCAAGTTCATAATCTCAGTATACCAAACAATAACTGTCAAATTTACCTGGAAACAACTGTGTTTATCCAAAACCATTTAAAAATTGCCAGAAGTTCAGAAGACTTTCCTTCTGCTCAGGGATATAATTTATTATAATTACGCATCTGGCACATTCTCCAAGAGGGGGAAAAAAGTAGTGTTCAAAGAGGACTTTGAGTAATTTTATAAGAAGCCTGAGTTTTTGGTGGAAGTCAGTGTGATTTAGGTGCTTATAAAAATCTGCTTTTAAAGATTTTATCTAAAGCAAATAAGGTGAAATAAGGAGATTTTTAGGACTTGCTCAGGACATCTGAAAATAAATCCTTCAAGGCAGAAATGTTATGTTCTCGACTGCAACTTCTATGTGCTAGAGTTATCTGTTGAGCAATTAATTTTTGGCTACAGTATAACACAATGTTTAACAGCTTAGTTCAGTCCCAGTGAGTTATTTGGCCATAGATGTCTGTAAGGCATGTAAACAAACAGCTACAACCTAGGAACACACCAGGACATATAAGGACCTGGAATGACCTGCAGTCACTCTGCTCCTGTGAAACAAATTGCGGAGTCAAGCTTTGAAAATGCCCTTGTTAAAGACCTGCTTCTGTTCCCACTGGGCCTGGACAGGTGTGGGGGTACTGTTTTCACTTTCAGCAAGCGTCCGTTGTTTGACCAACACCTGAATGACTCACAAACACTTTGCAGAGGGAGGCAATTTTCTCTAGAGCTGCAAAAGATCAACTCTCTCAATACTCAAACAGCAAAGCAACAGAACACTAAAACGGTGTATTTTATAATTTTTCTCTTTTAGGCCTTCCTGCAAAGTTTTCTTTGCCAAGGACCCTTTGAAGATAGTGCGTGCTCAGGGCCAATATATGTTCGATGAGAAAGGAGAAAAATACTTAGACTGCATCAATAACGTTGCACATGGTGAGGAGTTTAACTTATAAGATTGCTTCCATTCCTTCATTTCTAATAGGGATAATGCTCAAAGTGCTTCACTGTCCTTGTGTGGTTTGGTATCTTGCTGCTTGCTAGTAATAACTAATTATTTTCTTCTTCAGTTGGCCACAGTCATCCGTATGTGATAAAGGCTGCAACAAAACAGATGGAACTACTCAATACAAATTCCCGCTTCCTGCATGACAACCTAGTTCAGTACGCACAGCGTCTTACAGCCACCCTGCCTGAGAAACTCTCTGTCTGCTATTTTGTTAACTCGGGGTATGTCTTAATAGCATTTTTTTTCCGTTCTGACTATTATGCTCCTCTTTGAGATGCACACTCAGGACAGCTTGGTCTAAATCTTACTAACTAGGGCTTAGTACCATGCAACAAAAATATTTACTGTACTGATCAAAACTTCCTTCCTATTTATAGCTGTCATACTTAGTGTGATGGCACAAAGCAAGAGAACATGAAACTGGCCTCATTAAAGCTATGAGGGGGAAAGCAAGAAAAGGAAATCAAGATGGCAAATTGGTGGATGTTATGTACAGATTGGTGAATGCCATCTGTAAATTGACATGTAATCTTGGAAATGAATACCCTTCTTTAGGCAGTTCGTTAGTCTTTGTCACTTACATTGCCAGAACAGACAACCCACAGTGACCTGTGAGAAGAGGGACTGTGACAGGTCAGGTTGGAAGCTTAAGTGTTCTTCCAGGGTGCAGATTTACGTCCTCTGCTACCTTACAGTGCAAGTGCTGGGGAGGATGGAAATGCTGTGGAGTGTGGGAGACGGGGCATTGCTTTTTAAGGCTTTTGTGACCCCATTGTGCTCTTAGCTGCAAAGTGGTCTCCTTTGTACCAGAGGACATAAATATCTGCAAGAAAACTGGGGGAGGGAAAAAAGCATCTCTTTGTTCACTGTTTATACAAAGAGCTGTTTTTTTCTTTACCCTCTTACATGCCACTTGTAGTCTCAACTTTAGCATTGTAATCTGTATAGTTACAGACCCTGCTGTGTTGATTTATTATATCCATTAGTCCCACGCGTCTTCTTCTGTGCCAGAATACCCTTTCAACTGGAAGCACTTCACTATTTTCCTGCTGTATCTGTTATTATGCAGGTCTGAAGCAAATGATCTCGCTTTACGACTGGCTCGGGAGTACCATGGGCACCAAGATGTGATCACCCTTGAAAAGTGAGTAAATAGAGTAACTTGTGTGAATGCAGCCAGCAACTCTGCCATTACTTCAGAAGCAGCTTTGCAGCAACCCCCCGCTGTTTGTACTCCCCTGCCTGCTGAAAGCAAAGCTTTGTTGCTTTTGTATTAAAACAGGTCAGGAAATCCCTTTTTCAGGTTTGGATAAACACAGGTTTTGAAAATCTCTGAAAAATAAGTTTGTCACTCACCCCAGAAGGTCAGTCATTTGTTAGCGACCATTTCCCACAGGTAGTCCAAAAGAAATTCAGACCAGAGACTTGAATGCTGGTTTTCAACAGCAATGAGTAGTCTGACCACTGGACTCTGGAAAAGGGTTTTGTGTTTGTCACGCTTTGCTGGACTGGTTCATTTTGCACAAATAATTATTCAGTGATCAAGAAGAAAGGTCCACTATCTTTGCAGCATTGCTGTGAGGATGTTAAGCTCTTCTCTGGTGAACACAAGTACACACATAAAACCAAGTGGCTCCAAAATCAGGATGCATTGAGAGGGCCATCACCATGGGGGAGGTGGCCAACCACATTTCTGGATTTTTCTATCCTAGATGCAGTCGTAGATTTGGTTACTCTGCTGTAGTGCTGGATCTCCTTGGATTGTGATTAGAAATTCCAGCCAGAGCAACTGCAAGAGCACATGTCTATCTGAACAGCAGAAACTTTGTTTGAGTCAGCTATTTCTAGATCCCTCTTCGCCCTGTTAGCTCAGATCTCTGTTGAACACACACTAACCTATGTGTGTGCTACTATGGGATCGTGATGTCTGATTTGGTTTTAGGGTCCCTTAAAGTTCATGGCTGAACATTTATTTAATGAATAAAAGTGTCTATTCCCTGAATGACAATCACAGAATCACAGAATATTCCGAGTTGGAAGGAACCCACAAGAATCATTGAGTCCAACTCTTAAATTTCACCACTGCCTCCCTGGCGGGAATCAAACCCCCAGTCTCCTGCCTGAGAGGTGGGGACACTCACCCCTGTACTAGAGTGGTGCTACATGCTTTAGGATCAAAAGGCTCTGGCCCCTCATTTCTAAATCAAAATGGCCTCACTCGTAAGCAGCTTTAACATACTTTGCAATACGTATAAAGCTTATATATTTGAACAATATCCTTATTTTGTGAAAGCAGCAACCATCTATCCTGTAGAGCCTTCAGGGCAGATAGCAGTGTGCTATTGCTGTATAAGACCCCCACTTTCCAATGCAATGCTCACTTTTGAGAGTCTTTGCAATGGTGTTGGGGTCTAGCTTGCAAAGCTTGGGCTGGCCAGAGAAATGAAGGAGCTGGATCCACCCTACAGCTGCTAGGTAAGACTGCTAGGTAAGACACCTTAGAGTTGATATGGTCCAGGGGACATCATCTTGGTCTGGCCTCCTTTTTTGCATGAAAGCAAAAAGCCTCTCTGCTTCCAGTCTTGATAGTGAATTGAAGTCAACAGCCAGCAATTTCATATTGCCTTTGAGAGAAAGACTGGGTAAATTAAATCAAGATTCCTTCACAAGTAGCGCTATATTGTGGAAGAGACAGTCGCTTATTCTGGATTATTCATAGGCACAGCTGTAAATTTAACTCCTGTATTCGTTTGGTGAAAATTGACTTGGATATTTAACACTCATGCAGTGCTTACCATGGCCATGTTACATCTCTGATTGACATCAGTCCCTATAAATTTGATCAGCTGGGAAAGGACTACAAGAAAGAGTATGTGCATGTGGTAAGTGTGGGGGTTTTGGTGGTTTTTGTAATTTTTATTCCTGTCATGCAGCATATGGAATTACCCACTTCTGGTGTAAATACACTTTCATTCTGTTTTGCTGATGGTAAAGTACATACGCTTGGCTGTTT
Organism: Pitta sordida; assembly: GCA_013390025.1. NCBI lineage: Eukaryota > Metazoa > Chordata > Aves > Passeriformes > Pittidae > Pitta > Pitta sordida. The sequence goes on from WEKX01001305.1 coordinate 8,604, forward strand.
TTCAGTGGAATAAATACAGCAAAATTATTTGCTTTTGAATTTCTAAGTATGCATTCAGCTGTAAGGCTGATTTCCTTCAAGTGCTGCATTTTTTCTTAGTTACTGCATTGTACAATTAACAGTTTGATGAAATTAGCCACTATACATTGTGTAGGTTTGGCTAAAGCTATGCAGGACTTTGAGTCTATTTCCAAAAACTGAAAAGGCAGACTGCGTAAGTTTATAGTGATCTGGGTATAGGGCTCATGTGTGTCGAAGTGAGTGTGATTTTTCAACCAAAACTGTATCAAAGAAAGAAATCTTTCTCATCCCAAAAATGTACACCAAGCAGGTCTTTCCCATCTAGAACTCCTTGCAGTGACTGCATTGCCAAAGTAGTGTACACCTTGTTATATCACTTTCTCTTATTTACTGAACCTCTCCTAACACCATTTGTAGAGAGTCTTCTGTGTCATATGGATTTGTACCGTGACTAGGGCTGGAAGGAAAGTGAAAGACTGGAGAACCCCATCCTTCAGTTGCAGAAATGGATCTTCTGCAATAATGTGAAGTGAGGAGGAGGACTCATTATTGTGTCTTCGGGGAGAGTAAGGACAGTCTTGAAAAGTGGATGAGGTAGATAATGACTCTTTCAACAGCATTGTCCAGTAATGTTGAGCACATCACAGAGCTACATTGAGTTTAGGCTCCTGCAAGCATTTTTGCAATTCCAAGCAGAATTTCAGGCTGTAATAAATCCTATTACCTATTTGTATGGAAAGCCAATAAAGCAGAGCAATAGAAAAGAAAGTAAATATTTCATAGAAGAGTAGTCTTTATTAAAAAAAATAATAATAAATTGGTCTTTTCAGGCTCCTTCTCCAGATATCTACAGAGGGAAATATAGGGAAGACCACCCAGATCCAGCAAGTGCTTATGCTGAAGAGGTGAAAAATATTATTGAAGAAACACAGAAGAATGGACGCAAGGTGTGTGTTTTGTGCTCTAGAAATGCTGAGGCTTCATCTATTAAGTGTGCCTTGAAGCATATACAGGCAACTAAAGGATTGTTACTTTACTCAGTGTAACATGCTTCCCTCCACTCAATTTTTCTGTGATGAATTCTGTGTTCAAAACGTGCCATTTTTGTACCTGATGCTCTTGTAATTTTTCAAGGCATCAGTGAAAGGATCAATAGCACAGTTGTATACATGAAGATACATTTTAAATTCCTAGATACAGTTTAAATTCCTATTTTATGCATTGAATTGGTAGATTGTAAATACCTTTGGAAAAGGTTTGAGGTCAACTGAGAAACTACATTACAAATTCTAGCAAAGATGTATCTAAAAGTTTCCAAGACATGGAGAAAATCTACTACATAAAATCTTGATACTCCATTTCTGAGCCTAGTAGCTGAAAGTAACTTTGGAGTCATATAAAGAGGAGAAACTTTCAGTTGGATGTAATATGACCTTGGTAAAACTAGACAGTTTCTGAACATGTTTGCCTACAATGTGTTTTAATGATAGCATTAGTGTGTTGAGACATGTAGGGCTTGATCCAAAACCCACTGAAGTCCCAGAAGGCTTCAGTGGCAACTGGAACATGTTCCTTTCTAGTACAACGGACTTATATCACTCTTCTTTTAGTGTCTTCATCAACTTTTTTCTATTTTCTACTAACGGATAGTTTTGTTTTTTCTTCCCTTGTTTCCTTCTGCATATTTCTTAGGTTTTGGTGACATAGACCTGTGGCAGGACAAGTTGTGCTAAAGGCTAAGCCTCACATGCTATGGAAAGCTTCGTACTCTTTGGCCGTAGCATGCCGCTTCCAATATAGTGTACGGTTCTTTACACGTTACTGCTCGGCCTTGTTTCCAGGAAGACTGCACCAACACAGAGACCTCTTGATGCTAAGGGAGGGGTTCAGAAGTGGTGTGGGGATGCAATCCCTTAAATAGCAGACTTACGCTGAAACCTTGGGGTAATATCGTATCTCTGCTGCATAGACCTCTGCTGTTGACAAGAAACAAATTTTGATGTTCCAGTGTATCTGATCTGCTGCTCTTACCCTTCCTGAATTGAAATAACTTTCTTTTTCATTCCTAGCAACTGGAATTATTTCATCTGTAGAATTTTTCTCTTCTTTAGTCAAGTGCCTTGTGCTGACATTTTATTTGCGTAGTCATTTGCATTAGGCAGGGGTGCCCAAAGCCTAGTCACAGGTCATCTTACAGTTCATCATCTACACAACTCTGCCAGCTGTTCAGGATTGACAAAAAACCTGGTCACCTCAGATATCTACAAGCTTTATTAACTTGTTAGGGAAAATATCAGACACTGTTGTCTGTGTTCTGTAAATTCAAATTTGTAAATAAATGTACATAGCTCCCAGGAGCCTGATCCAACATCCAGTGGGATCAGTAAGTCTCGTGCAATTCAACAGCTATAGGACAAGGGCTTACTGGAGATCCTTGTATTCCCTTCAGGCTGCAAAGTTGACCCTGGCTACTGCAAATTTGGGCACTCCTGATTACAAAATAAATAAATTGTTTAGCCATAGCTGCTCTCAAGAGCTCTCAGTTGTCCCACCCATTGCGTGACTAAGTTAAGGCACATATTTAAACATTTATTTCTAGATTGTTAGATGTCTGTGCAAAGGCCTAGTAGATGAACACAGCTCTCACATGAATTTGTTTTTTGTAGATTGCTGCCTTCATAGCTGAATCCATGCAGAGCTGTGGAGGCCAAGTAATTCCACCTGTGGGCTATTTCCAGAAAGTGGCAGAGTACGTACATCACTTCAAAGGGGCATAAGTAGAAACAAAGAAACAATTTGTTCACTATAGGCTTATCTTATCAATTCAGCTATTAACCTCTCTTGTTTTTGACTATCTGTGGTTCATTTCTATTTATTGAAGAGTATGATTCTACTTCATTTTTTTGTGGAATATCAGCTGATTGCTTTTAGCTAGAAAATTGCCATTCCTTACCTATCTTTAAATCCTCAGACATAAGTTTGATGGAAGATGAAGTTAAATCATCATAGTTATAATCCTTCAGTACTTTTAAAGTACCCCTATTTTGAACCAAAATGTCAGATTCTTTTTCTGAACATTTAACTTATGAAAAATGTATAGCTATGAAATAGCTATAGCTGCGTTCTTTCTTTTTTTCCTTACCTGGTCTCACACTGGAGAATTTCTGTGATACAGACTCCCTTGTCCTTGACTGCCTACTCAAGACTGCCGCACTATTCTTTCAAGTTAATCTCTTTATTTTTAGGTATGTGCATGCAGCAGGTGGAGTGTTCATAGCTGATGAGGTCCAGGTTGGCTTTGGCAGAGTCGGGAAGCATTTTTGGGCATTCCAGCTGCAAGGCGAAGACTTTGTGCCTGACATTGTCACTATGGGAAAGCCCATTGGCAATGGACACCCTATGTCTTGTGTGATCACAACAAGGGAAATTGCTGAAAGTTTTGGTGCGTCCGGACTGGAGTATTTCAATACAGTAAGTTCATAGGGGAAGCTTTGCCTTTTTTTACTTTTGGTCTGCATCTAGCAGTTAGAAGTTTTACAGGTGATTCAACTAACATCTGCATCCATCACTACACCACATTAATAAGAGCTTGAGTCAACCACGATCTAATATCTAAAAGTGAGTGGAGAGGCTTTGAAATATGCTCTTGATCAAGTGGTACATCATCATATGGACCAGCACTAGCTCTCTGGCAAGTCATGCTTCTCAGCTCACATCCATACAGATAAATTCTTCCTTACACCTCTTTCCATCTGCCCCCTCTGAAATGTTCCTCAGGAAACATTTTATCTGCATGCCTGCCACTAAGGTGCAGCATTCTTCTTGTTTACCATACCCCCCCTTTCTCATCCCGTGACTCAGCCTTCTTCCCAGCTACCATGGATCCCCCCGCTTTTAACAGAGTTTATAACCACTGATTCAAGAAATATTGGATCTATCACACACTGCTCTTCCCAGGACAATTTTGCCAGCATGTGCAATCAACTGAACACTTCAGCCTACAAATCATCAAATTACTGAGACCTGAAGTGGAAGAAAAGGGAGCCCCTCCCTTGCCCAAAATGTGGGGGATGGTGTTCCACAGCCTGAATGGAAAAAATCCTCACCTTCAAGCTTTTCTCATGACATGCAAAGCAGGAGAGGGCAAGTGAAGACTACACGGATAGACACGGATGAATGTTTTGGTTTGGTGTGTTTTGTTTTCGATGATGAATTTTGTTCTCCTATTTGTCTTTGCTATCAGTTTGGAGGCAATCCAGTATCTTGTGCTATTGGTATGGCTGTGCTGGATGTAATAGAAAAAGAAGATCTCCAAGGAAATGCTACACGTGTAGGAAATTATCTCCTGGAGTTGCTGGCTGATCAAAAGAAGAAACATCCCTTAGTGGGAGATATCAGGTGGGTTCCTTACAGCAGTGTCAGAGAAGAAAGTAACTGTGTTAGAAAAAGCAACAAGTTTGGGGTGAGTGAACACACAAACATTATGCCAGGATTTTGCTGTGTACCTCTTTTTTAAAATGCACTCTCCAAAACTGATACTATAAGGCAATATATTATTTTTTTAAAAGTTGTCCATCCATCAGCTTGGTTAGGTGTAAGGATAACCACTAGAAAGCTTTGGGAGAATAGGAGAAAGAGCCATTCACATGCAATAACCCAGCTGTTAGCACACTTGCAATGATGCAGACCTTGCTCAAATCTCTGATCCATTTCCTTGGGAGATGTTACTTTGGATTTTCATCATCTCATGTTACTACCATTCATAATTGCCTTCAGGTTTTTTGGGGGAAAATGGGTTGTGTTGCAGCATTTGTATACTTCCTCGTTTTCACTAGTTGTCTTCTACAGCTTCCTAGTTTGAGATTTACAGGGTAAGAGAGTAAAAGAATTATTCTATCACTCTTAAATGGCCATGTAGCCTTAATTAGCCAGCTAAATTTATTTATCCAGAAATATCTGTCACCTCATTTGATCATGTGAAGTAGCCAAAAGGCAACCAAAGAGAAAGTGTCCTGTTTCATGCTCCTTCCCCCATTTGCACTCCAGGGAAGGGAACTGCTGTTGTTAGAAGCAAATATTGCATTTTCAGCACAAGGCTTGTGTTAGTGACACTGGATTTCACTTGTCTGTACCTTTTTTCTCTATTCCAGGGGTGTTGGATTGTTTGTTGGAGTGGATCTGGTGAAAGATCAACAAAAGCGAACACCAGCCACAGCTGAAGCCCTTCATCTTATTTACAAGTACAGTGAGCCCCGCATATTTGCAACCCGCTGTTTGCAAGCTTCAGTAATTGTGGTGATTTTTCTGCGAGATGTGCAACCTTGGAGCATGCCCAGAACGTACCAGGACCCCAGTGGGCTCTGGCCCCGGTCTTGCCGCTTGCGGTGCAAGCACAGATGGCCCCACCGCCCCCCCCACCCTTCACCACTGCTCGCAGGGCGAGCACAGTGGGCCCCGTCTGCTCACGAATATGTAAATTAGACCCACCCAGGAGCTGGCATGGCACGCCTGGGATGCGTTTAGTGTAAATGTGTGTTTTTGCACGGCTGNTAAATAGTTTTTAGAGACTATGTGCACTGTTCAAACCCTTGTAATATTTCCCAGCAGCTAGTCATTCATTTCAGTTTAATTTTTTTTTATTTTTTGATAACATAGTACTAAAAAAAGAAAACTTTCAAAATCTAATCTCAGCCTGAATAGTATGACAGGTCACAATATAATTTTATACCTGTGTCTAAAACAGATACTTCCTCTTTCTGCAGACTCAAAGAGCGTCAAATCCTTTTAAGTGCAGATGGACCCTACAGAAATATTCTAAAATTTAAACCACCAATGTGTTTCACAATGGAAGATGCAAAACACGTAGTGGAGACAATTGATGCACTTCTTACAGGTATGTGTGATTTACAACTCAAAGGAATACTCTTCTTTGTTAATTTCCTGATCACCCCTTAGAAATACTAGCCACCATAACATAGGTTATTAAATGCAAGGGCAAGTAATTAGCAGCATTTCTTACCACTGGTCCAAACTTCTGTTCTTAATGTCAATTACTATAATATTTACTATACATAAATAAAAATCCCCTTACGTACTTCATCCAAACTTTCAGGCAGAATACTGCACTTGATCCTTTCTCTCACTAACTCAGTGTTACTACTCATTTATGGTCACATATGCTGTATGTTAAGGAATGAATATATTAATTCAGCACAGGCCTGAAAGACACTGCAGATACCCTGGTGTAACTTTCCATAAAGTGCTCTACTCATTTTTTTTTAATTTCTTTTTTAACTGGCGTACTGGAACATGATTATCTCACTGAAATTAGCCTGAAGGTTTTCAGGCTCTGTTTATCTTTTACCAAGAGACCAATCCAGGGGAAAATAACATCAGCATAAGGACTCTTGAAGCCTATTCTTCATAAAATGCTCCTGTCTTCTGAGATTATAACAACTGAAGTTAGACTACCACAAACTTGCTGGACAATGGCAGAGTTCTGCTTTGAAAGGTCTATCTGACACCCTGTGCCACAGTAGAGTTCTCTAAACACACCCAAGATCCTCAGTCCTGACAGATTAATCACATTGCCTCGAAATATGTTTTTAGAAAGTATACATCATTCTTCAGTTATTCTTCTGTGTGATAAGTGCCCAAAGGAATAACTGATTTTTTTTTACTTCAGCCAGCTATTAAATTGCCTGTATGCTTACTTATCCCTGGTTCTTTAAAATTAAATTATTCTATTACTTTTTATCAGAAATGGAAGAGGCCACTGGAATGAAGACAGCAAATAATGCATCTACAAATATACAGTGTAAAAGAAAAGTATGTTTTAATTTTTTTTCATTCTTATTTAGAGAGGTGTTCAGTGACATGGTCTAGATAATGGGACGACGGGACAGGGAATTAGGTTATGTCCACAGCTCTGGGGTTGTGGGTTCGATCTCTGTATGGGCATTAATTTGGGAGTTGGACTTGATGATCCTTGTGGGTCCCTTCCAAATCAGAATATTCTGTGACTCTGTGTTTGTCAAAGCGAGTATAAATTACTTTGATGGGGCATGCCTTCATTTTTGGTAGCGTGAGTGACTCTGTGCCTTGAAACTGATCTCAGAACATGCTACTGGAAACTTGAGAGGATTGTCTCACTGGGTCAGATAAAAGAAAGAACTGAGTAATACAGACCAGCAATGTGAAACATGTTACAGATGAGCCCCTCACCTTATCTGCCTGTGTGCAAACAAGACCAACCAGACTTTGGGCTGCACAAAGTCATGAGGGCAGCAGTCAGCCATTCCGAGCACTAGGTATAACATGCTACTGATAGATATTTGGCTTTCTAAGCAAGCCTTCAGCCTGGAAGGTGTCCAAGTTCCAAGGCTTTTGTTTCCACCATAGCTCTTTGAGTATGAATGGCTGACACACATCCAGATTAGAACTTCTTAGGTCGCAGCCCCAACTTCGGGTAAATCATGTATAATCCCTCACACCCCTAAAAGCATGTCACCCTCTTCATAGGAAAGCTTGCTGAACTGTCCCTTGGTGGGTTTTCCAGTGGTGTTGTGGGAGTGAGAAAGCAATAGCTCAGCTGTCTGGGGATGTAGTAATTAAGCAGAGACTTGATAAATTATGGGCTATATACCTGTATTTTACTAGGTTTAGAGTGCAAGCCTCCTCTTGCAGACATTTGTACACATTCAGTTCAATTTCTTTCAAAACTAAGACATTGTGCAATCATTAATAGAGAGTCAGGTAGAGCTGCCTAATGGGAACCAAGTCCAATGGCTGCCTGATGGAAGACATGCATGTACCTCCACTGACATTTCCTTTCTGCTTCAGGCAACTGAAGAGAGTTCTCAACCAGAAGGTGAAAATGAAAACACCAGCCACATGAATGGAGTTGCCTGCAGGCAAGAAAATGGCATTTGTTCAAAAAAACGCTCACTGTCAAGTAAAAGAATAAGAACATGAAGAAGGAAAGTTTCTTCATTCAGTTTGAATTTCTGTCCGTCTTGCTTTTGAGATGAAGAGTGCAATAGTCTGAGTCCTAGGGTATGTTTGAAGCCTAGTTATGCGTTCCATAAACTGTCTGAATTCCTGTTAGCTTCAGTAGGTTTAAAATACCTTCTCAGATACATGAGAACTGCACCATGTGGCTTGAAAACTAGATATGACAGAATGGACAAGTCATAGAAAAATACCTTGTTGCTGATGGCAGGCTTGCCATAGGTACAGAAACTCAGTGAAAACTGTGGATTTACCCATATTATACAGAATCTGATTTGCTTAACTGCCATAAAGCAGATGCCAATCCTATTAAGTTTAATAATGTATGCTTTATATGCTATTTTTACAATATTATAAATTTCAATATTAATATTGAGATGTTAATTACTTCCCATGTTTTAATGGCTAAATTAACTTAATTGCTTGAGAAAGAAATCATTATTATCTTCCAGTGTAACTTAGGTCCTATGGACCATATTCCCAGCTGATGTAAATTGGAGGAACTGCTAATATCAACAATGTTTCTACTAAAAGTTTACCACTCTGTGTGTAGAGACACAATGTCTGGACAAGACATTCTTACCATAAATTCAAATTAAATGAAGAATCTAATTTTCTATGAATAAAGCAACTTTTATAGAAAAGTATTTATATAGAGTAAGATTTTATGATTTTTGTTTCCAAAAGTTTATAGATTTAAACCTATCAGTCCATAAAACATGCAAGTAGAGTATGTATATATATGAGATTCCCAGGGACAGCCCTGCTTGTATTCCTGTGGATTTTAGTTGTTTTGACAGTCATGATCTTGTTGAAGCAGTGCTGTTAGTTTTTGTCAGTGGTGATGAAGAGTCGCATACCAGTTGCATGGGATCCTGATACATAAATTGCCATGCTAACACTGGATAGATTACTAAAATGAGAGGACCACTACAAAAACCATGTATGCAACTGCTGCCTATCCATGCTGCAGATACTTTAGACTGACTTGCCTCCTTGTCAGGGTTGGATTTCAATGACAGCACAAAAGCCCTGCTTCTCTTTCTTCATACATGCACAACTCCATCTTAGAGAGGATACTGAGAGCTTTCCAAACAGTATGTACTTCAGAAAAAAGCACAAAATGTATTTATTTCCTCTTCAGTTTTAATACCTGGAATTCTGTTGTTTTGTAATTGCTGCTAATGATCTTACTGATGTGACTGAAAATTAAGCACATTACCTAATCTCATGTTTTCCACAATTTGTTACATTATTATTGATGTGAATGGTGTCAAGTCTTCCAATATTCTCCAGCTGACATATTTTCTGTTTCATGATCTTTCAAGGATACTTCCATAAAAATAAATCTCTTGTTTGTAATTACTGCATCCTTCACGAAGAGAGTACTTTGTGGGTTTTTATCATTTTATTCTTCAGTAATACCTATTTGATGAGGGAAGTAACTTCAATTTTGACTGGAGGTTGTCACCCTGCCAGAGCCGAACTGACAAGGCTGTGTTTCCTTGAGGACCTGCTGCTGGCAGTTCTTACCCTCCAAACCAGATGTTGCCTCAGCTGCCACAATTCAGTCCCTGCTAACCCTGCACCAGAAAGGACACCACAGGACTTTTCCAAAATGAAACTACACAAAGAACTGGGTCAACCTAATTTGCTATGTCCAAAGGAATGCCCTGTATGGAGTGCCACTACTTACACTGTACCTCATCCACTGTGTGCAGCAGCAGCAGTATGCACTTCCAAGGAAGCAAATGCTTGTGTAATGTATTGGAAGGCTTAAGCTAAAAGGCACAGAGTCCTCCAGTCTGTACTATGACACTGTTCTGGCAGGTCATTAATCTTTTATTTTCAAAAATATTTCAAAGAACTACACATAAAAAGTCTAATTAGCCTAAATCTGGTATGAGGGTGTGTGTCTGAAGATTGTAACAGTCACAAACACAAGGGGCCTGTGCCTCTCTACTTCTGCCTGTACCTGTATTTGTCTTCCGCACATGCTCGAAATATTTGCAACAGTCATTGATCCAATTCACTCGTGTTTTTCACTCAGCTTCTGCCTCATCAGTCAGAAAGCTCTCTACCTGTTGGTTCTGCTCATTTTACAAGGTGCAAGTTACCTAGAAAAACTAAATCTTCTAGTTTCTTTAAGCAAGAGAAGATATCGCTCCTATGATACACACTGAAAAAAAGCCATTATAAGTGGAGGAACCAATCCAACAGTTACCAGGAGTTGAGCTGGACCTACTAGACGTTGTATCAACATTAATGTTCCCACAATATCTCAGAGTCCACTCACAAAACTATGCACAGTGAGTACTCTGAAAGGCTTACTAATTAGAAGAGCCTGACTAAGAGATGAGAGAGTGGAAGCAGAAATAATTAAGGCTAAACACAGGGTACACAGTTCCAGTCAGCTGAACTGATCAAATATAATCCCTCCACTAAACAGGAATGAGTTTTCTTTAACTTTTCCTACTCTGTTATTCTTTTTCTTCTTTCTACCTCTCCTGTCCTGGCTGTGCAATTCCTGGTTTTAGCCATATATTTCAAACTCCACCCTAGCCCTTACAATCATCAGACACCTCCATAAGCCAGTTCAACTCACTGAACTTTGTGTAAACAAAAATAAGATCATATGTTTTCTGCAAGGCTAATGAACAGGCTCATACAGGAGTAAGAGATAATGGAGTGAAGGAAAGGCAGGATTCTATCCCAAGTGGACATGACACAATGGAGTTAGTTACTTGTACCTTTACTCTGGCTCATCATCTTACTGGAAGCTGAATCAAGGTAATTTTACTGCATTTTCATAGTTTATTACTGTTTCCATCACTTTTTTATTGCACATTTGTGACTTTTAAGCAAACAGACCAGTCAGAGCAAGGGAAAATGAAAGGACAGTGCTTGCTGCAAATACTGATGGAAGTGTGACACTGAGAGTCTGAATCCACTGATGATTAATTTCTTTACATATGAGCAAGCAGGACTGACACTGCATGGAGTCCCAAAGCTATGCCTCAGACAGCACTGATCTGGAGAGAAGAATTATTATCAAAATTTTCCATGTCAACACAACACTGCCAAACTAGCAGGGAAAGAGATTATGCCACATATCGACGTCTGGGGGAAAAAAGCCTCAGCCTTATCTCCATAAAACATTGCAACAGGACTACACTGGACAGAAGAATTACGCAGGAATATAATATTTTGTCTGTTGCTTTTTGGATTAATAGTTTCTTAGACATACAACAACCTCTTGTCAGATATGTAATACATTTATGATCTTCACAACTGGTATGCTTGGTAGCTGGGAACAAACAGACAGCCCCAACACACCAAAGTTCAGAGAGGAAAAGTCCTCACACACACATCCGGAAGAAGAAAACTCTGATTGTATCTGGTAAAATAAAAGAGGCAAATGAAGGGGACCAATAAACAAACCTGAAGAACTGATTTTACATGTCTCATGGCAATGCACAGGGCATTTCTGTTAAAAAAGAAATAATAAAGCAGACATAGAAATGCCTTTTTAATATGGTAAAAGTCTGGGTCAAGTGTCAAAAATATCCATCACAAAATTCTAAGTGGAGAACGCTGTTGCAATGTCTCTCACAAAACGGTACATGAGAATTCATACAGGCATCTCTCGGATAGTAAGATACCAGTGCTGCAGATACTCTCTGCTAAGAGTTGGAAGAAATAGAACCCGTTAAAGAAGTTGCCATTGACAATGTACTAGAGAACACAAAGCAAGGAACTGCGATGTCAGTGAAATAGTATTCATTATATTGTGTGGTTATGTACTGGATATACACATATGAGCATATTGTATCTGTATGTTTGACCTACCTCTATGGTTTTTTTCTCCATTTAATAAAATAACTTAGGAATAAAGCAAGTGATTTATGCTTGCAAGCAGGGCAAATTATCTCAAGTAGGAGAAAGGGTAGTTTACTTTCCCAAGTTTTTCAGTGGTGACTTGACAAAGTGTTCTAACAGCATTTCTTTTCAACCTGGGCCTGACCCGCGCTGCTGCCAGCCAAGCTCTGCCAGAAGGATTATGCAAGGGAAGACAAGGCCAAATGACTGTGACAGGATTTCTCTATCTGTGCTACCCATATGCATTTGTATTTTCCCACCTGGAACATTTGGGTTTGTTGTTGCCTGTTGTTCAGCAGAGAAGATGAATTAGAAGAGGCAAGTAATATCTCTGCCTTTCCCACTGACTAGCTGTATGCCTGCACCATGTCATCTGTGTACACTTCAGCTTCCAGAGATGCAGGATATCTTACAAAGTCCATGAGAAACTACTCTACAGAGGAGTACTCTTCATGTTGATATTTCATAAGGAAACACATTTAGGCCTAAATGAAAACCTTACATACAAAGTACCAAAAGTTTAAAGCCTTCACTAAGTTTCACAGCTCAAGGCCAATCTGCACTAAGAAAAACAGTCTCTAGTCTCTCCCACTCACACTTACAGCCATTCATTTGTCTTAGGGTAAATATTGTTCCAATATCACAATAACACAATAAAACAATATCACATTTACAATAATACGGAATAATAATAAAAAAAAAAAAGGAAGTGGAAGAGGAAGAACATGAAGAAATGTGTTTTGGCACAGAACTGATGATTGTTAAAAGTCTTTAATCGATAAGGCAGAAAATCCTCGGGTTTCATGAAAATCTGGGAAAGGATTCCTGGCTTCATCTTGGCTATTGATTGCATGGTTCAGAGACTGACAACATCTTTATTTCTCTATTTAGTTCCACATCTAAAAGCAGCTGTAATAACCTTTGTTATGGTTTGTAAATGTTAATCACTTCATCAAGGACAATACCCAGTAAGTAAAATTAGCTCAATATACTTATTTGCAGTTATCTTATTTTATTCATTACTTGCCTATGGTTTTGTGAGGGAATAAACCCCTATGAGGGGCAGTACAAAGACAAAGATTGATTATGTGAAACACCAGGGAGCAATGAAGACTTACAGCCACAGAACTACAAGGAAACAAGCAGTTTAGCAATCATCTCCCGGGAAGCTTAAACATCTGTAAATAGATTTTCAGTTGACACAAGGTATTTCTTTTAAAAAACATAAAGTTTTTTGTATCCATTCCTTAGTTCCTTCATTCTAGTCACACAATAAGGCATGAAAGGAGTTCATCTGGAAAATGCGCTGCTCACTCCACTGCTTTGCTCTTAAGAATAAAGATTTCTGTTCACAGTACTTCTAATCAGCTCTCAATTAAGTTAGCTTTATTCTATTCGCTATTAGGCAAAACACAGATCTTATAAATCATAAATAAATTGGACTATAAGGACAGACTATATTTTGCATATTCACTTTTGAAGAACAGCATGTGAGTACAGATGAGACCTACAAGTCTTTGTGAGGCAAGACCAGCTTTCCTTCTAAGTTATGCATCTGTGCAAAAATAGTCACAATATTTAATGCTGCTTTTTTAACCCACAGTGAAATCAGGACACTGTTGTAGGTTGTAAAACGCCAGTGGAAAAAAATATTTCCAGTGTAAGCTACATTTGATTAAAACAAATACCTACAAGTAAGGACTGCAACTTCATTCTTTTGTCTTAAAGTGCATTAAGCTACTTCGTAATTCACAAGAGAAGTCAGAGAGTTACCTGCAAGCACTGTATAAAACTATTTGCCTACAAATGCACATGGTTTCATATAAAGTTCAGATGTGCCCCTAATTACTTATTTGTTACATCCCAATGAGAGTCCTGTTCTCTTTTCATTACACCTAGCCTACACAATTAATCTTTTCCTAGTTTGGATTTGAGAGCAGGCAGACGGGAACACTGGAAAGCATGCTAAGAGAGCACTTTGTATTGCAAGCATTCCATCCTCCAACAGTACAGTAAAAGCAGCAACCAAGTGCTGCTGGATACCCATCTCCAAGCTATATTTGCTGTTCACTTTGTCTTTCAGCATTCATAAAGCTCCTAAACATCTTCTTCCTCCTTGTCTCTCTAAAGTTTGCCAGCTACTGACAATACTGCCTTCTATATAAACTTGCTACATATTTCACTGTCCAGAAAAACAATCTAGAAAAAATAATAGCAGCTCTTTATTCTATAAATGTGTGCATATGCGTTATGCTTATAAAAGTAGGTGGATAAATATGTATATATATATATATGGCAAAGTTGTTCTGCTCTGGATCTGAGTGTGGATCCATAAGTTTCTGCATCTGCAATGATGCTACAGGTCAAGCAGAGTTCAAACACCCATAATCCTGTTGCTCAGATGTCTGAGACCAGTGGTCCACATGGATTAGCTAGCTTTCTGAAAACAAAATTCTCTTTCAACATGTAAAACTGCAGCACCTACAGGAATATTGACCAAAATACCTAGCATCTTCAAAATTGCCTAGATAAAATCATGTTTCTCCTCACCTTTCCTCTCACCCTCCCACGTCCCCTCTCCCTCAAAAAAAGGTGTCTGGAGAGAAAGGGTCTGAACTAGCTTTCCTCCTCTCCTTTCTCTAAATTCATTTATAGTCTGCCCTCCCTCCAGCTTTGTTTCAAGTCAAGCATCTAGGCCGATTGCTAGGGGACTGAAAGCCGAAGGTTGGCAGGTCAGGCATGTCCAGTAACAATCACCTTCTGCTTGCTGAATGTTGAATTACCTCCAGACAGTCCATTCTTTCTTTCCTGTTTTTCCAGACTTGTTTCTGTTCAATTACGTGCTTTATACTTACACAATAAACAGCTCAAATGCTTGAACAAATACAGTATTCACTTTTGTAAAATTGCCTGTCAGTCACACCTGCATTTTCTATCTCTGTATTTTTTGCCTTCTCTAGATGAATATTGCTTTGTTTACAATGTCTCCTTGCAAAGCCAGCATGGGTTTGGCTCCTGTTGAACTCAGCTTGCAGCAGGCTGCTCAAGGAAGAAGATTGGTGGCAACTGAATCACAGGCCCAAAGAGTAGATCACACAGAGGGAAAGTGATACGTGACACATTCCAGCCCATGGGCACCTGGTTGTCTTAAGCAAGAGGTAAACAGGGAATAAAAGCAAGGAAGTGGAAGAATCATAAGACTTTAAGGGCATATTAAGTACATAACAGAAGAATAGATGGAAAAATCTGTGTCAGTCAATGGAGCACGTAGCCATGCAGGTGTATTTCCATACCACGCAAACACCTATCTGGAGATTAATACATTCCAACTCCTAATACAGCCTTGCTGAGGACCTTAGAGCAGTAGCATTCCCCCGTTTCAGACCCAGGAGTCTCTCCCAGTGGCTATGAAATGATGACTTTCTTGAACTGATTGAAGTTTTTTGAGAGTACACAAATGTTTCCTCCATGAAAGCCTATGCAACTTCTAAAGGTGCATCACGTTTGTCTCACCCGAAGTGTTGCTGAACAAAACAATGCACAGTGATCCTTCAGCAATTGGGGTTTCCAAAATACTAGTGGTCTAAGGAGAGCTATTTCCACAGGCTTGAAAAAAGTTCTTTCTCACAGCAGTAGGGAATTCAGTTTTGCTCAGCCTATTTTTCAAAAGTATTTCAAGTCTTAAAATTTGTACAATACCAGTGGAAAAAAGAGTCTCATGACTCTGTTATCAGTCCATTTTATGTAACATGTTTGCAGTGAATGATTAAACAAAAACATTATTGCTTAGTAAGTTTTGAATAGATGCCCAGAAATCACGCATGCAGAGCCAAATACTACCATTGATGTTTAAACACTTTTAAAAGGATTAACTAAAGTCGACAAGGCCAAAATTCATCCTCTGAATAGTGAGGTGTGCTTGCCATTGAAATGTCGATGACAAACTCAACATTGATTCCAAACTTGACACAAAATGCACAAGGAACATCATTGTCCTATTGCTTTAGAGATCAGTGGTAATGTGCACTGAAGGATGAACATGTGGTAATGAAGTTAGTGGTGATCACAGTCTGGGTAAAATGGGGATATGTAAGCTGTCTTTCTCAGTTCTCTTTGTGTTCCCTTTATGAGAATCATAAACATTCATATGACCCTGTAGGCTGTTCAGAAATAATTTATGTCTGTAATGCTGCAAGTACTGTTAAAAGAGCTTTTATTATTTAAGTTTCAAGTGGTCCCTAAGTTGCCAATTCCTTAACAATTTTCAGATCAGTAATACCAAATGTTCTGCTGTAAATAATTGGGCAAACACTGTCACAGAAGTATTGACAAGGTTTCTTATTGCTGGAAAATTATAGGGGGTTTAGTGCCAGCTCACCAAATGTTTGTGACAAGCAAAACCAAAATGAACTATGAATTCCATTCCAAATTTTATAACTAATTATATTTATTACAAGTTTTCACAATTTGCTCAGCTGTATTTGGAGGCTTATCTGCACTTGAAAGTTAATTCTGTCCAGGACAGAGTACATGTTCATTGCAATAACAATTGCAGAACAACTCATGTGTAAAACCTGTTCCAGAATCAGTCTGTCTTATTCCACTTTAGATTCCCTCTGAAAGAAAGAATCTGGGATCTGACACATACCAGATTTGAGACCTCTTTTTTCAGATGTGCTTGAATTTGATGTAGTCTTTCACTGTTCTTCCCTTTTCAGTAGGCTTTTTGGCACACACTCAATTCAGCTCTGCAGTGAGGATAAAGGGAACAATACAAAAGAAGAGAGTCCTTCTGGGGAATCTTTCATTGATTAATTCCTGCTGACTTGATTTCTACAGCAAATATTGTAACTAATGATCTTAGGTTTTCTGAGGCCTCTGTTTGTACCTTAAGGTTCAGAACTCTAGGACCAAAGTGCCCAAGATCCTTATGCAATTTACTTAAGATTTCTGTCTCAATAACTCTGAAAATAGTAGGGGCAGAATGAGCTTGAACACTACAGCTACACAATAAATCACTACGACATTAGATAATACTACTTTTAGAGATATCCACTATCTTGCACAAGATTTTGGCTGTGACAGCCTTTTAGAGTCTCAAAACAGAGCACTGATGACACTAGCAATCAGTAGCTTTTTGGAGAAGATTTTATTCCTTTTGCCTGCAAGAGAAACTGGAAATGAGCATGCTTATTCCCAGGGCTATATAGCAGGCCAGAAATTCTTACACAACAACTTTTAACTCTCAGAATAACAGAATATTTTGAGTTGGAAGGGACCCATAAGGATTATTGAGGCCAACCACTGACAGAATTGAACCCCCGGTCTCCCAGCTGAGAGGTGGGGATACTCACCACTGTACTAAAGTGGATTTTATGGTAAGATCGGTCTCCTCCAACAGGGCTCAAAAAGTCAAAAAGGAAATATGTACTCACTCCTCTCTGTATGCAGCTACTCTTTCTATTGGGAATGTCCAGCACAACTGTTGAACAAAAAGTATATATAAAAAGTAAGTACAATAAAAATTCAAAGCTGTGGCAGTAGATGACTTCAGACCACTCAAGGCATTCTGTGTTTCTTTTTNAACTGGGGAGCCCAGAACTGCACACAGTACTCCAGATGAGGTCTGACCAGCGCTGTGTACAGGGGAAGGACAACCTCCCTGGACAGACTGACCACACTGTTCCTGATGCAGGCCAGGATGCCATTGGCCTTCTTAGCCACCTGGGCACACTGCTGGCTCATATTGAGTTTCCTATCGATCAGTACACCTAAGTCTCTCTCCACTTCACTAGTCTCGAGCCACTCCTCCCCCAGCCGATAGCGGTGCATGGGGTTGTTCTAAAAGCTAGTGCTGTGAACAAAATGGGTGTTCATATCCTAGCCCCGGGTTAGCTAGGCAGGAAGCCCAGTTTTCAGTACTGTGCCATTGACCACGAAGCCTACACTTGGGGCCAGGATTTGATGCTACACTGTTAGGTTGGTTACTACCAGATCAAAACCACTGTGGCTACAAGCTACGCAGACCTGATTCAATACATATACAGATTATTAAATTTTGGAGACAGAGAGAGGGGAAGCTTATTTTGACAGATGCTATGCCGGGTGAGGCATATACTGTTCTGCTGCAGATAACATAGAATCTATAAACTCTATATGATGTGCTTCGGTGAATTTCACAGAAATTCAGTCATCAAGAGTATTCACCTTGTCTGTGTCAAATCGTGGCTCCAGAATGGTGAAGTGAACAGAGCCAATATCTGGTGTTGGATGATGTACCCTGAGGCTATAGGGAGTTAGATAACAGTCTCATACAGATGCCCACCACAGGCATTCAGTACTCTGGCAAAACTGTAACTATCAATCACCACATCAGGGCTTAGGTGAACCTCAGACTCTGGTAGTGAATAATGCTGCTGCAGACGATACCCGAAATATGTTCCCTTCCTTGAACATGCCAATGATGATTTTCAGTTTAAGACAATAAAATGAGAAAAACAAGAGATGCAGCATCTCTAGCAGAAGTGTCTCTAGCCTTCAGCAGCAGTACTGGGTGTAAAATGGCTGGTAGCACACAATTTTAATACACGTAAAATCTCAGTGTGTGGCGACAGCTACAGTAGTTACCTAGATATGTTAACACTTGAAACCCTGTGTGGTTTAGGTAGGGACTCACTGTAATGAATTTCAAATAACCTATATGTTTATCCTTTATTTCACCTGAAAGTATCCAGTCAGGGATCCAGATTGAACCCTGGGACATGGAATAACAGTGGGAGATCTTCTGCTACCCTTCCATTAATTTGTAATGCATATATAGTAGGATCAATCTAAAGGACACAAGGCCTTTCAGATTAGGAGAGAGTACCTGTATCGCTTATGACTGCTGGAGGGAAATTCATCTTTTCCTGCATTCATTCCTTGCCTCCATGGACTGTTCATTTTTAAAAAGCTTGGGAAGCACAGCTCCTCAGGAACTGAAAGCATTTCAAAGGTCTGGAGCAATCCTGTAGAGTAAGAAGGACAGAGAGAAGAGTGTGTATGTCCATTCTGAAACATGAATGTAGATATTTGAATCACAGAGAGCTTTCCACATGAAAGGATGTATCAAGCTTCTGCTTCCTCATCAGCTCTATTAAGCAAGTCAGCTCTTAAATTTGTTAGGGTGTATCATATTCCCAGATGGCATAAATTACAGTGAAGTTGTGCCAGTCACAACGACCTTGGTTCAGTATCTTCGTGGTCCTGCATTCCCAGTCTCATGTTATAACAACTGTAGGAAACACAGCGTTTTCCATTCAAAGTGCATAGATAGCCTGAAGAACAAACCTACAGTCCATCAGTTTGCACCCCTTCACACAATCTCAGATTACACTAACTAGCACTAATGTAATATAAAAATGAAGTATCAACTCAAATTAAAGAAGCTGGTAGAAAGAGCTTTGTTCCTAGCATTAATTTCAAATAAGAAATTGTAAGTGCCTGAGAAATTATGTTTACCTTCTGTGTGGAAAACGGAATCCTCCTTTACACGCCACATCCTACTAGAAACTTTCACTGCATTCACATTGCCCTACTCATACATTCCAACCTCTCCTCTCTTGGCTGCAGTGACTGAGGTAACTTGTACACTATATAAATCAAGTGTAACTTTCTTTAGAGACAAAATGGGAGCACTGCTGCTACCTCTCCCCCTCCTTGATGTCTCCCCGATACCTTCTGAGCCCCTACCACTTATATTTCACCTCTGCTTGCTGCATGGGCTCTTACTCTTCCCTGTCCTCTGTTTCCCACCACTGGTTCCAGCCCTGGGAAGCCCAGTGGATTATGCTTTGCTACATGTGAACCTTCAGTTCTGTACTATTACACACAAGAGTGAAAGAGTCAGTCCTGACTGGTAAGCACTCCCCAGAATACTTTCCTGACCTGCAGTGAAGCAGTCACGCAAAGCTTTTGGGCAATGAAGCTCCAGGAGCTGATCCCCAGAGTCCTCGGGCCCACAACAGGATCTAATTTCCTCCACCATGGCCAGTCACATTCCCAAAGGGAAGACCTCAGGGCAGAATGCCCTAAGGCACTGAAGGAAATACTTGTTTTGTATGTTAGTTTTCAGGATGTTTTTAGGAAGAGAAAAGAGAGAAGAGAGGGAAAGGAAGAAGGTGAGTGGAAGGGAGGGGAGGAGAACTCATTTGTTTTCCTTTGCTTTCCTCACACTCAATGGAATATAAGAAAGCAACTGCTACTATTCTGTAAAACCTAGTTGATTAATTCTTTGCCAGACACAAATTATCAAAAATTATGAGTTAAGATCTCAAAAAATCAGCATATTCTCTAAAAAATGTGTGCCATATTACACTATTTCTTTGTCTTTTGCTTTCAAGGTATGTTCAAACGCTTTCTGCAAAGCCAGTTCAGGCACCTTCTCTCAGAAAAATTCATCTGGTTTCATAGACATGGCCCAAGCAATACTTACTGGTGAAACACACTTTCAAGGAAAACATCTAAAACTGTAATCTTTGAAATAAACTTCTGGGTAAAAAACTTCTCCAACATGCATTGCTTCATCTATTAAACTTAGAACTACTATTTCACAGACCTACGATCAAAGTGGAAAAGAAAAAAAAAAAAAAAAAGAGCATTAGGCTAAGCTTCACTTCCTAAACCCCACACACCTCATGTCAAGCCCACACAGGTCCTGATGTAGTTAGGTCTCTTCTGCATCCCATTGCATCACCACTTCCCAATGCTATTCAACATTGTCAGATCTTATTTTCCCCTTCTGCACCCAGCGTTCTTTGTATCACCCTTCTGACAAGCTACCACAACATCTTGCATTCTCTGGAGCACATGCTTTGTCAAGCAAACTCATAACTTCTTCACAGACACACACGTGAGGAAATAAAAAAGCCACCAGAAGAATCTCTCAACTGCCTATGAAGTCATCAGGACAGATAGGCTGTCAGGAGGACAGAGGCTACCTGTAAAAACACAACTGGCTCTGCACTACAGAAAGCAGAAATTGTTCCACTGAAGCAACAGTTCCCTCCAAAACACCAGAAACCTGCACATA
The DNA here is from genome assembly GCA_013390025.1 of Pitta sordida. Lineage (NCBI taxonomy): Eukaryota > Metazoa > Chordata > Aves > Passeriformes > Pittidae > Pitta > Pitta sordida. Next base: position 29,584 of record WEKX01001305.1, read on the forward strand.
TCCATGGGGATATCAAGCCTGGAAGTGCCTTGGATATGTATCCTTCCCTCTTCTGGCCCCAGGGCATGGGATATAGTTTTAGGAGCTTCTTTGCTTTCGTGTTGTCTAAGATCCCTTCTGGACGGTTGTTTCAATTTTAGTTAGACTGGTAGGGATAAGAAACTTCTTCAATGTGAACAACTACATTCAGTGTCAATAATGCAGAAACAACCTTGCTCTTTTTCAACTTGAAATAAAGGTCAGAAACTTTAAGGTCCATCTATGTTTAGCAGTGCCTACAAACACTTCTGAGTATAGCAGTTCAGTTGTCTGTCATATTAAGTTGTTCTCACAGTGTGTTTCATGCATGATGCTGGCCCACAGCCAACACTGATGTGAGCCATTTTGGGTCACAGGAGTGACAAATGATTAGGACTTCTTACATTTTAGTAAAAAAGGGCTAGGTTATATGCACCCTTACATCTTTTACTACTCTTATTTCTGCTGCTTTTAATATTGAAAATACAAGCCTTAAGTCCTTTTGCAGTTGTCAGTCCAAGTTTACATGGGAATGTGCAAATCTGTCCAGGAGCAAGTGGGGTTTTTTAAATTACATAAGTGAATTTCAGTTTCAGAAAAATGTGAATCTCAAAACAAACTTTGTTGATTGAGTCCATATCTAATTTTATTACAGAGCAAATTACGAAACAGGATAACCTGTTTACTGTGTTGACTCACCTGAATCAAACGTTTTCATAGGAGGTGATATAACATCCTAGAAGGCTTATAGGCTTACTGACCGTGTGACAGGAACAACGCTGAACTGAAAGACAGAGAAGATATTTTATGCGCTCTGGCTATGTGGCTTCTATGTTTTTGTACTGCAAAGACCCCACCCATAGTGAAAATAAACATATAATGGTGTGTAAGAAACACTACACATCATTTGTATTCCACAAAATAATGAGGTTATCAGGGAGTTTGAGCACATATTAGGCAGTTAGTAACATCTGAAACAAGCAGTCTGAAATAACTGACATTGCTCTTTGGTTTTCCCTTACTTGGTTCATAAGTTCTTGAACCATCCTGGGACTGCAACTGTTCAGTGATGCCTGTGCCCTTCAGGAGCAACAAGATTCTGACACCCCCCCCCCTCACAAAAGCTAGCTCTTTTCCTAGGTTATGTAGATTCAGGCTAACCAGAGGGCAGAGGGGGCAGTGGCCAGCAGGTATACCCCGTAGAGGTGATGAAAGCATGACTTAAACAGAATCCCCATAAGCTATCATTTAGTTGCTTTGTTGCATTTAACTACTGCAAGCTTTTTTGCTTGATGTTTAATTTCTTACTGAAGCTTGAGTAACCTGCTAGGACAAATAACATCAACCATGAGTAATCATTTGTTTGTAGTAAGTTACTATTAACACTACCAGGTAACTTTGCCAATAATATTTTTTAAAAGGAAAAAGTGCTCAATAAATACTCTTTACCTGTATTTAGAGGGTCCCACTTCTTGTGTTTTTGTGTTTTTGATGACTGAAGAAATCAATAAGCAGTGTGGAAAAGGTGGACATTTTTATGGATCAGAGCTATAAGTACATAAATAAATTACTTACAAGTGGGTTTCTATCTATTATGACTTGCATCAGCTACTTCTCTTGCTGCTAAATTGATCCTGTTTGTCAGACTTACTCCAGAAATGCCCTGATGTGACTTTTGTCTCTGATCTCCCCTCTTCCTCCTTTCTTTATTTAAAACAAGTATCTGAATGTAGCATTTGTTATGGTGTGTCCAGAGGCACAGAATTACCTTTTGCTGGCATACAGTTCGTTTTTCCAGTCCCAGTTTCCAAACAGCACTGACATCATCTGTCTGTCTATCTATCTATCTATCTAT
>WEKX01001305.1:41383-89552 GCA_013390025.1 Pitta sordida
GGAAAGAGGAAAGAGGAAAGAGGAAAAAAAGGAAAGCTAGATGTGGAAAACTGGAAAAGTGGTAAAGAGAGCTTTAGAAAGAAAGTAACCTGAAACCTCAATATGACAGAAATAAACAGTACTACTGGTCAGGAATTTTCGTGATTGGGTTTCTCAAGATAAAATGTAATTAATGAAAAATCTACTATGGTTGTAACCAAAGTGCCAAGGAATACTTTATATGGATAAGGCATACAGAGTCTGTCTGTCCCAATGAGTTTACAAATTGCCTTGGGCAAGACACAGCACGTGTCTGCAAACAGATTGCAACAGGAGGAGGTGGAGAGGCACATTGGACTGGTCTTAACAGAGAACCTGAACTCTGGTCCTCTAACTTTGGAGGCACGACAGGATCAGAGGCAGTTTTAAAGCAAGGTGTGCTTGGAAAAGAGTAACATATTTCAGCAGAAGTTTATGGGGCACAAGCGAAAGGGCTAACAGAACTGAAAATATGACAGAACTCCTTTCAAAACACATCAAGGAAGAAAATTTAGCACAGTGAAATAACCAGAGAGAGTTGGGAGTAAACATTTCAATAGCATCTGAGTTGTAAAGGAGGGTGAAGGAATGATCTTGCAGTGAAACAGTTTACATCTCAGGAAACAGAAGAGCTTGTCAATGAACTAGTAAGCAAAGTGTACTGCAGGGGATGTACTGTGCCTAAAGTTTCCATAAAATATTGCTGCAATGTTTTTTTTTCCTACAGAAAGTGTCCTCGACAAAAGCATTTAAAAAGCCATTGTTACCCTGAAAATACCTAGAATAAAAAATATTATTGTAAAAAGTCTAGTAAATGCTTGCTGTTGAACTGACAGTCTTTAATGCTGTTGGTGGGATGCAGAACTGACAGTTAGCACAATTTTATTCCTAGCTCTGCTACTAAGCTGCTATACAACTTCATCTTCTCAACATCACATCTGTAAAAAAGAGTACAAAGCCAGCCACCTGTGTGACAAACGGTAGTGCTTTGAAATGCTTACATGTAGGCATCTGTAAAGGATGTTGAAAGGCATCTTTTCTACAGGCACTGATGCACACGTTCTCCCTCCAATTTTCATTTATCTCCCTTTCACTTTTGCAGAGACCTCTACATGACTTATTTGTAATAAGCTGTCATATAAATTTCTATCCAAGTGAAACAAGAGACTCTGATAGCCTTACAATATCCTAGGGTGAAAACCCTACTACCTTGGAGAAATGCATCTTATAGATTGCAGTATTTTATGGGGGCTGTACTGACACTTTTTCACCTTCTGCTTCCAGACAGATGCCAGCATGTAAAGCTCCAGCTTTTGAGAGGAATATTGCTAAAACCTTGTGGCAGTAAACTCACTCTACATGACCTTCACTCTTTCTAACCACACACAGAGAAATCCTGGTGAAGTTCACATGGATTTCTTTACCTCTGAAATTTATGTTTTGACTTTCAAGTCTAATTAAAGGACATAACCTCAATACTAAGTAGTTCTGATCTGTACACCTATTGTATTTTAATGATTTAAATAGTCAGTTCCTTTCAGCTATCTAATTCCTTCCCCACCATTAGATATACAGTGGACGTTTAGTCAAAACACTTTTTTCTACATTTTCTATGTAAACACTGTTATTCTGTGTAATTCATACAACTTTGTAAAACTCCAGATTTGTTGCCCTTTTTGAGCTCTGTATAAAGTCAGCATATACACACACACACACATACATACACACACATTGATTTCTTAATTGACGCAGACTCTATGCAGTGCTTTGAAATTTTTAGCTGGTTCCATAAAGTACAAGCTGTTGCCTTCTTGCATGGCTTTAAGCCCTGAAGTTTCAATTGGAAAATGAATTGGAGCTAAAGACATTGACAGAAAAGTCGTTCACATACTTATAGTGTAGCAACAAGAAAAATGGATGCAAATATACTCACTGCTATAATATTCTGCATACATAATCATGTACAAAGCAGTGAGATTTCAGCACGTTGCTTTCAAAGCCAGGCTTTCGTTTCAAGGCTGAATAGCATTGCAAGGACTGCCATCCAGTGGGGAACCAACGGTTTAACAGGAGATTGGAACTGCAGAAATGCAAAATTAAAAGGTGTCAAGGTTGAAAGACTGAGTAGTAGATAAGGAGAATGCTGAAACCACTAACGGTAGAAAGAATTTCTTAGGTCAGCTTCAGATATTATTTACAAGGTTTAAACAAAAGGCATTTATTTTCCAAATGTAGCTGCATAAAGGCAATACTTTGTACTGGCCATGCAAAGCAGGTAAAATTAGGCTTGTTCAGCCAAAGTCGAGTAAACAAGCTATGTTTAGACACAACCCTTAGACACATTCAACATACTACAAGCATTATTTTCCTCTTTGCACAGGTCTCACTCCATTGATTTCAGGGAAGTGTAGCCTCGGTGTATCCAAATGTTAGATGAAATAAAGAAATACAGTAATGTCTCAAACATCTCAGGGGGTAGGTTCCAGAAAGATGGTGCAATAAGTAAAATCCACAAAGTAGCAGCAAAGATGGTAAAGATGGGGAAAAAAGCCCTACGATGTATTAGACCCACAAATAGTGAACTGCAAAGTAGCGATAGACTACTGTATTTAAGGTCACTATGTACCGTCTAAAACACTAGAGAAAAACCTTCCTGATACATCTGAAATTATTCCTGATTAGGATATAAAACTAAACTATGATTTAAATCTAGTTTGTTGATAATTTTGTTCAGTAGCAATGTTTTTAAACATTATGTGCCTTGTGTACATTTAAAAAAAGTCTGATGGAATATTCCATTTCCCTGATTTTATGAGTTTTCATATTTACTACCTTGCTTACCGTATATACGGTATTTATGATAGATTTTTTAGTTTGTTCCATTGTGTACAGACCATATGTTGTCTATGCTCATAAAACACTCCATAATTGTATGTGTAGGAAAAAAATTTCAACATAAGAATTTTCAGGTTTAACCCAGCAGAGGTGTTTTTAAATACCACCCCAGGAAACAATTGCCTCCTCTTCTTAGGGTTGTGATGAAACTTTGACAGGATTCTCAGATGTATTTGGCAGTTAACATCGGTTGATTTAAACAAAAAATACGTACCTGAATTCAACGAGATCTTTGGCTTAACTGCTGTTGATGTAGATTTTGGATGGAGGCGTGCCTTCATTGACTCCCTAGCGTAATGCTTGGGAATGCAGTAGGATTTTTATTGTTTTCAGGATGAGTCATACAGGCAGCAGCACAACAGATGGTGAGAAGTGTGGAACAATAAAGATATGAGACAGCTAAGAGAAAACTGGAACAGTCAAAGAAACCAAGAGGATGAGAAAGGCTGAAAGGAAAGAAGCCAGGAGGTTAAGCTTTGCCACAGATAGCGGCAGCTAATGAAGTGTGGAGTCAGTGCAGGGTAAACTAGCTCAAACAGTGGGCAGCAGTGAAAATTAAAGGACCTGTAGTCAGAGCAGAAGGAACAGAGGTAGGTCGGAAGGCCAAGAGGAGCACGGCCGATGGATAGCCAAGTGGCTTGTGGGGCTAAGTGGTGGACTTCAGTGTGATTAAAAAGTAGCAGTGAGGAGGAATAGGGAAGTGGAAGAACTGAGAAAACTGATAAGACCCTTTGAAGGCAGAAAAACCTCAGCAGTCAGAAAGACAGCAATAAAAACCAGCAGTGGTATCCTGAAATTCGAAGTCTGTAATGAAAGCAAAGAAACAAGGGATGTCAGCTGCTTAAAGACAATAGTGTAAATACATACTTCAAAAAGAGCTCAGGCCGGCATCAGGTCAGCAAAAGGAGATGAAACACAGTATTCAGAGCTGGTTTAACAACCAGCTGCAGCAGAGACAGACAGGCACACTTGGGTACAACACAAAAGAAGTTAAATTTTACAGGTCATTGAAGCAGTGCTCCTGAAAGGAAGAACATGAAGAAGTCCATGTAATTGAGAAGTGTACCAGTGTTTTACTGCTGTTCCAGCTCAAAGAAGGCAACAACAAAGAGAAAGCTCCATCAGCAAAATACACACTTCATAGCGATACCTAGAAATGTCAGAGGCTCCCTCTACCCACTCATTACCCTTCTAATATGACAGCTATACTGAGAACTGCCTAGTTGTAACACATTTTAGGTGAAAGACTAACATGTGTCTTAGAAAAGAAAAAGGTCTTAAATATTCCTTCATACACTTCTATTTTCCTTACCCCAGCAACTAATTCATTTTCTGTTCTGGTAGTAGGCAGTTAATGGAGCTACTTTCCACTGTCATGTCTAGCTCGTGTAACCACTTGATTTTTCAGACTGAACCAAGGTGAGCAGGATTCTGTCCTACAACTGCACTGCAGGGATATTTTTAAATATCCCTGTTATCCACAAAGACCTTTCCACAATTGTTTTTAAAGACACAGAGCACTGGTGTTTAGAAGGTCAAAAGTTTTGTTCTCAGCCATGGAAAAATAAAGATGGGGCAGCTGCTAGAAGACACTTCAAGAAGCCAATCACTCATTCCAAAACAAGGCCAAAGGTACCTGAAAATTTTAACAAGCATTTGCCTAGTCTGTTCTTAAAGCTGCACCCAGCAGAAATTGTCACTAGCCTGAACTACCTAGTTCAGTAGTCAACAGTTTTACTTTTGTAAATATTTTTCGGGTATTATGCCGACTCTTCCTTGCTGCTATTTAAGCAGTATCTACTACTGATGTAGAAACAAAATTGCTTCTTTCCTTTTCACACTTAATTTTATGCCTCATATACTTGGTAGTTAAAAGTTTTGCAAATACCTCTGTGTGATACTGCATTGCTGCACAAAAGGCAAACACTCCTCTTCAGCTTGTGGTGCCGCAGAACCCAAGGACTTACTCTGAGGCATCCCACATTTCGTCAGTTATTTTGCTTGAATAGCACTGATATTTTGCACTCATTCCTAGAAAGAATAAACCAGCCTACTTTTTTAGAACACTCTCTGATTTGCTAGGACTACTGTGCCTACTAATTCTGCTTTCCCAGCAGCCTCTGAGTTTTATGGTTTGTGTTCATTTAGTCAGCACTCCCTACTCAATACAGATCACTGTCTGTGGAACAAAACTAGTCACAGGACAGAACTCAAAAGTAAAATACGAGTCTTTCCACTTTGATAAAATGACTTCAACTAATCGGTGACCACTCTGAAAATGCTTTTCAAAGTACTTTGGCTTTCAGCTTATAGATGTTTTGACTAAGCCAAGTTTCCAAAACATGAAAGACAGTATCAAAAGCCACAGCCCAAACATCTGCTTTTCTTCTGTCCATGGGGCCCATAACTCTCACGTGTGGCTTTTTCTTCTTATAACTTATTTTTTAAAAATCCAAACTAGCTACTCATCTTTTTGCCATTATCTTCCAGATGCTCAAAATGCTTCCTCCACACCCAAACCTCTTTCTTCCAGCTGCAGTTAAGCTTATTTTTTATTATTCCCCATCTCTCACACTCACCATCTGCATTTAAAGACAGATGAGATACAGGAAGGCTGACTATAGTAAACATATTACCTATCATCCAGGATCTGTCAGAAATACAGTGAACCCTTGATACTCGCAGGCTGTTGGGTCTGGTCCGCCTCAAGCGAGTCTTGAAATCCGCAAAGATAGCGAACCCACTATATAGTCGAGTACGCCACGCCCATAGCCACGCCCCCTCCCCTAATAAGGTCTGGAGGAGGGTGGGTCCTGAGAGCAGAGCTTGTTTCAGATGTCTGGCTGTGCTCTGCCGAGGTGGGCGAGCACCAGGGTGGGGGGGGCAATCGCCAAGGACGGGACCGGTGAGCAGCGGCACGGCGCAGCGCGGGAGCGATGGGGATGGGATCGGGGTGGCGGCTCGAGCAGCAATGCGGTGCAGCAGCAACAGGGATGGGGACAGGATCGGGGTGGGGGGGTGCTNGAGCAGGGTTGGGGGGGAGCAGGAACAAGGCTGGCTGTGTGAGCAGGGAGGCGGGGGGGGCGGGGCCGGTGCCGCGAGCAGCGGAGCTGGGGGCCGATCAGACTGAGGTTGTGGTAGGTTCTGCGCATGTGCTGAGGTCGCACAGCTCGCGGAAAAATCACCTGCAAATACTGCATCTCACAGATTGCGGATACGCGGGGGCTCACTGTACCTAAAAATTCTGAAATTGTTCCAATCTGTCTACTAAGTAACGTAGAAAAAGTTTAACCTTCACAGTCCAATTTAGAATAACACAACTAGTCTGAATTCTTTCAAATTTTTCTTTCCATGCTTCCAGCTAAAAGCATAAGACTTCCACTGCTACCAAAGTGATATTAGTACCCACATCAACAATGATCTCTGTAGTGAAAACTGATACCATAAAAAAGAAGGAAATTACAAATGTCAGTCTTTCACAAGCATAATGTAGCAGATGAGACCATATTGACCTGATTTACTCACAGCTAAATACTGCTTCTTCCAGCCTGCAGGTAGAACACTTTAAAAGCTTTGACATTTGTAGAACCCATATGGGATAGTTACATGATCAAGTGTAACTCCATCTTATACCTGAAGAACATTAATACCTAAACTGATACGTATCACTAAACAGGAGCTCAGATTCAAGATAGTAGATATCAGAATGCAGTGTCTCATACCTGTATAACCAATTAAAACATGGTGCAAGTCACACATGCATGACTCCCCTTATATTGCCTCAGCTGTTTTTCTAAAATGAGCTCATGGTCTTAGCCCAGTTCTTAGCTGACAGGTATCCATGTCAAACAAAAAGGACACCAGCACAATTAGTTCTTAGCAAAAAACACAAATGACCCAATAACTCTCATATTCCTACTAGCCACTTCCCATGAAACACTACTCTTTCAGAAGAGTTCAACAGATTAGTTGTATTTTTTGCCATCACCAAAATCCAGATTTCTCCAGAGTTCTCCAATCATTGGTATAGCTGAAAGACCTCAGTGTGACTGCAGAGCATTACAAATTGTTCCCCTTCTGAGATCTGTACAATTGTTCCTGTTCCTTTCTTCTAATGGTTTCTATCTTCTTTGACCGTGTTCTGGAAGGAAAGTATTCTAAAAATCTGTGATGTTGAGAGGCAGGAATTAGAAATTCTGAAAACAGGCCAGTTATTGCTGCAACCATTTTTGTGAGGAAAACTGTAGGTTTGTAGGGAAAATACAATAATCACATTCCCAAATAGGCAATACCAATCACATTGTCACAGATCACAGAATCACAGAATATTCTGAGTTGGAAGGGATACACAAGGATTATCGAGTCCAACTCTTAAACGGCACCACTGCCTCCCTGGCAGTGTTGCTATGCTGCAGGAAAAGTTTCCATTGCATGCAGAATTTCCACGTGTGTCAGGAAAATAAATGAGAATTGCTATCTCCTCCACAGGCACATTGGCTCCCAGTACTGGAGACAGCAAAAGAATGTTAGGATTGTATCAGTTTAGAGGAACTGTAACTCTTAAGAAGTCTAACATATAGTGCTTCCTAATTATTATACTAAGAACATGTATTTACACATATTTCTTCAAAATAGTTGAATTGTCCTCTTTGCTCCACAAATTGTTTCAGTGACACAGATCTTCCAAAGATGTTCTGTGACAAGTAAGGAGGGGTGGTCAGTGGAACTGTTACCTCGGACTTCCAGAGGGCAGACTTCGGACTGTTTATGATTGACACCATCCCTTGAGAGGCAAAGGAGTCTGGAAAGGCCTGACATTCTTCAAGAAGGAAATCTTAAAGGTGCAGAAGCAGGCCATCCTGACATGCTGAAAGACAAGATGAGCAGGAAGATGACAGAGCAGAGAACTTTGGCTGAAACCCAGGAAAAAAAAGGAGAGTTTATGACCTTTGGAAAAAGTGGCAAGCAATTAAAGAGGAGTATAAGGATATCAGGAGGTTATGCAAGGAGAAAATTAGAAGGGGGGAAAACCTCCTTAGAGCTTAATCTGGCTACTCCTGTAAAAGACAATTAAAAATATTTGCATAAATGCATTATCAACAAAAGAGAGGCTAAGGAGAATTTCCATCCTTTACTGGGTCTGAGGCCGAATGTAGTGACAAACGATGGGTACTTTATGCTTTCTTTGCCTCATTTTCTTATAACAAGGCGAGTTGTTCTGTTGGTACCCATCCCCCTGAGCCAGAACACATGGATGGGGAGCAAAATTAAGTCCCCTTAATCCAAGGGAAAGTGGTCAGTGATGCTACACCACTTAGACAAGTCTTCTAGGCTGGATGAGATCCATCCAAGGAATTTCAGTAGAGGCAGTCAGTGGAATTGCTCACCAAGCCACTTCCCATATTTACCAGCAGCCCTGGCTAACTGGGGAGGTCCCAGCTGGAGTCAGCAAACTGGAAGTCAGCAAACTCATCTACAAGAAGGGCTAGAAGGAGGATATAGTGAATTACAGGCCCTAATAGCCTGACCTCAGTGCTGGGGAAAATCATGGAGCAGATTATCATGGGTGCCATCACAGAGCACGTGATGGACAATAAGCAGGTAAGGCCCATTGAGCATGCGTTTGTGAAAGGCAGATCCTGCTTAACTAACCTGGTCTCCCTATGGCAATGCAACTCATTTAGATCAGGGAAGGGCTTGTAGATGTTGTTGACATGGACTTCAGGAAAGCCTTTGACACCATTTCCCACAGCATTCTCCCTGTGAAAATGACTGCTCATGGCTAGGCCCAAAGGCTGGTGGTGAATGGAGTTAAGCCCAGTTTGTGGTCAGCCACAAGTGAGACTCCTCAGGTCTCAGTACTGGATCAAGTTCTGTTTAATGTCTTTACTGGTGATCTGGATGAAGGAATTGCGTGTACCCTCAAAGTTCATACACGATGCCAGATGGGGCAGGAGTTTTGATCTGCTGGAGGGTAGGAAGGCTCTGCAGGAGGATCTGGACAGGTTGGATCCTTGGCTCAAGGCAAACTGTATAAGGTGAAACAAGGCCAAGTGCTGGGTCTTGACTTTGGGTCACAACCACCCCATGGAGCACTACAGGCTGGAGCAAGAGTGTCTGGAAAGCTGTCTAGCAGGAAAGGATCTTGCGGGGGCTGATCAACAGAGGCTGAACATGAGCTGGGAGTGTGACCAGGTAGCCACAAAGGCCAAAGCCATCCTGGCCTGTATCAGCAATAGTGTTGCCAGCAGATCAGGGCAGTGATCACGCCCTGTACCTGACACCGGTGGGGTTACACCTCAAATCCTGTGTTCAGGTCTGGGCCTCTCACTTCAAGAAAGACTAAGGTGCTGGAGCGAGTCCAGAATAAGGCAACAGAGCTGGGGAAGGATGGCGAATAAGTCTTATGAAGAGCTGCTGAGAGAGCTGGGGTTGTTTAGCCTGGAGAAAAGCAGGCTCAGGGGGTACCCTATCCCTCTCTATATCTACCTGAAAGGCGCTTGTAGCCAGATGGCGGTTGGTGTCTTCTCCCAAGCGAAAAGTGACAGGATGAGAGAGAACAGCATCAAGTTGCACCACGGGAGGTTTAGATTGGATACTAGGAAAAATTTCTTCACTGAAAGAGTGGTCAAACATTGGAATAGGCTGCCCAATGGAAGTGGTGGGGTCCACCATCCCTGGAGGTATTTAAAAGATGTGTAGATGTGGCATTTAAGGATATGGTTTATTGGTGGGCTTGGCAGCGTTAGGTTCACAGTTGGATTTGATGGTCTTATACATCTTTTCCAACCAAAACGATTCTGTGACTTAGTTACTGTTCCACAATTTGCAGAAATCTGGAAAATGCATTGGAGACGAAAATAAGAAACCAGAATGTCTCTTCTTTTTTATCTAGAGGTATTTTTCAGCTTAACTCAATTAAGTATAAGATCACTTAAGGGTTCATATATGTATACACTAACTTTCAAAAGCCACACAAGTCATATATCCTCCTGAATACATTGACTAGGCATCATCACTCAGATTAAACTGAAGCCTACAGAGAACCTGTGGATTCAGTATTTTCTTCATCAAGCAAGCCAGGAAAATCAAATCTCTACACTTCAGCCTGACTTTTTTGTTGCACATGGAAGCAGGCCAAATTTCTGCTTTTAATCATGAAAAGATCTATTCCTATAAACTGTGCTTTACCTTCATCACAGCATTTCAATTTTGTTTTTAATCTTCCACCCCACAATCTAGTTCGATTGAACCTTGAAGATATGAACACGAAACACAGATGGATATTGTCAGTAGCTACAGGACATTTTCTTTCAATCACTAAAATATTCAATTGCTATTCCATGCCCCGATACTCAAGGCCACCTGCTGTTAACTATAAGGAACAGCAGACAGTTACAGAAAATACGTACCAGCCCTTCTTTAACTGAATGGGATTCCTATAACAGATAGCAAACCTTCTTTGCAGTTCATTTGACAGTGCTCAGTAGAAATTTTTCCCTGCGTGACTGAAAAGTCTCCAACCCACATCCAAAATGAACCAATCTCCAGTTGTTCATTCTGCAATCTTCCTCCCTAGAATGCGTTTCATTTCTGGGTGGTCCATCTTCAGCTCTGCATTTGTTTTCCTGGTTCTCTCTGTGCCTCGGACTTTGGCAAAGGATCATACCAGACCCAGCCAGTAGCCCGTGACCAAAGAAACCTTAGTAATGCTCATTCAGCCATATTTGTCGCAGTCACTGTCTTAGTCTGTGGAGAGTAAAACTATCTTCTACCTTGCAATGATGTCTGCTTTACCTGTTGTTTCAAAGTATGTCACCTGGCACACAATTATAATGAAATGCACTTCACAGACCACAGGCACTGAACTATGCCTTCAAAACCACTGTTCAAGAACATGACCAATTTAGAATCAGCTGCAAACCTGGGGGACTGAAGCTGAACTGCAGTGGAACAAGTACTGAACCAGAGGAATCTTGATTATACTCGGTGAACTGACTTTCTTGTTTAAGTTCCCTCTTAGATGCATTAAAAAGTTGACTTATGTATCCAGTTATTTACTTACATAATATCAATACTTCTCCTTGAAGGTAAACATAATTCTCACCAAAACCAAAGTGACCAGAAGACAACTGCTGCTAAAAGACTGGAAACTTGGCAGTTATGAGCCTCGTAAAACAGCTTAAACTACCTTAAAACTTAATGACAGACATGGAAGATGAACAAATGCAAGTGTCACACTGTATGTAAGAGTGAAGGAGTAGAAGTGACATCCCAAGGGTAGATGATTGACAACTAGCTCAGAAATTTGATAAAGTGTGTGAACAGTAATGATTACTTCACAATTACAAGAAAAAAGAACTTTTCTCACTGAAAATTATTATACTGATTAAAATAGTGTTTCAAACACATATGGCTTGCAAAAAAATTACATTTATGAAGATTCACAGGGATCTTTCCTTGCCCCAAAATGCAATACATATATCCCTTCAACAAAACATGTTAGCAACAGTCAATCTTTTAAATTAAGGCAAATTAAGTTGGAAACCTGCCTCCCACATAAAAAAAGACAGCAGCTTCAGAAGTAAGTTTTCTTGGCTACTGGTAGCAGTATGTTGTTCACATACAGTACAAGTTCATGGAAAATGAAGTTCTTTGTCCCTGATATTGAAAAAAAGTAAAAAAATCGTTATCCAACAGTGAAAAGTAGAGCTGAAATTATGAGGTCATAGTATGGCCTCTCAAGTCTGCATGTAGAACAGTCCATGAACACAAGAAAAAGCTTCACAAATGGCACAGAATTAAAATAATTTTGTAGAAAATAGGTTTTATTTGGCTCCTTTTGTACATTTTTTCTTAAAAAAAATGCACATTCATACAGTTTGCCTTTCCCAGTGCATATCTGGATTTGCTCACACAGAGCCATTAATACGAAGGCAAAAGGTGCCTTTGAAATAATTTCAGACACATGGTATTTTGGCTGCAAAGCATCCAAAGTTACTAATTTTCTGATTATTACTTGGAAAACAATGTTTCAGGTGCTTCTTCTGTGATTCACACATACAATTGTCCCACACAGGGAAGAGGAGACAGAACTGCAACAAAGAACTGTCAAGTCAATGGCGAATACTCGTTATAGGTAGAGCTAAAGGTAGGTTCTCTACTTGACACTGAGTTGGGATATAAAAGAAATACTCAGCCAGGTAACTTTCTCTTTTTCAAAAGCTCTACATCAGAAATGATAAAATGTTGCTGGAAAACTACATATCAGCCATTGGTAGTGAGAGCTTGTGTGCAGAGGAAACACTCTTTCCCTAGTTATTTCTCATGGCCAGATCTCTTTGCTGTTGTTGATGGTGATTATGGAACTTGTTTCTTGCTGTTTCTTCTTAAACACCACATGAAGAGGAGTAAATTCAGCTTGAGCTTTCCAACACCACAGGAGGTCTTAACCCATCAAATAGCCCCTAGAGAAAAAAACATTAAATCAGGAAAAAAGTCAGCAAACACACACAGCACTCCTCAAAAATTAAGAGATGTACAATCTCAAAAACAAAAAAAAATCAGACTGCCAAAAACGTTGCTGATCACGGCTATTGGACCCTCTTAACTACACACTCCCTCCTCAGTTGATTTTCTTCAATGAACACTGAAAAGAGATTAGCCTATTCTCAATCCAACTTTGGTAATTGTGTGGAACTTCAGAAGCCCACGCTACACTCCATGAAAGGTTCTCTATTTGTACCCTTTACACAAACTACCAGTGTTAAGACATTCAGTATAACCTGATCTGGTTTTGGCACCCAGTGCAAATCTGCTCTCTTTTTCTCTTCCATTTCTCTGAAGCCTTGTTTCCGTAATGAGTTTCAGAAATGGAACTGAACTGATGTACTAGGAACTGTCACCCTTTTTTACCCACAGCACAATTTTACAGTAACTGGCTCTCAAAGCATCCCACCTCATTCAAGGGAGCTTGTTCCAAAAAAAGCATTGATAAAAGCAAGCTATATTCAAGCTAAATATGACTGTATTTTCTGTCACTCCTAAATTTCATGTGGCACACATGAGCCCCAAAGAGAAGAAAAGGAGAATGATAATTCAATCACTTACGGTAATTTCATCCTCATGAAAACTCTGGCCATGAAGAAGCTCAAAAGCACGCTGACAAATCCAATAAAGAGCAAAAGAAACCTATTCAACTTGGGGATATTTGGTGCATTGGATCGATCCAGAATTATGAATCCTAGTCCACCCATTGTGAAGAGGAAGCTGGATGCAAGGCCTTCCATAATATACTGTCCATTTACTCTAAAGGAAAAAAAAAGGTGAAAGGGAGAAGTAAGTCAGAAAATGACTTAAGAAACTATTTACGTTTCAAACCCCATCCACTCAAAGTGCTTTGGCTGTACAAACTCACAGGATGATTAATTTTGATGGCTGACTTTTCTAACTAAAAGCAAGTAGGAAACTGATGTTATACAACTATGTCAAGGCTTTAATATATAATTTATCTCCAGGACTGACAGTCTGCAAGGTGACAAGTCAAGCACAGTGGTTTATTTATACATATCACTGTATACTAATGGCTACCACATGGGCTCACCAGTTCTCAGAAATGTCTAGTCCATCCCTGGCCCTGTCACTCCAGAGAGATGGGCTTCCTTCTTACAAAGCTCCGATGGAGAGAGGAGATGGCAAGGCACAGAAAAAATATTGTGTCTGGATCACCAGTCTCCTGCTTCCCACAGCCACTGAGCCATTTTCCTATCCTTGTAACTAGCACTACCAGGAACCTCACAAAATCGGCATTGTTGAAACAACTGTGGATGCTAATAGAGAAATAATCATTAATGCCTTGTATCCTGAAAACAAACAAGTTGGTCTTCTTTCATGTTGTTTACACTGACTTGTGCTAAAATGTGAGCAGTTCCCTGAAGTAGCCTTATTCATCTACATTGCAACAATCCAAGCCAGTCCAAAATATACACTGTATCTAGTCCAAGGCCAAATCTGTACACTGAGCACGTCACTGGCCATGCTGATTCAAACGACTTTTCTGGCAGTAGTTTCTACACACATAAAATACACCCAGTTACAAACGTAGATTTAACCATCTTCTGACCAATTTGTTACTACGTCTCTCTAGTTTGTTTTCAGACAGAATATTCTGAGTTGAAAGGGACCCACAAGGATCATCAAGTCCAACTCGATGGACAGCACCACTGGCAGGAATCGAACCCCCGGTCTCCCACGTGAGAGGCGGGGACACTCACCACTGCACTAAGTGGATTTCAGTGAAAGAAGCAAAAGACTCAGAGAAGACACTGTTGTTACACATTTGCAATTATGTTCCCCACCCTCAGACACAAAGAGTCCCAATTACACTCGAGTTTAAAAGGCCAGCATCAGAAACCTCATACACATTATGTATGCTGCTACGAAAACCAACCAAACCTATCTGCACCCATGACAAAACTCAACTCAAACAGCAAAAAACATAAACACTGCCAGCTCAAAACATTTTTTAAACAGAGTTTTCATCTTTTGAAGTTTTAGGACCACGTTTTTAAACTTCAATGCCTTTTTTTCTTCAAGTATTTGCAAACCCAGAACTGTTGGAGGACTGTTTGTGCCTTGCACAGAGAGCTAAAAAGAAAAAAGAAAGAGATGCACAGGCCTGCAAGCCGGGGTTTATTCCCCTGCGCTCGGACACCGGCAGCACCCTGCCCCTGAGACGGGGCCCTGCTCCCACCTGTACGCCAAGAAAGCCACCGGCCGCTGATGTCCGTGTTCGTCTGTCATCGACCCCACGCTGGGAGGCTCCACGATCACATCGTAGATAATTCCTGCGGGAGGAAGGGAAGCACCGCCCGTGAGCGGCAGCGGCGAGAGCAGGGGCGCCCGGGGCCGGCCCAGGGTCGTGTCCCACGGGGGCAGCGGCGGCTCTGCCACTTGGGGCGGAGGCCGAGGGGAAGCTCAGCCCGCCCGCCCGGTCTCACCTCCGGTGATGAGGAAGTAGGACACGACAACCAGAGCGTACACGGTCATCGCCGAGGGCATGTGCACCCAGCCCGGCCGCTTCAGCTTGATGTTGGGGCACTCGAGCACGGCGAAGGGCAGGCGGTACAGAGTCTCCATGGCGGCGGTGCGGACCCGGGGCAGCCGCGACACCTGCGCTCCCTTCCTTCCCCCCTCCCTCCCGCCCCGTCCGCCGCTACCGGACCCTCGGCGGCCGGACACGAAGGCGGAAGCGGAAACGGGCTGCCGCGTCCTGCCAGGGAAAAACAGACAAATTTAAATAAAAATACGAGCTAAAGAATTCAGAATCTGCGCGCGGAGGAAATAAGACGCCAAAAACCACAAAACGATTTTTTGCTGCATAAAAGCGCCCGAAGCGCCACCTGCCCACCGCCGGAGGCTCCATCTGTTTTATCCACCTGCCAGGACCAAGCAGACCTGACGTGTCGGCGCCGGGTAACGGCGCGGGCCCGGGGGCGTGGCAGCCANGCCGGGAGCGGCCTTGCAGCCAAGCCACCCCCGGCGCTGCGAGCTTCCTGGCAGGGGGGGCGCGGGGGGGAGGGCAAACCCCTGTCCCGCGTGTGAGTGCACAGCCCGGCTGGGGAGACACAGCCCCGGGAACGGAGGATCCATAGCAGGCCTCGCCCCAGTCCGTGTGTGGCTGGGCGGGTGGGGCTAGGATGCCCCTTTCCCACATCCTGACCCCGACAGCTGCACTCGGAGACCAGGGAGGAAAAGGCACATCACAGCAGCCACTGCCGAGAGAACTCGGTGGTGCAGAGCACCCCACATTGTCCTGTGAGCCTGCAGAACCCCTCACCGGCCCTGGCCAGCCACACCGGGCAGCACGTAAAGGAGAAAAACTCCCTATTTTGAGTGGAAGCTCATCTAATTCCTCTTGCTTTATGGAAGGGGCAGGGAGAGCAGAGCACTGGACTCCCGGCTGTATGAGTGCATTGAAGAGCACCCGGTCCAGCTGATCTCGCCCTGTCTCGCCAACCCACCCAGCCCAGTTCCTGCTGCACAGCCCTGCCCCAGATGACTGCCCCACACGCACACTGCACTCCGCTCACAGTGTTTAATATTCAGAACCTTGTTACCCTTTCACTGACGCTTTGCCTAATGACTGCTTTTATTGCTCCTTACGGTGGCAATACTGCTTCTTCTAACTCTGAACTGTTGCCTTTCAGTGCAATCATGTAATATATAATTAGCTATTTCCAGTGTTGGCCTTCCTGTTCAGAAAAATCTTCCTCTGATCCTGTCAACAGACATTCATCCTCATTATTCCAAAAGGATTTTCCCTCCATCTCACCTCATTCTAAAAGCCCAAAGGAAAACTCTACTTTCACAGCTTTTAAAGCGAAACAGGAGCAGGCTAGACACACCTGCCCTACTTGCTTCTGCTTTAAAACCATTTCCCAGCATGTCTAAGTACTGAAGTTTGTACAAGGACAGAAAGACAACTAATAAATCTTTAATCTCGTAAACTATCTATAGTAACAGCACCTAAAAACGTCAAGGTACTAATGTTAGTCTTAAAATGTCCTGTAATTACAAACAGCCTTTGCAACAAGCTTTAGCATAATCCAAGCTGAGGAGAAACACTTCATACTTAAAGCTAGAACATCTACTTTGAGAGCATTGACAGAATCATTTCAACTACTTGGGACACTGAAGAAACGCTTGGGGAGCCACAGCCTAAGCAGACTCCTCAAGTGACCCCAGAAACCTCTCTGAATAGCACTCTCACTGCTCCTAGCAAGTCTGCACACTCAGAAATTATTTCTCCTTCCTTATTCTCAGGGTGGACCTCACTTCTTTTTGAAAGAAGTTAGTGATAAAAATAGATTTTTGACAGATACTAAAAGCAGTTCAAAATTCACAGGTGGGGGTAAGGAATACCACTGGATCCCCAGGTAACGTGAGAATTACCCTGTTAAAGCACTCCTGGAGAGCATCAGAGGGACATTCAAAGTTCTCTACAAAACAGAATGACAGTAAATCATTTCTACTTTTTACATTACCATTATATCCTTGTTGATAAACCAACAGAACTTTGGTTCAAGTTTCAATACCAGAGGCCTAAATTGCTCCTTTAAAACCTAACCTGGAAGCCATTAAAGGTGTGCCTCAGGTGTGCCCTGAGTGCTGCTGGTATCACACCCAAGGAGCACCCAGCAAACAGGATACAACAGCTGCAGCTTCCATCCAGGACATCCAGGTGCAGCACTATGCAACTGCCTACTGGAAACACCAAGGGCTTTGAGAATCAGTTTATCCACCCCTGCCCTCTAATTTACCATTACCAAAGTGATGGTAAATATGTCTACCACATAAAATTAAAAAAAAAAATCTACCTTAGGCCTATACTAGCCCTCCTCTCCTCCATCTGACAATCTTTCTTCCAGTCTTTAGATGGTTTCGTTTGGGTTTCTTTCAGTCCTAACTTTCTTCTGAGCCAAGCCCTCTGATGAATTCATATACAGTTGTTGCCATAACGAAAGAAAACCTGCACTACTCAAAGTTATTCCAATCCCTTCACAATCTCTGACTATAAGGCAAAGCACGGAGTCCTGTTTAAGCAGACCTCCTTCCACCTGGCTGATGTCCCCCTCACAGGCAGCACAGAACAGAGCACGATGACTTACAGGCTTTGTACCAAAAACCAGTTCTGCATTCTACAAGCGGTGATAAACAGCTCCTACCAGCTTTGAACACCACATGGAAAGACAGGACACAAGAGAAGTGGAAGTTTCATTTATTGGGCTGAAACTACAAATAGATTCACTTTGACTTCTGGCTCTGTGCTTGTGCTTTCAGCACTTTGACAACGATCTTCTGCTCCTCAATAAGAAAAGCTCGTTTGATCCTGGAAAAGAAAAACAACTTTAGGAAATTTTATCCATTTACTTTAGTCAGAACACAAAAATCAGACAAGTTGTAATTAATTTTGCCGTCTCCAACATCCATGGCACATGTGGTGTTAGTTCCACAATTACATAAAAAAGGAAACTTGATTCTCTTGCCATCAGCAAGAGACAGGGAGGGCAGCACTGTAAGAATGTAAAAGTTTGCAGCAGAAGGCCCGATCCTATGTGGCAAATTAATTTAGCTGCTTTTAAAGTCACCACTCGCGTGACCAGATATGGTCAGCTCTGTTCTGCAGAACTACAGGAAACTCTACATGCACCCAGTTATCAAAACCATCCAGTTCCCCTGCCAGGATTGACGCTCCTTTGCATCTCAACAGGGACTATTTCTGGAAGATGTGCAGGGCCAGAATGCAGATGGACACACCTATGCAATAGCACTCACGTATCAACAGCCTATTTGATGGTTTCAAGTTAAAAGCACAAAAACACCATAAAGACTCTTCTACCTTTGAATGTTAAAATACCTCCCAAATGTATTTGGTACATATGGCTACTTTTGCAGTAAATAAAAAACCCACCAAAGATGCTTAAGCAGGTGCTGGAGAAAACCCAACCATTACAGGGAAGGAAGTGACTGGGTTATTGGTGTAGGCAGAGTAGGAATAAAACATACTCATAGCATTAAAAACTACCTATCAAGCTTATGAAATGCTTGGGAAAACACTCAGAAGAAAAATTGGCTTTCAATGCAGTAAAGTTATGCTCTGGCTCTGTAGCTGTAACAACTCATCTTCAGAACCACCTAATGCAATTTAACTTAGAACTCCCACGTGCCAAAAAAAACAATGAAAAAATGCTGGCAATACAGATGAAAAAAAAAAAGTCATTAGATTGCTGATCCGAGATCTGCTCTGATTGCCATTCACAGAGATGACAATTCTTTGTCATATATTTTTCCTCCAATTTTTGCCAAGGAAGTACAAGATGTACAGCTGTTACACAAACTGAATTCAGTGAGGTCCAGCAAAGGCCATCTTAAAGCTAAATCTCTTAAAGATGCTTAACATGCAACTAAATATCTCTGAATCCCAGAACACCACAAACTTACACTAGTACCTGCAAGAATTGGACAACAGAAGAGAAAAATCTACGAGGGCTCAATACAAAAGATAAAAATCCAGCATGAGCAGACTGGCACCAAAACCACAGTGCAGTATGGAATCACAAAGATCATGAAGTCTCTACGAAGATGCTGCATATGCAGTTAAGTAGCTCAAATCCAAGGGACAACCACGGGCATTGCTGCTTACGAGCCCCATGCTTACCGTCTCTGTTTCACCACACCAGTGTCAGACACATCTTCCACGTTTTAGTTCACATTTGAAAATGGAGAGAGACGTAAGTATCTCACACAAATAACCTCGAGAGTGAAGTGACCTCTCTGTGAGCTCACCTGTCACGGACACACTTAGCACACATGGAACCACCGTAGGCCCTGCTAACGTGTTTCTTTGTTTTTGACAGCCTCATGAGAACTTTGGGGCGCACAGCACGAACCTACAGAAAGCAAAAATGACAACCGTGTCGCAAGACAGTGATTTTGGATTACAGTCATATAAAAAACAACATCACTTTCATAGCTCAAAAAAAAGTAGCAACACCTAAACTTGACTATTCAGATGCTAAAATATGACTGGAGTAGCAGTTCAAGAAAACATTCTGAAGGAAAATATCACATTAAAAACAGTAACTCCTTTTTTCTAAATCTGAAAGTTTTCTAAAACTTGGCCTACCCTTTTTTCTGCAAGTGTAACAGGTCCAACTCAGATTTTTAAATGTGCTACAGAATCTCCTTGCCTGGCTTTAAAAACTTCAGATAGTTACATGTCATAAAACAGGACAGTTCAAATGTAACGGTACTGTTACATACAAAACCTCAAGGATTAAAAACCAGTTATTGTTTGATCTTCCAAAGGTTATTTTACCAGTTAAACTTCACAAAATCTGGCTAAGAATATTTTAATGAAGTTACTCCAACAAGAACTTGCCAATAAACACGCATACTGTTTTACTTGAAAATGATCTTTGTACTGAAACATATTGCCATGGAGAAGCACCCCAGTGCCAGTGAGGCTCATACTTACACCACGGAGTCTTCCTGGGCATATACCACATGCTGACTTGGGGGCCTTCCCAACTTTCTTGGTGTAAAGGTAAACGATCCTGTTCCCAGGTGTTCGAGACCTAAGCACAGCAAAAAAACCCCTCAAGTTAACATCACAACCAAAACTTAGATGCCACAAAATGTCAGTTTTCTTAGGGACTGTGTTACTTACAGTCTGGTCTTGTTGGAAGCTGTGTTGTAGGACAACCTACGGCGGTAGGTCAGGCGCTGAACCATCTTTTACACCTGAACAAGTCAAAAACAAACCAGCACTTGTTGAAGGGCCTGATGTCCACATG
Source organism: Pitta sordida (assembly GCA_013390025.1). Taxonomy (NCBI): domain Eukaryota; kingdom Metazoa; phylum Chordata; class Aves; order Passeriformes; family Pittidae; genus Pitta; species Pitta sordida. Next base: position 61,654 of record WEKX01001305.1, read on the forward strand.
GAGGGTCAAGTCCCACAGCAGCACCTGTACTGAACCACTGCACCAAGTGTGAATCGGCCCTTGCCCGTCCTGCACTAGTAAAATTGGGGCATTTCCTCATCAGTGGCAGTCAACACACTTAAAAAACAACAAAGCATGTGACGGCAGGTACAGTGCAACTTACAATCAATCTGAACACTGCTCAGCATCCTGCTCTTCCCCTCTGCCGTCACACTGCCCCGGGAACATGATTAAAGCTTTAGCAGCTACATAACCTATAATCAACACAAGCTTCGGATTTTACAACCTTGTTGTTCCAACAAGCACTGGCCAGTAACCAGACATACTGTATTACTGAAAAGCCTCTCTGTACCGAGAGAACACTGCCGTGGAGAGACATCCTTACACCGCCCAGGCTCATGCTTACGGCACGCACACAATTTTAGAGCAAGTCACGTATTTTACAACCAAACACAAGCTGCCCCGGCAAGGCTGTGCATTTCCCCTCACGTCACAGCCCATGCACAGCCCGGCGGACCCGGGCCCCGCTCGGGAGCCGCGCCGCACAGGCCGGGCCTNGACGCTGACCGCCCCCCACCGCCCGCCGGGCCGCAGAATCGGGAGGATGGGGCTGGATGGGGGAGGATGGGGCTGGATGCGCGCCCGCAGCCCCGGCCCCTCAGCGATACCTGGCGCCGCTCCACCGGCAGAGGAAGTCGAGCCGCAGCGTCAACGCGGAAATAGCAGCGCCCAGCGAACAGCGGCGAGGCTGCGCATGCGCATTGCGGCTCGTCCGCTGCCGCAGCGGGGCGCGACGCCGTTTCGTTGAATGGAAGTGGCGCTGCAAGGGTGCCGCCATGCTGTACGGATGAAGCGGAGAGAGGCGCCGTGACGTTGTACGGAGGAGGCGTTGCAAGGGTGCCGCCATGCTGTACGGATGAAGCGGAGCGCGGCGCCGCTCGGTGGCAGGACCGGGAGCGGCGGGAGCGATGGGAGAGATGGGAACCGGAGCTGGTGCAATGGGAAGCACCAAAGAACCCCGAATCCTCCCCGCTGCAGGCGCTCCATTTTCCCAGGGATCCTCTGCAAAGGCCCTCCCCTCCTACCCTGATCTGCTCTTTATTTATTGTGCGTTTTACCGAATAACTATTTTTCTAAAACACTGGCTTCTCTCCTCCCGAAGAATGTTGTGTGCTTTATCATGGTAGTTACGTGGCTGTGGGCCCAGAAGCCGTTTCTCAGCCTGCTGTTGTACACTCTGAATTACGAGTCGCTCACACCTGCTTTTCCATTCCAAACCGCCAGGTAACACACCTGGATGCTGTGTGCCTTGCACAAAACTTCCGCAGGGAAAAGGCTGATCCCTATGAAGGCTGCACCCCTTCTCCAACTAGAACCCCCTTAATACACCCTCCCCATGTTCAGGTGTCAGCTTTGTACAAGTTTCCTGATCTGGGTCATGTTTGCTGACTTTTGAGATTAACCCCGTTGGTCAGAGCGTGGCAGCAGTAACACCACGGCTGTGGGTTTCATTCCTGTAGGACCATTCACTTGAGAGTTGGACTCTATGAGCCTTGTGGGTCCCTTTCAATTTGGAGAAATATATTTAACAGCCTCTCCATTCCCCTTGAGATCACTTCACTCATCCCTGAGTCCGGCCTTCCTAGGCACTGCGCCAGGTGGATGGGCTAATCCCAAAACTAAGCCCCAAGGAAAGCAACCCAATACCCTGACGCATCCTCATTGTGCCAGCAGCAAGAAATTATTGAGGAAACAGAAGGAAGGAAATGACAAGAGCTAGGGGCATATAGGATGGCTTGTCAGCAGACAGCAACAGCATTCCAGTGGTGCCAGATCTGCAATTACGTATTAAAATATAAATGCACAAAATGTACCCCTTGCATTTGTTTGTAGGAAGGAAAGGAGTAACACTCACTGGACTACACTTCTCTCAGGTGTTTGTTTCAACTTCCATCCCATACATGCAGGTCCCTGACAAGCTGAGGAGCGTAGTGACAAGCAGAGCTGGCCCCTGTGCTCTGAAATGGGTATCTGGCTTCCGTTATCGATTTGTAACCTCCCCAGTGGGTCTTGATCCCACTCTGCCAGCTGTCACTGACACATCAAAGACCAAGAGATTTTAAAGCACCTCTTTCTATCACTTCTGCTCTCTAGCCTCTGCTGCTGGAGGTCTCACTGCTGCACAAAGACCAAGTCCTTCTTGCAGCACATGTGAATGAGTTGTGGCCACTGCTGCAACCAGTGCTGACTCTGGTGGCCACGATCTTTGTACAGCATCAATGGGAAATCATCACCTACAAGGAGGATGGCATTGGGCCCACCACCTGCGAGCCCTGAAATGCTCTGTTGCCCCACCGACCTGAGCAGTGTCCTACAATGATAACTGGGGCCCGACATATCAAATATGTAGGGTGCTGATCCTGCCATCCTTAGCCACTTCAGCCTTGCTTTTGGAGAGTAGCAGATGCTCAGAAAGCTTTGATGTACACTCCTGGCCTTATTTATGGGTTTGTAACTCACAGTTCATTGTACTTCCCTGCTTTCAACCTATAATTATTATTTTGGTTAATTATTGACTCCTTTTAAGTGCAAATTATGGACACTAGAATTTTTTTTCTAATTCATGAAAGAAGAGAAAATATGTATGAACTAGATTTTAGGGTATACGTATTTAAAATTGGAGCATATTTCAGACGCCAAGTAAATTTCAGAGCAATTAGAGTATTTAATATGAACTTTCTGGGCCCAGAACCCTGAGGGGAATAAGAAAGCCAATTAAATTAGATTAAATAATCATGCCTAAATATAAAAGTGTAACAGAATCCAATTGTCAAAGAACAACATTATCAAATTATGATAGAATAGTTTAGATATCAGTGCAACAGGTAACTGTTTTATTATTGAACAATAGTATCAATATTTTGTTGAACTATTGCTCTAAAATTAACAGGTGTCAATTTTAGAACCTTTCCATTAAATTCCAGCAATTCATTTCTGGTCTACCTTTTCAAGCATTTTCAGTTTGAGGAACAGGGGTATTAGGCTTGCCAGAGCATCTAGAAATGTTAGCTTAATGACTACTGGTTTAATGCTATCTAATGTGGGGATAAGATTGAAGCAGAAGCTTACTAAGCCATTTTGTACAGATTAGTCAAGTCAAGTGATTCTTTCAAGTTCTCTGTTACTCTTTTCACAGAACCAAATCATCTCTTTTGGGAGCAGTTATTTTCCACATCCAACATGTCTCATTAACTCTTTCTGGATTTCCTTCTTTCCTTGAATACAACAAAGGGGATGGATTAGCAAATGCTCAACACAACAACATGGAAAAGCAGCATCTGTTTTTCCCATTCTAGGATGTTGGTGGAAGCATAGGGCCTGAGGATGTGGGCCTTTCTCCCTAAGAAAACTGGAGGTTGGTTTTCAGGGTGAACTTGCTTATTGGCAGTGGAAAACTGGAGATAATAATCTCTGATGGCAGTTTGGTAAAGCAATGCATTTCGCACCTGCTAGCTAGTTGTCACTGTATTCTGCATTTTGCACCAGAAGAATGCTTTGTTCACAGTTTAAGACCAATTCTTGGTATGTTGACCATACTTGTTTTCTTTTCCACATGGTCCTCTCCTTATCTCTCTTTTTTTTTTTTCTGAAAGCCTCTATCTATGTGCACGACAATTTGCTTGGTCATATGGAAAATTCCAACAGAGCAGGAGTGAGAGTTCTCAAATGTATGAGGTTTAGTAAGCCTGGCTGAATCCTCTTTACTTTGATGGTTGGTAGATTCCAGGAATCTACTAGGCCTCAGGAGGACTCCACGGCTCCATCAACTTCTCTCCATAGATCCTTAGTGCTTTCCTCCACCAAAAGCTTCAATTAAAAATGAGCAATGTTTTCATGCATATTCACTTCACCATCTGCCTGGAAGGACTGGCAAATTCTAGCAGGTGTGGGAAGGAAAGCAAGCCTGTGTGCAAGCATATACTGTTTACTGCAGAGTGGAAAAAAAGTGATAACTGAAGGATGAACTGGTCCTGTTAAGCTGCAGCCAATATACCATTTCTGTGAACAGCATATGGATATGTGCTTTAGAAATGCTTCATTGAAATCAGAATCCAACCTCATGTGCTGCTTGGGTGCAACCAGCAGGATTAGGTCTGTTAATATAGAAAGGAAACAAGAACCCTTGGAAAAGTACTAGCAACTGCTGGAAAGGGGAGAAAGAAGAGGTCCTATGGTCCACTGTCTCTCCAGAGGTATTTTTTTCTTAGAAAACCCATTCTCTTTCATTGTTAACTATGTGACGTGTCATAGTCTGATTATATTAATTTCTATCAACATAACTTTCCACAACACAGACCTGTGCAAATTATATTACAGGAAAACTGCAGTTCATTTCCGTTTCAGTGGAGCTTGTTAAACAAGCAAAATTATTTTGTAGCAAAGGGAAAAACAATTTAGAGGAATGCACTCCTAGCTCAGGAAGTACATAATATTGTATTTGGGTTGAAACTTTTTCTGTCAGAGATGTCATAACCCCGTAAAAAAGAGAATTAAAATCCCGTTATTTTAATTTACATCTAGCCATGAGATAAGTAAAGTTATCATTGAAATTCTAATTAAATAGGATGATTGACTAAGGTAGGACATCAAAGAAGAGAAGTGAATATGATAAGTCAAAGTCTTATTAATTAGTCCGCGTGGAAGAAATTCCAGGGACGTCAAGCTGAGGCTGCTGCAAGGAGAAAAAAAAGCAGACAAGAAAATGTGTGTTTCTTTGAAGTTAGGAACTGAGATAGTGATGGAGGTAATTGTGTCTGACTGGATCCAGTAATGAAGAGCCATAAATCAGACCTAGGAATCGGAGGAAAGATTCTAGTAACGAATGCGGCTGCCCCCCTGCTGCGAAGAAACAGAATGCAGAGCTGACTAATTGACCCAGTCTATCTCCCAGTAGCTCTCTGTTATTATTTATTAATTTTTAATTTCTGAATTATTTACGTTCTGGGAAATTATTTTTGACAGCCTGTTAGGCGTGCCAAAGTTAATGGAGGATGAAAGGACTGGTACTAGAATTAGCAGGGATGTAGTCACAGGCTACTGAATTTAATGATTTTGGAAGGGAAAATTGATTTCACACAGCGTGTCACTTTATACTACTTTAGGGATACACCAGCTATTTGATTAATTGAGGAATAACCAACTCAAAGTATATTTGAAGTGTAAATGAATCACAGTGCTCGACTGTTTATTTTTCCCCTTTTCTGATGAGAACACTGAGTTGCTAAAAGTTGCTGATTAAAACCAATATATGTAGACCCCATACTCACACCTGCTTATTTTCTCCTGCCTTAAAAAAAAAATAAAAATTCACCATCTGGATAAGACATGCAATCTTCCATCTCACTTGGGATAGAGTTCATCCTTCCTACACAATGCCTAATTAAACAGGCTTTGTGTGCACTGCCTCTCCCCCCTGTGGAAAGTGTTTAAGATGGAGCAGGGTACTGAGTCCATGCACTCCGGTACTGAGCTGCACATGCAGCTGAGATGTGAATTCTGCATGGTGACAGCTCACATTTGCTTTACATCAGTCCCTGAGCTGAAGTAAGGGTCTCTGGCCTACAGCGTCTCCTGCGCCAGTTCTCCTGGTGTAGCAGTGATAATCAGTCCTCTCATCTACCATGCAGAGCAATGGAAAAATAAAGGGGCTCTGCCCAGTTCTTCCAGGCTGTCAAAACTGCATTTCCTCCTCGGTGCCAAATGAAGGTAAATCCTGTGTGCTGCTCATGTCTAAGCCTTCCTACTATCCAGAGCATGGAGGCAATCCTTTCCCAGCACTGTATAATGCTGTAGGCATTTCACAGTTCCAGGAAGACTCAGGCTAGAAACACCTCCAGAGCTGCTTGGGATCATCACCTTACTGCTCCTTGCGCCAGCAGCAACCACCCACGGCGAGACGTATGGCCACATTTCTTTTGACTTAAAGGGAGGATGTGCCCTGTGGATCAAAGGGGCAAGGCACCCTCACTGACATGACACTTCCTATGGCAGACTTGGAAAAATCATTTAATTAAGGGCTGTGTGCTGTGTGGGCACTTGTGGTGGATACTGTGATTCTGAGTATCTTCAAAGTAATGTCTTCAGATGACTCAGTGCTACCTCCTAAACACCTTAACAATCTAGTTAGCTAGGTACTAGTCCTACCTGGTTTAAGTCCAACTTTCCCAGTTTTAAAGTAAGTGTAATTGATGTTACTATTTAAAAATATCTCAGGGACTCTGAAAAGAGAATTAGAGCACAATTCTTTATCTGCAGAAGTTTTGACAGAGTAGTAAACACTGAACACTAGGAGTGAACACTCCTTTCCACAAGAAATTATTCAAAACCATCTGTCATAAATTGACGTGGATCCCATGAACAACTGAGAAAGGCATAGGCTAGACTCTATTTTGAGTCCAATAAACAACAGAACTCCTTTGAATTGACTGAGACCAAACTACTGAGTGAGAGATTAAGTGTTGAAGGGATCTGGCATTTTGGACATTTTGCTGTTGCTTTGTTCTTTCAAGAAGGAAAGGCTACCTACCATGGCAAATGTTGACCATATCAGGGTAGCAGAGAGATAAAGAATGAAGAAAGGTCGACCATGCATTAGTGTACCTTTAAAAAAAATTACATTCGTTTTCATTACTTAAAGATCCATTATCAGTACAGGAAGGTCTTGCTGCTTAGGTTCTCTGAGGGGTTTATAATTCATAGAAACATCTCCTTAGGATTTTTTTCTGAGCAATCAGGAGCACTCCGAGCATTTCTTTGTGATGTTTTACTGAGACAGAAATGCAAGAGTAACCTTTTTTTTTTAGTTATCTTTTGGATTATATCAGTGACGCTTAGCTATGAAAGGAGGATCAGCTACAACAGTATGCTAAAGGAGGTGTGTGACCTGTAGTCTCTTCTCCACTCCAGGGATTGGTACGTTATCAATTTTTTCAGCATGTAGAGACTGGGCTGGCTCCTAGTACTAAAACCTGAAACAAAGACTACTTTTTCTGGGTCTCTCAAATCTGTGAGAGATCTTTGGGGTTTTGGGGGGGATTGTTATTAAAACTTTCTGAAGAAGAAACACTGCAAAATGTTGATAAAACACAAAATACGATTTTCAAGGTCACACTTTTACAGGTTCACAGATTCACAAATTATTGTGAGTTGGAAGGGACCCACAAGGATCATCGAGTCCAACCCTTAAACCACACCACTGCCGACCCGGTGGGAATCGAACCCTGGTCTCCCGCATGGCAGGCAGGGACACTCACCACTGTACTAAAGTTTCTTTCATAATAAAATTGCGTCACTGAAATTACACTCACTGTCATGAAATTCTGAAGAGTTCAGTTCACCAGCATCAGAGCCAAGCATTCCAAACTGCAAAGAAAATGCTTTAGATAGTTAGATGATGGTTTCAGGAACAGCGAGTTGTATTTTTAAATGTTACAGAACAAACAGACAATTTATGCTACTTCAAGATCTGCTTTACAGCTTTAAAATGGTCAACAGAAAAACAAATAAATGTAGAAATTAACCCTAAAATATTTACAATCAACAAATGCAACACAATATTTGGATGAAGATGATTTAGCGTGCTCTGCTGTACTACAGTGAAATTAAACCATCACAGAACTGGCTTCTCCCTATTTCAATATTAAAACAAAAGGGATATGCTTGCAGCGCAGCACCTTGGGAATTCAGCTCAGAAGTCCAATTAACAACAACTAATTCCCCATACTGCCTATTTACCCCTAAGAGTTGGCTAGATATAATAAGTCTTGCATTTTGCATTTAAGCTTCTAATGCCCAGAGGATAACAAAAACCTATCCTGATCAGTTTTTATTTTCATCATATGAAGAGAGAAGAAAGCATCAGTCCTTCCCTCATCAAGTAAGTATATCCATATCTCAGTGCTAAGTCTATGAATGGCCTGCCTCCTGTCTTCTCCCCATGTTTCTTTACATTACTTCTCCATAAAATGCCTTCATTCTTCAAGAATACATAAAAGTAACAATCCCTTTGGACATTTTTTCTGTATAGATAACTGCATGTAAAATCATTCATCTTGAAATGATGATCTAGTGCTCATTCGGTGGACCAAATTTCCTGCCCTTTAGACTGTCACACTGTACTGTGTGCAGTGTACAGTCCCCTCACACCAGTTTTCATTACAGGAGCTATCAAGGTGCTCCCTGGGTGTGAACGTATTTTAAAACCGAAAGCTGTAACATACTGTAAATCACAGAATCACAGAATCAGTAAGGTTGGAAAAGACCTTAGAGATCATCGAGTCCAACCTATCACCTATTACCTAACCTAGCCAAACCTGTTACCTAAATGGTAATGGCCATGCAATAACATGCTAAAGATTAGGCAAATACTTCCAATACTTGCAACGATTAGAATGATCTTCTATAATTGAATTTTGCTTACAGTGTCAGATTGAACCAAATTCTCCAAAAGTAAAAGTCTTCCATATTACCACACATTTTAAATACAAAAGGGAGAGAAGCAGAGAGAGAAAGAGAGAGCACTACGTGCACATGGGACTTTGGATATTCCTTGCTAGGTACAACCTAAACTATACATTAATAATTACAGACACAAAATATCCCGATACACTTTTCTGGACATCGTTCTCTGTTGAACAGAAAAAGTCCTAGAGGTACCCATATACATCTGTATTAATGAAGTTTTGCAACAAAGAGATAATGCAACATCACCTTGGTTGAAGGTAATTTGGCAGAAAAATAAATGGTTTGAGAAGCAAACAATGGAGCATATTTAAATATAAAGCATAACACACTGCTTGACAGCAATACAGAATGTTGACATTGTTCTGAAAGAAACGCCTGGATCAACATTAGGTAGCCATGCGTGCAGAACAGCAGGTTACTGTACTGAAAGCTACCTGCAAAATATTTCTGCAACACTGTACTTTGCTGTGCACGGCAAAAAATCCACAAGGTGTTATTTTTTCATGAAGCTGTGATGAACTTGGCTTATTCTTGGAATCAGACTGCCTGCTCCTTATGGGGGATTCCAAGTTGCATATTTGGAGATTCAGGGCCAAATTTTCAGAGGGGCTCACAGCCAACTTTTCAAGCACTCAGCTGCCAAGCTGCATGCCTGGCTTCTCCCAGGTCCAGGAGCTAGAATGCCTGAATGGAAACCAAGTTAGTATGAACATCTCAGACTAACTGGTGGATTCCTCTCTCAGCAGATATGCCTGTGACAGAAGCTGAAACAGCTGAATGCAGCATTTCTGACACAGCCAGACTTGATTTTTGGTACCTGTCTGCACACAGATGGCAGGTTCAAGAAGGGGCCTTCTCCAAACTTCTAAAGAAAAGTATTTGCTTCATCTCATTCTTGAGCAGAGTTTCTGATTGCTCTGCACCCCCTTCCCTGGAAGCAGCAAAAAGAGCAATAGTCTGACTAGCTGATCCTGAAATAGGGCTCTGTGGAGAGCAATACAATACCCCTATTTGTGTAATACCCCATGGTCAAACTTCCTGTTCACTGTGAAGAAGAAGAGGATGGTAGCACTAATGATTCTCTCCCTTCCAGAGCTGCTAGATTTTAAGTGCTTTGAGGAGATTGAAGACAAGCATTAAATTTTGATTAAAGGGACACTGCCAACTTGCATTAAACTTAGAATTTGGGGTTTGTAACAGGCAGGCATAGGTGGATGGGAGCTTGGATTTTGGGTGTAAATATTTCTTTGTAGCAGGGTGAAGACCTTGTCTGGGAGAACAGAGGTCATAAAAAATTAACTGGAATAGAAAAGTAACAAGGTTCACTCTACTTTTGCTGCTGACAGAGAAAGAATGCAGATGGGGAGATACCATGTATCTTCCCAAATGCATTAAAGCTCACCCCTTAAATTTGGTGTGGAAAATCCTGTTTGTTTGTTTGTTTGTTGTTTAATGTGGTTTTCACAGTGACAAAAAGACACAGTGAAGTCCTATTTGAAAGAACTGACAAGGAAGTAGAGTGAAAGGCAAGGTTACCGCAGGCAAGCTGGCACAGGGTCTAAATGCCTCTCACCTTCTTTTACTTTATAGTGAATATGGTAAAGCTATCTTGTGTTTCATGTATAATCCACTGCAGCTGATGAGAGTAGCTAATTACTTTCAACATTCAGAGAGATTGCCTGAAAATCATTTTTGCCTTTGATCCAAGCCAAATCTGAACCAAATTTTGCAAGGGAAGAGCCTAAAAAAGCAGTAAGTCATTGTTGCTTTAATGTTTGCTAGCTCTATAGAAAGACTATTACCCAGAAATGTGCATAGCAGAGAAACAATGGGAATGTGAATCCAGACCTTCATCTGATAAAACCCAGCTCCCTGAACAGAGCTATGTTGATTTATAATAGCCAAAGGTCTGACCTCACATGCCAACAAAAATTAGTTGGATCCACAGAAATCTTCTTCAAGTAAAAATATACCTCAATTTGTTCTTACCTCAACCAAAAGCTGGGTTTCTGCAGCATATTTCGCTGTTGTCTTCAGAATATTCATCAGAGCAAGCCTTTCAAAGGAACAGGCAAAATAAATAAATGTGAAAGGCAACAATGGCCGTGATTTTCTATGTGTTCTTCATAGAGTACAAAATTCAAGGCAGACCTCAGAAAACCAGCCTTGTGGCTTCAGATACATTTTGAATGCAATGATAGTACCCCCTCTCAGGGTCCATGCAGCAGGTGAGAGGTGCTTCCTAAGGCTGTAGCATTAGATATATAGGATATGTAACAGGAAGGATGAAATCAGGCCATGGTAGTGCACTAGAGATGGTTGAGTGTGGAAGAGTGCTGGAACACAAATTGAAAACTACTTGTTAAACAAGGTTAATTTGTTCTCCTTTCCAGAGTATAAAATGGCTTCAAACACTTTTAAACTAGGTCATTTGACAGCTCAAGAAATACATGGTGCTAGGCAGTTCTCTTTAGCAACAAGTTTATTGGAGAGTTTGATTGCATCCCAAAAGCATGCTAGATATTTCTGACCATATCAAAGAAAACTCAACTATATTATCAAGGCACACTAATGAGGTGGTTTGTTTAATTGAAATACTTTAAGTTTCCATGTAGTACAGCATGAAAAAATCATTATTTTCATTAGATGAGCTACTCGTTAGCTGAAAATGTAAGTTACAAAATATCACAGTGTGAGATAATAAATATATTGTAAAATGCATTAAATCCAGGTTATTAAAAGGATTTTCTGTTTAAAAGATAGAGCCACATAACTTGGGCATACTTCCTTGTAGTAGGAATCAGGTTTAGTTCTTTGAAAAATATAGCCCAACCCAAAGGACCTCAAGATGTTCTCACTGCAATCACTGTCAAAACCCTGACCCATTACAGCCTGGATAAATTACTTGACTATTCTATGTCCCAGTTCTGTAGTAATGGGGTTTGTGTGTAGCAGCTAGAAGTTCTGAGACCCATCTAAAAGTGCCAGTTTTGACTGCTCTTTTTGATGCAATCATTAACAGCAAGTCAGGAAGTGCTTTATAGCTTGCATTTTTAGGGGCAGATGTTTACCTAAAAGCGTAATTGAGAATTTCTGAACTTCATGTAAAAACATGTACCTTCATGGGATACCTTGCATGTGCTTGGTGACAAGGAATTTAAGAACTCTAAGGTCTCTTCAAGGGTCTCTTGATACAGTCAATAGAGTCGATAGAGATGAGGAATGGTTTAACCCCTCATTACTACAGGAGGAAGATGTAAGGGACATACTAGTACATCTAGACCCTCATAAGTCCATGGGACCTGATGGATTACATCCTAGAGTGTTGAGAGAGCTGGCAGATGAGCTTGCTAAGCCTCTCTCAATCATCTATCAGAGGTCTTGGCTTACTGGGGAGGTCCCAAAAGATTGGAAGTTGGCCAATGTGATACCTATCCATAAGAAGGGTAGGAAAGAGGAGCCAGGAAATTATAGACCTGTCAGCCTGACCTCGGTGCCAGGCAAAATTATGGAGCAAATCATCTTAAGGAAAATGATGTTGCACCTCCAGGAGGGTAAGGAGATCAGACCTAGTCAGCATGGCTTCAGGAAAGGAAGGTCCTTCCTGACCAATCTAATTTCCTTCTATGATCAGGTGACCCGCCTGGTTGATGAGGGAAGAGCTGTTGATGTGGTGTACCTGGATTTTAGTAAAGCCTTTGACACTGTCCCCCATAACAAACTCCTGGTGAAGCTGGAGGCTTGTGGTTTGGATGGGTTTACAGTGGACTGGATCAGGAGTTGGTTGGATAACAGAGCTCAGAGAGTGGTGGTTAATGGTGCTGTGTCCGGTTGGAGGCCGGTCACTAGTGGGGTGCCTCAGGGTTCAGTGTTGGGACCTGTCCTGTTCAATATCTTTATTGATGATCTGGACGAAGGGATGGAGACTATTATTAGCAAGTTTGCGGATGACACCAAGCTGGGGATAAATGTAGATCTGGAGGAAGGTAGGAGGGCTCTGCAGAGAGACCTTGACAGGCTGGATAGATGGGCTGAATCCAATGGCATGGGGTTCAACCAGTCTAAGTGTCGGGTCCTACACTTCGGTTACAATAACCCCATGCAGAACTATAGGCTGGGGTTGGAGTGGCTGCAGGAGGATCAGGTGGAAAGGGACCTGGGAGTGCTGGTGGATAGAAAACTTAACATGAGGCAGCAGTGTGCCCAGGTGGCCAGAAAAGCTAATGGTATCCTGGCCTGCATCAGGAATAGTGTTGTCAGTAGGACTAGGGAAGTTATTCTCCCCCTGTACTCAGCACTGGTTAGACCACATCTTGAGTACTGTGTTCAGTTCTGGGCTCCTCAGTTTAAGAGGGATGTTGAGATCCTTGAGCGTGTCCAGAGAAGGGCGACAAGGATGGTGAAGGGGCTGGAACACAAGCCCTATGAGGAGCGACTGAGAGAGCTGGGATTGTTCAGTCTGGAGAAGAGGAGGCTGAGGGGAGACCTTATCGCTCTCTACAACTACCTGAAAGGTAGTTGTAGTCAGCTAGGTGTCAGTCTCTTCTCTCTGGCTACCAGCGATAGAACAAGAGGACGCAGTCTTAAACTGCGTCAGGGGAGATTTAGACTTGACATTAGAAGGAACTTTTTCACAGAGAGGGTGATCTCTCAGTGGAATGGGCTGCCCAAGGAGGTGGTGGAGTCACCATCCCTAGAGGTGTTTAAGAAAAGGTTGGATGAAGTTCTTGGTGGCATGACTAGATATTAGGGTAGTGTGTTATTGGTAGTAGGATGGCAACAGGTTAGGTAACAGGTTTGACTAGATTAGATTAGGTAACAGGTGATAGGTTGGACTTGATGATCTCTATGGTCTTTTCCAACCTTACTGATTCTGTGATTCTGTTATTCTGTGATACTGATCTCCTCAAGAGGGTGCAAGAGTGTTCACAGTGAGATTGGGTGGAAAGGGAAAAATGGCTGGAAGGGATGTCTGGAGCCTACCTAGTCCAACACATCTGCTCAAAGACGGCTCAGCTGAAGCAGTTTGTACATAACTGTGTTGAATTGGGTTTGGAATACCTCCAGGGATGGTGACTCCACAAATATTTTGAGTGACCTATTCCAGTGATTGACCACCTTCATAGTAAATACGTTTTAAGTATAAATGGAATTTCCTACCTTTCAGTACTTCTTGCATTTCTGATTCTGTGTTCTTTACTCTCCCTTGCTCAGCATTTATACAGATAGGTAAGATTCCCCTTGAGCCTTCTCTTCTTGAGGCTAAACAAGCCTCAAAGTCCTAATCTGCATACTGAGAGTTCTTCCTGATCATTAGCATTTAAACACTGATTTGAGGTGAGGAGAAAATTTTATTTTGGTTACCAATTCATGGATGAGCTTGGTCCATATGAAAAAAGACTAAAGTAAGACTGTGGTTCAGCTATTGCTTTATGTAGTTTTACAACAGGGCCAAGTTTTGTCCTTCATCCCTGCACACCCCATGCCACCCCCCATCTTTTCTATGTCTTAGACTAATGAGAGTATTTTGTCCTCAATTCTCATAGCAATGGTTCCTTCCTAATTTATTTCTATACGTATGCCAAGGGATCTTCTGTCTTATCTCACTTGTGCTATTTCTCTTTCTCCTCCCCTGCTGAGGGATTAGTCCACTGGCACTGTAAAAGTGTCCTTACAGCATTACTCTGTCACTAATCTAGCCAGCACAGGACACCATGGATGTGTAGAGAGAGCCGCAAGGTTTAGAAGCCACATCTTAATTCCTGAGGAGTCCTGGGCATGCATTCAGGTCACCTCCACGTGTTGGCAGACAGGGTTGTTGACACACATCTTCACAGCTATTGCTCTTCCCTGTCAGCTAGAGTCAACTCAGTGACACTGAATGATGGCACCAAGAGCACATGGACGAGATACAGCAGGAGTGCTGAAAGATCCCCTTAGCCAACAAGCCAGCATGCGATTCAGGAGAGCATACGGATTACAGATGGTACAATAATCTCACAACTGGCCAAATTTGGAGCCTAAGCAATACTTATATGGAGATGAGCATACATTAAAGGCTGCCAGTGTGGTAGCAGAGGGGGCCAATATTTCGGCTTGCCCAGGAATGGGCATGCTGCCCTCACGTAACCACCTGCTGAGATCATTTGAGCCAGAAATGCAACTACATAATCCTGTTAAGGCAGGTGCCTGGGGGGATCAAAACCAAAAAAAAGAAAAAAAAAAAAAAAGGCAAAACTGCAAGCACAGGCCACCTTCATACACCTGGCAAGAGCCCCTCTGCAATCAGCTGGAGGCTGGAGTGCAAGGGATGAGAGCTGCACCCCACACTCCTGCCTCTTCACTCAGTTATGGAAACAGACTTTTCTTCTTTCACAAAGTTGCACATCTTTGAGTTATCTCTTGCTCCTCTTATTTTTTGTGGGTTTTGTTAAACCTTTTTAGAAGCCTTTCAGGTTTTTTTTTCCCTGCTGGAGCTAACAGGGATGTGGCTCGAAGATTAATACAACTGTTAGCTTTCTTTAATAGGGCTTTTCTTATCCAATTTAAGTAGAATAAAGAAGCTGCATTTGTTAGCTCAAAAATATAAAGACTTTAATTCTTGATCATTGCTCCCAAGAGAACTCAGTCAGAATTCTTTCATCATCACTGATCAAGTCTTAACTTTTTTTTGTTTGCTATTCAAGTTCATCTGCTTTTATAATTTCAAAGCACTAACAGACTCTGCTGAAACACAGGATTCAACTACATTGCATGAAGTTCCTGTAGCAATGGAAAACTGCCACATAGCATTTAGCTGTGTTCTCTCCCTTCCATAAAATTTGCATTTACATTACACTAGAAATAACCTCCTGACTAATTTAACCATAATAATAAATACTCCATTTGGCTCTTCATATTATTTATTTAATGTAGAGAGACTGTCAGTCTATTTCTCTGGTTTCAGACCAGAAGGATATTTTATCCCAGACCAGCGTAAAAATATTTTTGATTATTAAACTGTAGTAGATCACCATCAAGATCAACTGCTAAAATAATATCCATGGAATGTTTCTTATGCTGTGGATAAACATGTTCTGGTGTTTTATAAATGTTTGGGTTTTGGCGTTTTGTTTTTTTTTTTCTTAAGGGATCCCAGGATGAGTTGGACCATTCTCAATAAGGGTAATGCAAAGCCTATCTACCAGCTATCATTTTTGTCCTTGTCATTTTCTCTGTGGGCAAATCCCCAGTTCCCAGAGAGGGTCTGAGTAAGGCTGAAAGGTCTTGAAGTACTCTGTCTGCAACCTCTGCTGCTTTTCAGCTTTTTTTTTGTGCTCAGAGTGCTCACCTGTGTTTCTGGATTTTTCCCAGGTGTTCCATGGCTTACGTGCCTGGAGGAAGTCATCTGCATGAGTTTTGGAGGCATTAAAGATGTTTACCTTGCAGAAACAATACAAAATACATTTGCCTTCAACCACAGCTGGCAGAGAGAAGGACACTCTCCTGAAGACTTGAAGGCAGAAGTGTACCCAGCAGATAGCCCTTTGCCAAAGAGAAAACCAGCTCACTGCTCCTTCTAGGGAGCAGTGGCACATGGCTGGATCCAGCTGGTACCCTCAAATGTCACAGATTTTCAGTGCTTGAGGTCTGCAGCCAGATTGTGGTTTCTCCTTGGAGGGCTGGACTGTGGGAAGAGAGCTCTCTGTACCTTGCCAGTGCATGGGAAGAACTGCGATTTGAAACATATAAACCCTTTTTTACCCCAAGCAGTTTCCAATTAATGTGCAGATGGAAACCACATAGATGGTCTGTGGGAGAGAATCCTTGCTTGGCAAAAGATTGATTATTGCTTTTATGAAATGCCATGAGAGCTCTAGGAGCAGAGTGCTTTGATTTTTAAGATCCCAACTCCCTATTCAGGGAGCTCAGATTTATACTGAAGGACTAATCCTGCTGGAATGTATGCATGTCATTTCACGGACCGGGGAGGCAGAAGACAGTCAAGAAAATACAATGTTTACTTAAAAAAATCTTAGGTCATGTGGTTTACCAATGTGAATCTCCTGCCGCCCCTTATGTAGATGAAAGTGCTATACACCTTTAAGTATGAAAATTTTTGGTTTGAAAGGACAAGAGGAGACTGGACGATCCTGGTTTTAGATTTGATTTTTTTCCTCAAATTTCCCTCTATTTAAAACAAAACAAACAAACAAACAAACAAGTTACCTTGTCCATTGTGATTTTTGAGATAATTACCTGCACATAATTATTTGGCAAGTAATTAATCTGTAAAATTGTTAAACCTTTAGAGCGCTTCAGATGGTAAAGTGGTAGAAGAATAGAGGACATAATCTTTTCTACCTTCTTTCTATTAGCATCACTATAACTCATTTTGTTACTCTACATTTTTCCAGAAATATTGCCAAAGAAGGAATGATACTGCCAAGGAATCACATTGCCAGAGAGTGTTTTTAAAGTCAAGAGGTAGATTTTTCTTCTGATTTCTTTTTTGTAAGGTAAATACATTGTCATTCTTGTTTCCAAGTATGACGAATATGGCCAATTACTCTTACATCCACTGACATTTGAGCTGATGAGGTCACGGTGAAAGTAAAGGGCCTTGGCCATAATGTATGTGGAATACATTGTATGTCATGTCCCAGATTTTTATTTTGGGTTATTGTAACAGGTTGGTTATTAATTGGGTTATTAATATAACAGGTTACCCATAAGCATATCCTGGGGATTGAATGGTTAACTCATTACAGTTTTGTCTTCCTGTATGGAACCCGAAAATAATGCAACAAACATTTCAAAAAGCACACTGGTAAGATTTGTTTGGAACTGAACATATGGACTTTGAAAAGTTGTAATTTTTTTCTGTGTGGATAAAACTCTGTGCTGCATTTTGTTGTGAATAACTGGGGTTTCGATTTTTTTTCTGCAGACGGATCCATCCTCAACAGAGGGCAGTAGAGGATGAAAATGTAACTTGGTCTATTCACTTTGTTGTGTTCAGATCAATTCCCTAGCATTCTTTTAACTAGCTTTAAAATGGACCCTTTTATCTTGAAAAAGAAGGAAGCAAGAGTGTTGGCCATCTGGGAGACACTCTGCCAACACCCAGATGTTTGCATGCTTCTGTACAACTTACTTGATCAATGCAACATCAAGTTATGCTGGGTGGGTGGGAGAGTGAAAGCATGGGAAGAAAGGAATAGAGTTTTCCTTGAACGGGAAAGTGACGAGTCCTGTACCTTCAAAAGGGAAAAATCCTGTCATTGCTTCATGTCTGGAGTGTATTAGCTTACAGTAACCCTGGGAAACAACACTAAGTTCTCTCAGTGAAAACACATGAAAAGGTAGAAACTTCCCATGCATGAGTCAGTATAATGTAAACTCTTCTGGCTTCAGCCCCAGTTGTGTTAACCAAGAACCTCAGCCGTGTGTCAGGAGAAGGTGGCACTGCCCCTCGCAAGCAGGTGGCACCTTTGACAGAAGAAGCTTTTGGCCTTGGCAGAGTGACTGCCTGTGCTCAGGGCAGGGAGAGAAACATGTTGAGATGGTACTAGGAAAGGAAGCCAAAGCCTGATTGAGGGAAGACCTAAGACATCTAGGAGCTGGGGCACAGCCAAGGTGGGAAAGGTCAAGGTGGAGCAAAAGCAGGCAAAGCTCTGAGCAGCCCTCTGAATGAACTGAAATCTAGACTAAATGTCGCTGTGGAGACTCTGCCTTTTGCTTGAATCCACAGGCACCTCCATGGAGTGTCCTTGGCAGAAGTTAGGCTCTCTTGAGTACAAGACTAAGCCTGTGCATATGCTTGGTTGACTTATGATGCATATCACAATAGCATAATTCAGTTCCAAGTGTTAAAAATAGCACAATCCTTTCCACAACATTCACTGTGCAAAGGAATGGGGGAATGTAAACTCACTTGTAACACATAACACGAGCCTACCTTTTTCTACCTGCCAATAATAGATACGTTTGCCATCACAGTGCCCTCTTCTCCATCTCCCAGCTTGTTCCTTCATCTTCATTCCTTGCCTTGCCAGGGTGCTTCCCATCGCTGCTGTCTCAGATCTGCTGCTTCTCTTAGTTGCAGCTCCAGTGTGGACAGCCACGTTATCCTCTCTGTACTTATCACCGTGTCATGCCTGATCCATCATTCCTGACCTTCTGCTAGATCTCCGTCATTCACATTTAGCCATCATGACAGACATAGGTCTTTTTAATCAGCTATAGGAATTAAAGCTTCTTAGAGATGAGGTAAGTTCTTACATATTGTAGCTTTCTGCCTCTTCTTCTTTTTCCAATGCAGAAGAGCAGAACAGTAGACAGCACCCAAAGCAGCTCACAGTGCTACCTCAGTAACAGCTGTGTATTTAGGCAAGTCTACTCCAGCTGACAACAAAAAGCAAGAGAAGGACAAGAAGAAAGAGTCTGTTGTGAATTTGGATCAAGGAGTTCAAACAATTTGAGGAAAAGGTATTTTTGGTCCACAGCATGTTAAAACAAGTCTCAAATATTGGATCAGAACTCAGTTTAGAGGCAGATTGTGAAAGGTCCTTGGGAAATACATAAGGCTTGAAAAAGATGAGGAAGAGGATATGCATATAGAAGATTTTGCAATGGGACCTGACAACAACATAAAGTGGGGGAGAGAACGAGTCCTAACCCTCCAAATCTCTCATAGCACTAACCACAGCTGGGCATCTTTGCATAAAGGGCAACCAAACACAAAGGCAGAACCACCACTCAATGAATAATTTTTGTATGGGTATCTGCCTGCATCAGACAGAATTCTACTGGTGCTCCTTTTCCATAATATTCTATATACTAAGCTTAATTGGGCTGCACTTAGAAAAAAAAAAACAATCTTTCCCTAAATAGCTCACTTTTCTCTCAATGCCAATATGAAGATGGCTAGAAGGTTCACTAGAGAGAGAAGCAAGACACTTCTGTCTTCACCCTCCCTGGTGACTGAGCTCCTCTGCCTTATAGCTACCCTGTTGCAACAGTTCTGTTCAAAGCTGAAAAACTCCCACTGGTGATGCTGGTACACTTGGGTCCCAGCGATGAGAGCTGCCTTCTGCAGATGCATCAATGCAGCCAGCTCAATAGCACATTTTCCCTGGAGGTAGTAAGGCTGGTTGAGATAGTAAATAATTAGCTTTTCTGCCTTTGGCTATAGAAATTATTATGAATTTTTAAGCAATGAAAGTGATTGAAGCAATTTCTGTTTGCTTTCTTTCAGTTGTGTTGCAAAGTTTAGCTTCAAGATGGAAAATACCCTCAGAGGAGGCTGACAGACAGGTGGGAAAATACAAAGATGCCAAGAGATCAGAGGGAAGTCAGTGAGCATTAGAAGCTGAGGGAGAAGGCCCTGATAAAGGAGGGTGGCTTTCAGAACAAAGGAATTATCTTTCTTGTTCAGTCCTTCCTTTATCTGATAACAGGTTATTCCCTGAGAAAGTTGGCTCCTGGGAAGTTAGTTTCTAGCAGAAGCTGAACATTAAAGTTCATTTTTTGGCAGAAGTTACTTTCTCTTTAATTTATTTATTTTTGTAAATGAATCCTTTTTTTTTTTTTTTTAATTAACAGGATACTGAAAGATACTGTGCAGAGAAGTTGTGTCTATGAAGACACATAGGATTTAATCTCAGAAGCATACTACCTCCCCTGTGGCCTGCTCAAGGCTGCCTGATTATACCTCCTCTGCTGATGGCAATTCTGCCTCCAGGACTCTTGTCCGCCCTGGCAGACTGGTAGTAAGGGGTCCCCTGATGCCATATTTTGCACTGTTGGCTCTTGATCCACTGACTTGGCACAGCAATGAACCTGGATGGAGGTACTACACATTTTGCGCACAATGCCTCATACTTGTTGACTTTATGTCTTGCCTTGTCAACTGAAATCAATATTGGTAATAATAAATCCATTAGCAATTAATTATAAATTAATTATCTTTCCCTAAAAAATGCTTCTAAGCTAAAAAACACAGTAGGACATTTTCTAATTTTCTCTTTACCTCCTCTGTTGCACAAAGGTATTAGCCCTCCAAATTTGTAGTCATTTTAAAACCCTTACTCAAACATCCATTTTTTTAATCTGTTTCTCCGCTTTGCCATTGACCCACCAACTGGCTGAGTCAGATGGCACCTCTCCCCAGCTCAATTTTAATCTAATTGTTATATAAGCACAGCAAACACCACACTCTGTCTCCTGTTGCAAGCGGGGCTGAAAATCCGGCCATGCAATGGCAGTTGACTCCCCCTGATGAGGTTGATACCATCACATCAGATGAATGTGCATTCAAAACTTACTCAGGGTGGCAGTGAGGGCCCAGAACAACTTGCCTAAGGTGTAAGAGCTCCTAAAATGTGCAGCTGTATTATCGTACCATGGCATCATGAGCCATTTTCCCTGCTGGAAAGACTGCATGAGTTGTGATTACAGATTGGGAATTTCTTTCAAACCAGTGGGAGAAGTTGAATGAGGCTCCTCTAGGTTCTTCAAGAGGGAGATCAAAGCATATTTTCTGTCTCATGAAGGAAAGTTAAGAGGCTGAATAAAGAGGAAAGAACAGGAGCTTCTTCTAAACAGAGTAGCTGTATGGCTTTAAAAAGCTCTTTCCGAAATGATCACATCAGTGTAAAGCTGACACAAAGAAGACTTGATTTCCTACTGTTGAAATGGCATTAGGTGACGAGCTAGAAAAAGTCACCACATGTTTACCTAGCCCATATCTTTTCTCTTCAAAGTCTTTCTTCATAAATTTATCAAGATGTAAGGCCTGTAAAGAATCTCCTGCAATCACGTAGTCCCATAACTTCCTGTGAGCTAAGATCAGGTTTAGCCACCTCCTCTCTATAAGGTATTGGTCTAACCTCTTCTCAGTTTATGAATGAAATGACTCAATATCCAGAGAAAACCTAGTTCCCAAAGTGTAGATTAACGTATTTTTTTGCTGCAAAAATGATTTATTTTTATCCTTCTCACAGTGGCCATGGAGAACAAATGATGACTGTCCTCTTTAAAGCAATTGTTTACATATTAGAAAACTCAAGCGTTTTTCTCCATAGTCTTTTTCCTCTAGACTAAACAAACTCAGTTTCTTTAACATTTCCTCATCCCTCATGTTTGATAAAGCTTTTATCATTCCTGTTGCTTTCTGCTGGATAGTCTCCAGTTCATCTACATCCTCCATTCTGCCGGTCCCTGCTTGGCTGGCGCTGACAATCTGTCTCTAAGAAAAATGCCACACTTCTGACTGAGAGGTTAGAGATCTATTTCCAGATTCAGCACTTTTCCATTGTAGATGTAAGCATTTTAGTTTCTGTTAGTAATTATATATATATATATATATATGTATGTATGTATGTATGTATTAAATAAAATCAAACAAAACAACACAAATTCCAACATTCTTGAAGGTGATTTGTCAGTTTTTTACTTCGGTGACGACTGTCTTTATAAAACACTTGCATGTGTTCCATCACACTTTCTCCACCAAGCAGTATGGCTACTGAGGCAGTTAGGGGCCCTGCAGTTATAAATCCTTCTAGAAGAACCTCTTACAAGACAATGTAATTAAAGTCAGCATTCAAAGCTTTTCAAGTAATCAAAAGACATACCAGCCCCCAGACAGGCAGAATCAAAGCGCCTGGCATGGAAAGAAATGCAGCAACCCTGAAGGCACCAGCAATCAGTCCAAAGAGGTTACATGCCAACTGAGGGAAATGAAGGAGGAACGAATGGCATCAACACTGGAATAACAAACAAATTTAGGAGACTTCAAAAAGACTGGGCTAGCAGATTATGTATGTTTTTGTAAGTACTTATTTGGGATAAGGAGGAGCATGTGTGGTTAGAGTGCCCAGGCTTGGTTTAATCCCAGCTGTGGAAGACACTGGGTGTTTCCTCCTTGGTATCAGTCACGGTGCCAGCAAGCACTTGTGCAGTTTTGAATGGTCCTGAATTCACATACAATTCAGAAACACACTATTCTTCTCACTAAGCTTGGAAAAGGGATTGTGCACTCAAAAGCTCATCTGTTTTGTAGATCTGTATCAGCTACAAACCTCATCACATCAATATCCTTAAGATGTAACTGCTATCATGAAGCTTGTGACTTTTGCTGATAGGTTGTCTACTCAAGAGGTGCACTCAACTCAAGAACAGTCCCATTTCCAAAGGTTTCTTTTTCTTCTGTGGGCTGACTGAGGTTGCACAAAATTCTCAGCAAATTACCGAGTGGGCAACGCATGTCTGATTTGAGCTACTTATCAAGGACATCTCCTTGACTTCATCATCCAGATAAATTCATTATCATACATACTTGGTTCCTTCTGTGTTTCTAATAGTGCGAAGACATAAACACAATCTCCATGTTGCCTACATCATGGAGTTCTTTTAAATGCTAGAAATGGAACCAACTCATCCTAATGCTGAAAAGAGTAAAAAATAATTTTGTAGAATTAATTTAGCAAGTTTTCAGCTCGGTGCTTATTTAACCAATGTGGATGGAAGCACTATTTCCTCACAGCCCCTTCTAAACACCTCAACTAAGAAAACAAGCATGAGTGTGGTAAAGAGCATGTTGATACCTCAAGGGACCAGAGAAAGTGAAACAACAGCGAGCATTATACAGAAGGGGGAGTGTTAAGCATATTTAAACCAAACATTTCTTCCCTTTTCTTTAGGCAAAACTATTTTCCCATAGAAACTAAGGCTGTGCCCCTACATGTGTAGCCTGGGGTGAGATGCTTTGAAGTAAAAGAGAATCCTGGTAAAGTACCGGATGCAGAAGCCAATGTGGAAATAGGAGGGACTTCCAGAAGCAGGAAAAAGCATTGTCCCAGAGGGGTTTCCATCACCCCCCCGCTAGGTCGGCACTCAGACAGTCTGGCTAGTTTCCTCCTCACTGTCACTTTGCCATAAGGAAACTCTTTTCTCAGACATGAGGCAAAAATTTATAAGTTTTACCTTTCTGTAGATGGCTAAATGAATGTTGGATTTTATGACATAATCTAGAAAATGAAAATGTAAGGTTTCATGGCACAATCTAGATAAAGAAACTGAAGTGAAAATGTCACAAATTATAAATAAAACTCTGCTTTTAAGTGTGCCAGAGAAAACTTGGAGAAACCATGAGATCCTCAGAAAAGTGGAAGTCCTGCAAATCTGATTTAGTCTAGGGAAAAGGGAGAGTGATTCAGTTCTGTAAGTTTTTAGGAAGTATACATAGAAATGAACATGAGAATTAACATTAAATTCTTACAAGTGTGTACACTTATATGCTATCGCAGCTACGTATACCATATGTGTGAAGGGAATCTGCACATAATATGTAGATGATTTGCTTTAGGTTATTAGCAGAATAGTCTCAAAGGCGGATGGTGTGGGAGATCTTCATGTAAACACTTGTCTGGTATCACAGGACTGACAGGTCATGAGGAGCCTATTCTAGAAAAGAAAAAAAATATATGGTTCTTCTCCCATTTTGTTCTTTAAAAGAAACAAACATTATTATTTTCTTTCTTCCCTCCCTCACTGAGATCATGGCCCTAAAGTCCAACAGTAAGCTTACACAGAGAGCACTGCTACTGGTATTGCATGACATAGAAAGAGGAAAAGCCCTCCCACATGCTCATGAGCAGATTACAGTCACACAGTCACATGGAACCTGTTGGCAGTAGTAGAAGAGAGTATAAACTGTGATATGTTAGTGTACAATTAGTCCCTCCTCACCCATCAAGTTCTCACCATTATCAAGGCTCTTGTGGGTGCTGGTTCTGAAGCAGCTGATAGGCAACTGAATTATCATTTGATCAGATGATCTTATCTAGGCAAATGAATCATATCTAAGGAAATGGCCCTGTGATGGTAATGGGTGAGGTTTGTTCCTATAAGTATTTCAGCAGGAGGCTGACTACGTCATTGCTCCTTTTTATCCTCTGGTTTACAACGACACATCTGGTGTGCATTCTCTGACAAAGACTTTTTCAGTACTCCCTCTAGGAAGCCATGAAGGTCTAACATTTACATCCCAGAGTAAAATCAGGCACCTTGTTTTGCACCTAGAACAATGTTTATTTAATTATATGACTGAAATTGCGAAATTATTTCTTTGGTGACTAGAGAGTACTTCATATTGGTGATCTTTGAGGTTAACAAAAGAGATGTATTTATCACTAAGTTAGCACTTGGTGCCTACCTCACATAAATTAAGTACGCTCTCTGGCCTCAACATCATCTTGCATTGACCGTCTGCTAGATAGTTGTTCTTAAGGATAAATAGAATATTGTCATGTGGATCTCTAAGCACAAACATCTCTGCCTGAAAGGTACAGGGAGCTGGAGGAGGCCAGCGCTTCTGAAAATTGAGTGACGGGCTCAATGTCATAACTAAATCTTTAAGGTCACAGCTATATCTGATCAGCATTTCCCTGGGTGTCCAGTTGCCCACTCAAAATCATTTGAAAAAGAACTGGAGGAAACTTTAAGACCCTCTGTGCAAGGACTGGTTTCCTTTCTCTCTTTAATGGAAATAAGAATATTTTGCTCTTACATGGGGAGTCCTGAGGTATATTTAATTAATGCTCATTATGAACTCTGAGAGGAGCTTGAAACATAAACATTATTATAGTTTCAAAGCTTATGGGGATTACTCAGGTTTTACTCAGCTCTCTTATGCTTGCAGTGTTCTTACTGACTTCTTGAAAATCCAAGTAGATTCAACAAACTGTTCAGAATTTGGGGTGTAATGTACCTGTCTCTCACTCCAGAGCTGGACTTTGCTGTAATCTGTCCTACATTCTCTGAATCTCATCTATTCATTGACTCAAGCAGCCATTCAGAGGTGTCGCTCCACCAGTAATGGTTCTCGTTCAAACACTTGCTCACTATCAAACAGCCTGGCCCTATTAATAATAACTTTAAAGGGAACAGAGAAAGAGAAGACAAGTAGATTCTGTTTAATAAGATTTTTCTTTCACCCAACTTTTATGTTCCTGTCTTTTATCTTTTTATCAAGGCAACTGTATTCTGAAAAGCCTAAGGGTACAATAAACAACAGAAGGTGATGCAATGGCTGCTCGTTATTGCTTGATGGGTGAATCATCCTACTCGCTGTTATCTGCATTATTGGAACAGATCACTTGAGGGTTGCATTGAACATGGTCCACTAAATGTAACACTGTACTAATGTCATGATGTGACATGTCAGTCTCTTTATTTCTAGCTGTTTCCTTTCAACTGAACATAGATGAAATCATGAGGAAGAGTGTCCATGAGGTATAATGAAAATCATACTTAGGCCTTATTTTTAACAACGAACAGTTGGTTTTGACTGACCAAATCCTGCAACCCATGCTTACAACTGTGAGCAGCTGTTCATGCAAAAAGTACTCCTGATTCATCAGGGCATCTCAAGCAAGAGACTGCTTCCTTTTCAGAATTAGTACTGAGGTTTTTCCTATCTCACCCCGCTGTTTTACACAAAATGTCATATCCTACTTAGTATTTATGTATACCATGCAACTTGTTTTAATTTGATGGGTTTTTATGAGTATTGGACGACTGGGACCAAACTGAGAATGCAATGTTTCCACATGAAATATATGAGCATTAAAAAAAACAGTGTAAATATACTCTACCAAAAGCAGAATGACCTCGTTTGTCTTTCTCATACATGACGCCTAGTCTACATAAGAACTTCAATAATTAAGATCCTTGAACCTGGCCTACCTGGCTGAAGAGGCTGTTCTATGGGTTTGTATCTGAGGTCCTCTATCTAAAACACACTTTTGATAGACAAGTAGTAACTTGTGGTGTTTACTATATAGTTTAGCAGATGTGATATTTTTTTGCTTTAGGTATTTCGTTATACTGATCTTTTGTCTTACATCTGGACTCCATGAAAACACTTGAGGACCTTCAGGAAACAGACATAGAGGCAGCAAAGAAAATTCGTGACTTTGGGAAGTGCCTCTGCCGAACTGTCTGTAGTCAGCCTCTGCAAACCAGATTTTGTTTACTCCACAGTATTTTGTGGTATTTTCTCCCTTTGTTTCTTGCAAGTCTTTGTGTGTCTTTTCCAAAACCAAAGCTTTCAGGGTTTGAACTAACAACTGTACTACTGTCAACTGTCCTCTGGGAGTGAGATGTGGCGCTGCATGGCTATAATCAGACCACATAGTGCCTAGAGCAGAAAGAGAGGCTCACACTTCATGCTGAGCTATCTGTGCAGAATGAGAAATCAGGACAGCATGGACTGCAATAAGGTTATGCTATTGCTTGTAGACAAAACCCACTGCACTGCTGAGTATTCACATAAGGACATCTTTTCTCCTTGCACCAGGGAAGAGATACGTAACAGCAAAGGTGTCTAAAAGCCTTCATTACTGATGTCACAAATGAAAGAAATTCAGATGATGAACATACAGATGCCTGGCCAAAACCAGCCATGAGGTGGTACAGCAAGGCACGGCCACAGCGCTATGACTCTAGCAACTTAAGGCAGTACAGCAGTCCCCAGGTAAATGGTATGGCTGTCCCAGAGTGGGCATGCTCCCCATGCAGCTGTCCAAATTAGGCTAGAAGCTGCAGAAAAGCCCAGGATGGGGTTAGGACTGATTGCTTGAAGCAATCTGTTAGCCACCCTTTCCCTATCTGTGAATAACAGCAATCAGGTCACCTCTGAGCCTCCTCTTCTCTAGGCTGAACAGTCCCAGTTCCCGTAGCTGCTCCCCATAGGGCTTGTTCACCAGTCCTTTCATCGTTTGTGTCATCCTTCTCTGGACCCTCTCAAGCAGCTCAAGATCCTTCTTAAACTGGGGAGCCCAGAACTGGACACAGTACTCAAGATGTGGTCTGACCAGCGCTTAGTACAGGGGAAGGATAACTTCCCTAGTCCGACTGACCACACTTCCTAACACAGGCCAGGATGCCATTGGCCCTCTTAGCCACCTGGGCATACTGCTGGCTCATATTAAGTTTCCTGTCAACCATTACTCCTAAATCCCAATCCATTTCACCACTCTCCAGCCACTCATCCCCCAGCTGATAGCCATGCATGGGGTTGTTATGTCCAAAGTGAAGAATCTGGCACTTAGACTTGTTAAATCTCATATTATTGGAGTCTGCCCATCTCTCTAGCCTGTCAAGGTCCCTCTGAAGGGCCCTCCTACCCTCCAGCAGTTCAACATTTGCCCCCAGCTTGGTATCATCTGCAAACTTGCTGATGATGGACTCGATTCCCTCGTCCATATCATCAATAAAGGTGTTGAACAGTGCCGGGCCTAACACTGACCCCTATGGGACTCCACTAGTGACTGGCTGCCAGCTGGATGTGGCACCATTCACCAACACTCTCTGAGCTCGTCCATCCC